>CM067320.1:1397287-1934787 GCA_034231615.1 Meghimatium bilineatum | reverse complement strand
TAGATCCTGAAACACAGTTTAGATGAAGTCTAATGACGTTTAGACGTCAGTTACATGGGCTCATTTACTGGAAGAGAACAGGAGCTTAAACATCTGAGGATTACCTTTGATAGAAATCTCTCATTCAACAAACACATCACAAATATGATTAAGAAGTCTGAAAGATGGATCAGTGTTATCAAGGTTATGGCGACATTCAACAAATGATGGTTAAAATTCAACATCAATGGTTACTGTTTCTGCTTCTACAAGTGATGGTGCTATCTGTCATAGATTATGGCAACAGCCTACTAACACTGTCACAGACACAAGTCGATATATTGGAAAAAGTTCAAAATGAGGCGATGAGAGCGGTACTGGGGTGTACTAGAGATACACCCATCTCTGCTATGAGTTATGTATGTGATCTCCCCAGCATTAGAGTGTGACATCAGGTAGCACAAGTTAGGTTGTACCGAAAAGTAACAGAATATAACCACCACCAATTACATCAAGGTCTAGCTGAGCTGGGGGAAGACAGAATAGCGTGGCAGATCATGAATGGTGGAGACTGAGTACACGCTGCGGGGAGTGTGGTAATTGGAAGAAGTGGAAAGGGCCAGTGAATGGGTGGAGGTGGACATTTAAAGGGGGTCACTGACTAAAGTAATAATACAACTAGATAAAGCGTGTCGGAAATGGAAGGGTGCCAGGGCCAAGGTTATAGTTCATGAAATCGTCCAGCTACACTCGAAACCACAAAACATAATTATATAAACAAATAGCTTAATTAAAACACTTTGGAATATCATGAAGGCCTTTGTTTCCCGCAACACCTAATACATATCATAAAATTATTATATCAAGACCTGCAAGTAGCCGTGAGAGTAATAGTGAAACATCTGATTGCTTCAGCGTGGAAAAAGGAGTCACACAAGGATGTGTTCTATTACTATATCTCTTCAACATTTATACAGAGAACGTGATGAGGAATGTAAGAAATGTAGGAAATGTATAAATGGAAACAGGACCAATATTATGGCAACCGTCAAAACCACTAGCAATTTCTCAATCAGTATCAACAACAGTAAATTAGAAAAAGTCACCAGATTTGAATACCTTGTTTCTCTTATCAACAGTAAATGGTGATTGCTATGAAGAAGTCAGAAGAAGACTGCAACATTATAGAATCTGATACAAATGAACAAGATTTTGGCTGAGCAAAACAACAAAACTAACATTCCTAAATACCTAAGTACTTGCAAATTCCAAGTGGCGATATATGGGTGTGAATCCTGGACAATCACAAATAAATTGAAAAAAAAAATAGCAGCTTTTAAAACAAAGTGCTTCAGAAAAATCCTCAGAATACCGTGGACCAAACATATCACCAATGTAGCCATTCTGAGAGAAATGAATGTAAAATAAAACTTGCTAAACACCATGGTTCTTTCCAGAAAACTACAATATTTTGGTCTTTTCAAACGTCACGACGGCCTAGAGAAAATCATAATACAGGGGATGATGGCAGGGAGACGAACAGTAGATAAATTAAGAAGTAGATGAACGCAAGACATCGCAGACCACCTGACATGACAGTAATAGAACATCAGGAAGACTAGCTCAAGATCGACAGAAGTTGTGAAAAGTTGTCATGACTGCTACAATTTGTTCAGGATATGCTAGCTGATGATGATGAACCTATTAGGGTCGTACGGGTTTCTAACATTAAGACAATTGGCGCTGATCCTCCGTCATCCTGATGAGGTGAGAAACTTCACACCCTGTTCAGTCCTTGATGCTGTGCAGTCAAGTCATCTTCTGACCGTCACGTCTTCTCCCTCCTTCAACCATACCCTGAAAAAAATCTTTGACACCGAAGAATATATTGACACCTGTCTATACGACCGGAGTTGACGAAGTTACACGGCAGTTACAGTATTTTTGTTGACCAGTTAATTTCATCAGTTCTCTCATGTACAAGCACATTGGCTTCACGTTAACACATACACAACACACGGCGATGTCCCTAGCGTAGTGGTTACGCTGTTCGCTTTATGTACAAAAGGTCATGAGTTTGAATCCGGCTCGTGTCGTCTTGTTTACAAGATGGATTTTTTTTTCGGAGATACCTGTAGATTATCGTTTGATGCTACGGAGTTGCGTGCTATCAGTGGTACTCTCGACAAGCGGCGTGCTGCTTCGTTGTTAGTGACGGAGTACATATGGGAAACCGAGTACAGTGTAGTCAATCCTCTACGGCTTTTCAACCTTTCAACACAACACATGTCTGTAGGGTATGTTTTCACATACCAGGATTCTTCTTGTTTAAGTTCGCAGTTAGTGTCCATGTCTCACAGCCAAACAAGAAAGTTTACAAAACTAATATTTTATTTCACTTCTAGTGATTCTATGTGGATGCAGGGTTAACGCCATGTGCAAGTACATCTATTCCACTATCAACATTTTTGTGATCTTTCTGCAATCTCTAAAGCAAGCTGCAGATACGTGAGTTGATGCCCTCAAAGAAATCCAGGCAAGGACATGACCAGGCACTTGTTTGGGGAGAATTTGGGGAACATTTGTGGTTGAGTCAGATAACATCCCTTTGCTAGTTGCCTCTTACACTTAATCTACTTCTTCATCTCCCACGGGATCTCTCTATCGTAGCAGGACAATTATCTTGCACTGGACAATGTTCTTGTAATATAAATGGGCACGGTTCATGTACTGGACAATGTTCTTGAAATTGCAATGAGCAATGGTCTTATATTGGACAATGGTCTTGTAATGGACAATGGTCTTGTAATGGACAATGGTCTTGTAATGGACAATGGTCTTGTAATGTACAATTGTCCCGTAGAAAGACACAGTTCTTACTAGATTTCTAGCAGGTTGTAGTCCAGAGAATGGACATGCGTTTTGTCGCCGTTTTATTTCCGGCAATGTCCCTGATCCTCTTCTTACACTGTGTAGGGCAAGTGTCCTCGTTACTACTCTATTATCCTATCTCGAGCCCTGGTAACATACCTGGGGGAGAAATCAATTGATAGAATGGCTTACCCTCAATTAAAAAATAGAATTCCACCATGCTACCATCAGTAATACTTTGTGTACTATTGTCTTATTGGTAATATCTATTTGACATTTCATTGAAAGATATGTGTTCTCGCTGCCATTTTCCATTTCTCTGTTCTGATCAAGCTGTACAGCCTCTTCCAGTGACGTGTTCAGAAAGACATCCTGTATCTATCGTAGTATTGGTCGGTCTTTTGTTCTCATTTCTGGAACTTTTTCCCAGATGCATAATCTTTCTAAATCATTGTGTATTAAAATAATTTTTTTTAAGGATCGAGTCCTGTTCTAAGCTCAAGTCTTCTTTACTGACGTCTGTTGTGTGTCATCTTTCTGTCCATGATATTCCTAGAATTTTTCTATAACATTTCCTTTCAAATAACAATTGTTTTTAAATATTACTCTTTGCATAATTATCAGCTGTCTGTGGTATCTCATACAAATATTGTAATGAATATGTGGCAATGTTTATATAACATAGAAGTCTGATATTTGCTGTGATAGTGATGTTAATATCAGTTGGGAAGTTTCTGTAACAAAAATGGTAAAATAGCAAATGTTTAGTCAAAATTGTAAAGTATTCAGCACAAATTAGTCATAAAATATGTTTTTTCTTCAGGGCATCTTCATATTTAATTGAAGGCAAAATCTTCACATTTTTCAATTCTACGTTTTTTCATCGTTGAAAAATAATTTTCTGAACACGATTTCAGAAACAATTTAGATATTAAATATAAAGATATTCTCTTAGTAAGATAAGTACAACCAGACAATTATATCTAGGTAAGAAGTACACCTGTAACATCCTTGAACTCTACAAATAGTTGCAACAGATTGATAAGAATTGTTCTTCACTTTAACAGTGCACACATTTACAGCTAATATATTTGGTTCTCTGAGAAACAAATTCTAAAATGAATTTCTTAATTTTACGCCGGAAGAAATACAGAGATTGCGCAGAAGTTCTGACAATAACAGTTTGATGGCCCCTTATTTCTTGACTACCACTTGAGTCTGAAGAACCCATAAAGACAGTATTGATTTGTAGAATAAGTGTGATAATATTGAGCCCATTTATAAACAAGTGCTAAGATTTCTGTGTGCTGAAACTTTTAGTTTTTAGTTAATGATCTTCAGAAACTTTTTGTGACATAGAACATAGACAAGAACATGAGCGGCCATTTTTGTGGGATATTGTCGAACACACACACACACACACACACACACATACACACACACACACACACACACGTTCACACATACGTTCACACATGTACTCACACACAATTGTATAATATTACCTGTAATCATGTAAATATGTAAATAAACTTTACATTCTCAGAGAGATCATCAGCTCACTCGTATTTTTTTAATGAATTACATTTTATAAATTGTGAACTTTCGGCGTGAGAAAATCTGTGTGTTTGTAGAATGTGACATCGAATGGAGATATAACATATATTTTCTTGTGTTGCTGGACAAGTGAGTCAAATATATATTTTCTTGTGTTGCTGGACAAGTGAGTCAAATATATATTTTCTTGTGTTGCTGGACAAGTGAGTCAAATATATATTTTCTTGTGTTGCTGGACAAGTGAGTCAAATATGCGAAAAATTGAAACAAATTAAATAGAATATTTCTGTTAATTATAATAAAACAAGTTACCTCGTTATCTATTACTTCAAACTAACATCTTTTCTCAATTGTATGTGTAATCGGAACCAATATTTCAATATTCTTCAGAACTGATCCCAGTATGACCAATTGAGAGGGAAATACTGACCCAATGTCTCGACCCTGCACAAGAACAGATATAGGGGAAACCACAGAGGAGCTGCAGTCAATGGTGGAGTTCATCTATACAACTTCTCAACTCTGATGGTGGAGTTCATCTATACAACTTCTCAACTCTGATGGTGGAGTTCATCTATACAACTTCTCAACTCTGATGGTGGAGTTCGTCCATACAACTTGTCAACTCTGATGGTGGAGTTCGTCCATACAACTTGTCAACTCTGATGAAGTAACAAGCACAAGAAAGAATATCTTGGAACAAATGGCTACAAATATAATCATTGAATATTTCATTAACTATCAAGCTATATAATAATTGAAATATTTCATCCACTGATCGTGACAGTTCTAATATAGTCATTTGTCCAGTAATTATATAATAAAATCCTGCTGACACTCAGTGCGAAAACTAAATATGGTATTTAATGATAATAAACGCCGTGGACACACCAAAATAATCACAGAATAACAAATGAGAATTTGTGCAGCGATTTCGTGTGTATGTCAAATGATTTGATTAAATCAGACTTATTGCCGTCTCCACGTCAAGGAATGAGGTGTGGTGCATGACGGAAAACGTGGTTACTCAAGTTGAAAGGCGAGTTGATGCTATCTGAGAGGACTGGTTGAAATCTCTTTAACTGCATTATTATTGTTCCTCCACGTCAACAGTAATCGCATACAGAATTCTAACAACTCCACGTCGACAGTAATCGCATAAAGAATTCTAACAACTCCACGTCAACAGTAATCGCATACAGAATTGTAACTCCACAAAATGTTGAAAGGCTAAAAAACGTAGAAGATTGACTTCACTGTACATGAGTTACCCCATAAGTAGTACGCCCCTCTCAACGAAGGGACCTGCCCAGAGTACCACTCATAGCACGTAAATCCGCAGTTTCAAGCTATAACCCCCACGGGTTTCCGAAAACATCCACTTTATACTCACAACTTTGTCAGCGGGATTCGAACCTCTAGAGCACAAAAAGAAAGGCTCAGCCAATACGCTAGAGATACTCCCAACTCCACACAATATGGCTGTGCTCGTGAATACAGAATCGACATTCCGTGATGAAAAAGATATGCCAATTATCGGTGATAAGGATATTGAAATAGTTATGATAATCAACCATGACACTATTAACTTCACCATAGCTCTGTTCGGTCTGGTAGCAAATGTTATGAACATTATTGTCTTCTATAAACAAGGTTTTGACAACACAATGAACATCAGTTTCTTTGGGCTAGCCATTTCTGACATGTGCAGTCTTCTGGCAATCTTGTGGTTCAGTTTGTGTGTCAACCCTTCGTTCCTCAGATCAGACATTATCATAGTCCCATTTGAAATTCTACATCTCACAGCCGGCATACCCCACATATGTTTCGTTCGCATCACCGGCTGGATAACGGTTTTTGTAACCGCAGAGCGATGTCTGTGTATAACGATCCCGTTGAAGATCAAGCAAATTATCACGCCAAAAATTACCACAATTACGATTTGTGGTATATATATAGGGGTCATGCTCTCATTTGTCCCAGAATTCCAAACATCCTACATTGGGTGGAAGTTTTATCCAGAAAAAAACAAAAGCTTGTTAGGATTGGCATTCACTAGCGACAGAAAGAATGTGGAAGGTTTAGCATTTTGTCTGTACTCAATCCTTGGCTCAGCATCTTTTGTTGCCGTAATTGTGTTCACGCTTATTCTTGTTGTCCAGTTAAAGCAGAAGTCAAACTGGCGGAAGAAGGCAAACGCAGACAAGAATCGATCAGAATCGATATCTAATCGGGATAGAAAGACAATGAACATGGTTGTCATGATTGCAACTGTCTTAATTGTCTGCTACACGCCAGGTGTCATAATTTCTATGGCAGCGTTCATGAGACCAGAGTTCAGTATTCTAGGGTCCCAGCTGAACGCATTCTTTTTGGCGTGGTCTCTAGCTTTCATCTTTGAAGCGTTCAACTCAAGCGTGAACATTTTCTTGTATTACAACATGAGCACCAAATACAGAGACACGTTTAATCAAGTCTTTACTTTCTTCAAGCAATCAGATCGTGTCATAGCATCAGCATAGCTTCAATCAATCAGATCGTGTCACAGCATCAGCATAGTTTCAAGCAATCAGATCGTGTCACAGCATCAGCATAGTTTCAAGCAATCAGATCGTGTCACCGCACATGTGCCTAGCTTCAAGCATTCAGATCGTGTCACAGCACATGTGCCTAGCTTCAAGCATTCAGATCGTGTCACAGCACATGTGCCTAGCTTCAAGCATTCAGATTGTGTCACAGCATCAGCATAGTTTCAAGCAATCAGATCGTGTCACAGCACATGTGCCTAGCTTCAAGCATTCAGATCGTGTCACAGCACATGTGCCTAGCTTCAAGCATTCAGATAGTGTCACAGCACATGTGCCTAGCTTCAAGCATTCAGATAGTGTCACAGCACATGTGCCTAGCTTCAAGCATTCAGACCGTGTCACAGCATCAGCATAGCTTCAAGCAATCAGATACTGTCATAGCATCAGCATAGCTTCAAGCAAGCAGATCGTGTCACAGCATCAGCGCCTAGCTTCACGTGCAAAGTTGTTGCTAAGTTAATGTAAAACAGTGAACCAATATAAGATATATAAAATATATATATATATATATATATATATATATATATATATATATATATATATAAGATAACAAGCGCTAATGTAAGATGCCACATAGATGATGGCATATAGATGATGTAAGCTGTCACATAGATGTTGTCAGATGTCACATAGATGATGTAAGATGTCACATAGATAATGGCATATAGATGATGCAAGCTGTCACATAGATGATGTCAGATGTCACATAGATGATGTAAGCTGTCACATAGATAATGGCATATAGATGATGCAAGCTGTCACATAGATGTTGTCAGATGTCACATAGATGATGTAAGCTGTCACATAGATGTTGTCAGATGTCACATAGATGATGTAAGATGTCACATAGATAATGGCATATAGATGATGCAAGCTGTCACATAGATGATGTCAGATGTCACATAGATGATGTAAGCTGTCACATAGATAATGGCATATAGATGATGCAAGCTGTCACATAGATGTTGTCAGATGTCACATAGATGATGTAAGCTGTCACATAGATGTTGTCAGATGTCACATAGATGATGTAAGCTGTCACATAGATGTTGTCAGATGTCACATAGATGATGTAAGCTGTCACATAGATGTTGTCAGATGTCACATAGATGATGTAAGCTGTCACATAGATGTTGTCAGATGTCACATAGATGATGTAAGCTGCCACATAGATGTTGTCAGATGTCACATAGATGATGTAAGCTGTCACATAGATGTTGTCAGATGTCACATTAGATGATGTTGTCAGATGTCACATAGATGTAGTCAGATGTCACATAGATGTCAGATGTCACATAGATGTAGTCAGATGTCATATAGATGATGTAAGATGTCACATAGATGTTGTCAGATGTCACATAGATGTTGTCAGATGTCACATAGATGTAGTCAGATGTCACATAGATGTTGTCAGATGTCACATAGATGTAGTCAGATGTCACATAGATGTTGGCAGATGTCACATAGATGTCAGATGTCACATAGATGTTGTCAGATGTCACATAGATGTCAGATGTCACATTAGATGATGTCAGATGTCACATAGATGATGTAAGATGTCACATAGATAATGTAAGATTTATATAGATGTGTTTCTTTCTTTCTGTCCTTCCGAATTACAATCAAATGATCTTGTCTACAATTGGGAATAAATGTGTGATTTTTCTTGTGCACGTGAGAGGAGAACGGTGTGATGTTCTTGTTTACATGGAAGACGAAAGGTGTAATTTGTGTGTACATAGGAGGTGAAATTATGGGTTTTTATGTTTACTATTGATGAGAAAGGTTCGATTCTCTTGTGTACAAGTGTGCAGAAAAGTGGGATTTTCTTGTGTATGAGTGGGAAGAAAGGTTTTTTTTTCTTGTGTACATGTGAGGATAAAGGTGGTATTTTCTTGTGTAAAATTGGAGAGAAAGGTAGAATTTTCTTGTATAAAATTGGAGAGAAAGGTAGAATTTTCTTGTATAAAATTGGAGAGAAAGGTGGGGTTTTCTTGTGTAAACTTGGAAATAAATGTTTTTTGCATACAATTGGGGAGAAAGGTTTGAATTTCTTGTGTATAATTGGAAAGAATGGTTGGATTTTTGTTCTTAATAAATATCAAAGGAAATCATCAAGTTTTGTTTCATATGTCAAGAGAATATTTCACGTTTTAATCATATGATGAAAGAATATATCAAGATTTGATCAAACATCACGAGAATATCTCGAATTTAGTTTCGTGACTTAAAAAATGTCCAACATATTTCTGCTACTAGTACTATCTACTTTAATTACTACTTGTATTATCCACGTGTCTACTACTTGTATTATCCACGTGTCTACTACTTGTATTATCCACGTGTCTACTACTTGTATTATCTACTTGTCTACTACTTGTATTATCCACGTGTCTACTACTTGTATTATCCACGTGTCTACTACTTGTATTATCTACGTGTCTACTACTTGTATTATCCACTTGTCTACTACTTGTATTATCTACTTGTCTACTACGTGTATTATTTACATGTATACTACTTGTATTATCTACTTGTCTACTACTTGTATTATTTACATGTATACTACTTGTATTATCTACTTGTCTACTACTTGTCTACTACTTGTATTATCCACGTGTCTACTACTTGTATTATCTACGTGTCTACTACTTGTATTATCTACGTGTCTACTACTTGTATTATCCACTTTTCTACTACTTGTATTATCTACGTGTCTACTGCTTGTATTATCTACGTGTCTACTACTTGTATTATCTACGTGTCTACTACTTGTATTATCCACTTGTCTACTATTTGTATTATCCACTTTTCTACTACTTGTATTATCTACGTGTCTACTACTTGTATTATCTACGTGTCTACTACTTGTATTATCTACTTGTCTACTACTTTTCTACTACTTGTATTATCTACGTGTCTACTGCTTGTATTATCTACGTGTCTACTACTTGTATTATCTACGTGTCTACTACTTGTATTATCCACTTTTCTACTACTTGTATTATCTACGTGTCTACTGCTTGTATTATCTACGTGTCTACTACTTGTATTATCTACGTGTCTACTACTTGTATTATCTACGTGTCTACTACTTGTATTATCCACTTGTCTACTATTTGTATTATCCACTTGTCTACTACTTGTATTATCTACGTGTCTACTACTTGTATTATCTACGTGTCTACTACTTGTATTATCTACGTGTCTACTACTTGTATTTTCTACTTGTCTACTACTTGTATTATCTACTTGTCTACTACTTGTATTATCTACTTGTCTACTACTTGTATTATCTACTTGTCTACTACTTGTATTATCTACGTGTTTGAACCTCCACTTTTGGCTAACTTTAATGTAGCATCTACATATCGAATATTTTTGTAATTTTTTTCCAATTGCCAACTGCATATTTCATATTCCATATTAGTTTTCCAATTGCCAACTGCATATTTCATATTCCATATTAGTTTTCCAATTGCCAACTGCATATTTAATATTCCATATTAGTTTTCCAATTGCCAACTGCATATTTCATATTCCATATTAGTTTCCAATTGCCAACTGCATATTTCATATTCCATATTAGTTTCCAATTGCCAACTGCATATTGAATATTCCATATTAATTTTCCAATTGCCAACTGCATATTTAATATTCCATATTAGTTTTCCAATTGCCAACTGCATATTTCATATTCCATATTAGTTTTCCAATTGCCAACTGCATCTTTCATATTCCATATTAGTTTCCAATTGCCAACTGCATATTTCATATTCCAAATTAGTTTCCAATTGCCAACTGCATATTGAATATTCCATATTAGTTTTCCAATTGCTAACTGCATATTGAATATTCGATATTAGTTTCCAAATGCCAACTGCATATTGAATATTCCATATTAGTTTCCAGGGAAATATAGGAAACATAAGACCAATGTGTACGTAAGAAATAAAGTATAGATGTGTGCAGGTGTCCAGGAGCCATTGCTTTCAATAGTGAAACGACGACAACTAGCATGGTTCGGACATGTATGCAGGCACGATTCCTTGTCAAAAACAATACTGCAGGGAACTGTCTAGGGTGGAAGAAGCAGAGGAGGACAACTAAAGACATGGACAGACAACATCAAGGAATGGACAGGGCTAGATATTTCCACACTCATCCGCATCGCTGAGGATAGAATTCGCTGGAGGACTCTGTGTGCTGAAGCATCCAATGTGGTACCCCTACGACCCTGAAGGGTTATGGGTTTATTGATATTGATTGATTAGTTTCCAATTGCCAACTGCATATTGAATATTATTGAATATTTTCCAATTTTAACATTTATGGCAAGGATGGAACCATCAGGACTGGGAGACATATACTTATGCCATAGCTACATCAGCTGTCAACATTGTGTAGGCTTAAAGGGCAGGTGTCACGGGATTGAGATCAATATTAATACCCTCCTATCAGGCAACGTTTGTCATGTGAAGTATTCTCTCCAGAACGTTGTCTTCCCAATGAAGTCCCTGAACTCCTCTCTGCCTTGGTACATCTGGCATTTTCCAACGATGTATTCATGTGATCTTTAAAGTCGTCAGTCCATCGTCTTTTTGGTCCGCCTTTCCTCCTCCCAATTGCTCTGTCATATTTGTCTTTCTAAACAGTTGTGTCTCTTTATATGCCCACACAGGTGTATTGTTTTTGTTGGGGGTTTTTTTCTTTGGGGGGGGGGTCTATTGTGTTTAGTAACCAACACTCTGGAATCTTCAATGCGTTTATAACATCTGAGTTTCTCTTTGTTTCCTCCCATGATATTCTAAGTATCTTTCTGTAGCATTTCATCTCAAAGTTGTGTTTTTTGCGCGTTTAAATATAAGTTTTGTGATTCGTTGTATTTATTTGTGTTCTTGATTAGTAGTTCCAATTCCTGTATATTATTTGAAAGAAGCACCGTGTTGTCTGTGTAGCGTAGTTCAGACATTTCAAAACCACCGATGTTTAAAGCGTGGTAGTCAGTATAGTGTATGTCTTCTCTCACATTCCTCATTATATTTTCTGCGTAGATGTTGAACAAGTATGGGGAGAGTGTGCATTCCTGTCTTACTCCACTCTGTACCTCAAACCACTCTGAGAGATCGCCCTCTAGCTTCACTGCAGCCTTTTGATTTTGGTAAAGTTCTTCTATTAGATGAATCAGATGTCTTGGGAAACCCATGTTGTTCATTTTCTCCCATAGTTTCTGGTATTGGACTCCGTCGAACGTTTGTGGCAGATCTTGATTCCGGCCTCGCTTCCCGCGTGTATCATTTCTGTTGTTAAACGATGGTTGCCTGTGGCTTTTCCTTTCTTTCAACTTTCTATTCCGTATCTTACTTCTTCCTTCGTTGGTTCTGGCTCTTTTTCATATCCATTTATTGATTAGTTTTTTGTGTGTGTTACTTGGGTCAATGTACATCTCACTGCAGTATTTCTTCCATCTATATAAGATATGTTTCCTTCCGTTAGTGCGTTACCTTGTTTATCTTTCAGCACTTTTAATGATGGTTGACGTTTCTTGTCTCTTAGGTTTCGTACAATTTCGAACATCATTTTACTGTTACCTTGGTTTTTCTGCAGTTCCATTTCAATGCACATTTTGTTTATGTAATTTTGATTGCC
This sequence comes from Meghimatium bilineatum, assembly GCA_034231615.1. NCBI lineage: Eukaryota > Metazoa > Mollusca > Gastropoda > Stylommatophora > Philomycidae > Meghimatium > Meghimatium bilineatum. Next base: position 1,922,143 of record CM067320.1, on the reverse strand, counting down.
TTGCTTAATTTTTCTTTGAATATCTATTGAAAGACTTTCATAATTTGTTCTAATTTTACCACTCTTTTTAATTTGTCTTCTTTCTGGTATAATGTTCATAGTTTTTTCTGAAATATATTCTTTCTTCTTCCTGCTCTTTTTGTGTAGCATGGATTTTTGCACAATCATTGAAAATGTCACTTATTTTGTTTTCCAGTTCATTTAGAGGGTATTCTTCTTGTATTTCAACTAGTTTTTCGAATTTGTTTTTTAATTTCGATGTTGTATAATTCCGGTTTAGATGTTATATCGTATTTGGTAATGATTGAAGTTGTTTTGTTTTTTTATCTTCGACATGAACTTTGCGATGAGCAACTCATGATCAGTGTCGCAGTCTGGGCCTGGTAGTGTCACGTATTGAAAGATGTTTGTTATCAGGCAATACCTGGGCCTGGTAGTCTCACGTATTGAAAGATGTTTGTTATCAGGCAATACCTGGGCCTGGCCGTCTCACTCATTGAAAGATGTTTCTTATCAGGCAATACCTAGGCCTGGTAGTGTCATACATTGAAAGATTTTTGTTATCAGGCAATACCTGGGCCTGGCAGTCTCACTCATTGAAAGATGTTTGTTATCAGGCAATACCTAGGCCTGGTAGTGTCATACATTGAAAGATGTTTGTTATCAGGCAATACATGGGCCTGGTAGTGTCATACATTGAAAGATGTTTGTTATCAGGCAATACCTGGGCATGGTAGTGTCATACATTGAAAGATGTTTGTTATCAGGCAATACCTGGGCATGGTAGTGTCATACATTGAAAGATGTTTGTTATCAGGCAATACCTGGGCCTGGCAGTCTCACTCATTGAAAGATGTTTGTTATCAGGCAATACCTAGGCCTGGTAGTGTCTTACATTGAAAGATGTTTGTTATCAGGCAATACCTAGGCCTGGTAGTGTCTTACATTGAAAGATGTTTGTTTTCAGGCAATACCTGGGCCTGGCAGTCTCACTCATTGAAAGATGTTTGTTATCAGGCAATACCTAGGCCTGGTAGTGTCATACATTGAAAGATGTTTGTTATCAGGCAATACCTAGGCCTGGTAGTGTCATACATTGAAAGATGTTTGTTATCAGGCAATACCTGGGCCTGGCAGTCTCACTCATTGAAAGATGTTTGTTATCAGGCAATACCTAGGCCTGGTAGTGTCATACATTGAAAGATGTTTGTTATCAGGCAATACCTGGGCCTGGTAGTGTCATACATTGAAAGATGTTTGTTATCAGGCAATACCTGGGCATGGTAGTGTCATACATTGAAAGATGTTTGTTTTCAGGCAATACCTGGGCCTGGCAGTCTCACTCATTGAAAGATGTTTGTTATCAGGCAATACCTAGGCCTGGTAGTGTCTTACATTGAAAGATGTTTGTTATCAGGCAATACCTAGGCCTGGTAGTGTCTTACATTGAAAGATGTTTGTTATCAGGCAATACCTAGGCCTGGTAGTGTCATACATTGAAAGATGTTTGTTATCAGGCAATACCTAGGCCTGGTAGTGTCATACATTGAAAGATGTTTGTTATCAGGCAATACCTGGGTCTGGTAGTGTCATACATTGAAAGATGTTTGTTATCAGGCAATACCTGGGTCTGGTAGTGTCTTACATTGAAAGATGTTTGTTATCAGGCAATACCTGGGCCTGGTAGTGTCATACATTGAAAGATGTTTGTTATCAGGCAATACCTGGGCATGGTAGTGTCATGCATTGAAAGATGTTTGTTATCAGGCAATACCTAGGCCTGGTAGTGTCATACATTGAAAGATGTTTGTTATCAGGCAATACCTGGGCCTGGTAGTGTCATACATTGAAAGATGTTTGTTATCAGGCAATACCTGGGCATGGTAGTGTCATGCATTGAAAGATGTTTGTTATCAGGCAATACCTAGGCCTGGTAGTGTCTTACATTGAAATATGTTTGTTATCAGGCAATACCTGGGCCTGGTAGTGTCATACATTGAAAGATGTTTGTTATCAGACAATACCTGGGCCTGGTAGTGTCATACATTGAAAGATGTTTGTTATCAGGTAATGCCATAGTATTTTGAAGGCTCAGTCTGCGCAGACTCAGATGGCTGGGACACACTAAAAATATAGTATTTTTAAAGCTCAGTCTGCGCAGACTCAGATGGCTGGGACACACTAAAAGTATAGTATTTTGAAGACTCTGTCTGCGCAGACTCAGATGGCTGAGACACACTAAAAGTATAGTATTTTGAAGGCTCAGTCTGCGCAGACTCAGATGGCTGGGACACACTAAAAGTATCTAAGATCGCAGATTACCGACAGATTTATTTTATGCAGAATTACAGTCTAGGAAAATATATATATATATATATATATAGGCATTGAAGCAGAATCATGGGAGCAGGATGCCATGGATCGTGTTGTGGGCAGGGTAATGATCAGAAATGGTGTAAAGACAATAGAAAAAAGTTATAGCAGTGAGTTCACTGGCTGCACATTTGAGAAGACCGACAACATCAAACAATGGTACGACCTGGCGTGTGATTGCTTGTATATACTGTAGAAAAATTCTTGTGCGTAATATTGGTCTTGTGAGTCAAATCCATCAGTATTATATTTATATTTTAGATTATATTTATTACATCACAACAATAATACTATCATCTGGACACACCGCTAACAACCAGACACAAACTCTTTCATTTACCAAGAGGGCAGCATGCTTTAATTACACGCACCACAAGAGTGACACCATAAGCGTTATTCACTCACTAATATCATGAGTAGAAGAGTATCGTTATACCCGAATCATGTTTTATGTGGACATGTTCTGTATGATCTCCTGAAGTGGTATCTCCACGTGTGGCTGCACATTTTCTTGGAGATGTTATGAAGACGTTCCATAAATCAAAATCTTTTATGTTTTTGATAATGTTGTTTGTGATCGATTTCTATATCTTTGATAATGTTGTTTTTGATTGACTTCCTGTGGCTGCATGCAGTGAAAACATTTCTATAAACGTTTCTCTATATTTGGTGCTCATCTTGTAGTAGAGGATGATGTTGATGCTGGAGTTGGTCGCTTCAAAGATGAACACAAACGACCACAAAACATAGAATAAGTTGACATTGACTCCAGCAACACTGAACTCTGGGTACAGGAATGAAGCCAATGATGCAATGACTCCAGGAGTGTAACAAACGATTAAAACAACGGATATAAACACAACCATTATCACTGTATTTCTGTCACGCGTACTGATCGATTGAGATGAAGCTTTGTCCACATTTGCCTGCTCACGCCATTTAGTTTTCCGTTTGAGTTGAACTACCAACACACAAGTCAGCACGATTACCGCAATGAAAGATATGCAGCCGAGAACAGAGTACATCAGAAACGCAATTCCCTCCATATCTTTTCTGTTGCTCGTGAATACCAATCCTATTAGCGATTTATTGAAACTTGGGTAGAATTTCCATCCGATAAATGAGGTTTCATACTCTGGTACAAAGGAAACCATTACACAAATGTATATAACGCAAACGGTTATCGTGGTTACCCTAGGTGTGATAATGTTCTTCACCTTAAGCGGTAAGGTTATACACAAGCATCTCTCGGCTGTGATGAAGACGGTGATCCAACCGGTGATGCGAACAAAACAGATGTGAGGGATACCTGCTGTCAGATGTAGAATATCTGGTGTGTACAAGGAAGTATCTGCGTGCACGAAGAGCGGATTGACACAGACGTCAAACCAAAGAACAGTTACAAGACTACACAAATCAGAAATAGCCAGTCCAAAAAAGCTGATATTTATAGCGCTAGTGAATCCTTGTTTGTAGAAGACTAGGATGTTTATCACATTTCCTACAATACCGAAAAGACTGATAATTGTCACTACAAACACGTAATTGGAAATTTCGTATATTTCTCTGTCGCTATCACTGATAATTTTCTTTGACTTGTCACGGATGATTACAGTGACAAACTTGTCAGTAGAATTCATTGTTTGTTTCGCCGTATTTCACAGAACACACGCTGCAAAGACAACTCATAGATTCAAGAGATTGTTGACTGTAACTAATAGCAAGATGCTTAACAAACACACATACTACTACATATGAAGTAAGTGCGCGAGGGACCTACATCTGATAATTTATTTAAATCAGGTTTTACAAGCGAAATGATGTTATCGCAATCTGGGCACTCCAGACGAAGAGCTGATATCACAATTAGGCCTTCATTTTTTCAATTAACACAATATTGGGGGAGTGAGATCGGTAACAATACACTTTTACAAATTTCTAGGATTACGAGAGCTCATTGATTCAAGTGTACAGTAGCAGAACCTTGTTACAGTTGGATATAAGTACTCATAAATGATGCACACAGCTCTGAAAGTGGGAGCAGGGACGGATAGAGGAAATATTTCACAATCCATACACAACACAGGCAATCACGAGCCAAATGTTTACAGTAGAACTTTCAGTCACAACTTTGTAGACCGTCGTAGTCGCGGATGTCATCAAGATGGAGAGATGAAAAAACTAGATGAAATTATAATCACTGCTTAAGAAGATTATCTGGACAGCTAGCATGTTGATTGCTACAAACATCCAAATATTATTATAAACTATTGAAATTGTCAGTAATTTGATCTTGTAGTATTATTTCAAGTCATTGTATCCATTGTCTATTTGTGAAGACACATTCAACAGAATTTTCTGAGGGTGGTTCAGGTGGTTTATATTTTCTGAGGGTGGTTCAGATGGTTTATATTTATCAACAAATGCAACAGTACTGTGTGTTAGTGGTTGAAAACTGGTTATAGTACTTAGTGCATACAACAGTAGTACCCACTGGAAGATGGTTACATACGTGAGAAAAAACAACAGGATGAAATATGAACGGGTGAGAGGTACAGAATTAGTTATAATAAACAATACCGATGTGTGCTCGTGGTTGGATGGGATGGTTAGAATAGCTAGCAACAACAACAGGTACATCTGTTATACCAGTTACAGAATTTGTTATAATAAACAATAGTGATGTCTGCTACTTTCTTACGATTGAGTGACCACTTCTGTGGGCATCTTCATGCCATAAAACACAGAGAACCTACCCCTGTAGCCATTCATTTGAATGGTGTTGGTCATCATGGTGCCCTCGATATCCAGGTCACTGCCCTCAGACCCTGCACCACGGATGACAGATCTAGGTACTCTCCTGAAAATCAATTTATTTTTTAGTTTGGTGCCCTTAAGCCTTTTGTACTTGACTCCGAACATTTAGTTGTTTAAATTTGCATTGGTGTCCTCCTTATTGTATTTTAATCCATGTTGTTATGGATAATAATTTGTTATATATGTTATCATCCCGTCCAATTTTTAACAAAACCTGCTTCCATGACTACATGTTTCCATATGCACCATTGTCACTTTTTACATTGTAGTGTTTACATGTTAATAGTTTTTCTAGTGCCTGTGTGGTGGTAACATTGTTTTTACTGTTTTCATTGTTTTTCACTGTTTGTTTTGTATATTCCTGAGAAAGACCTAACGGTTCGAAACGTTAAAAATGTCTTGTGTATTGTTATTTGTATGTTTTCATGTTTACACTTCATTACCCCTTAGCGATAGTCCGTCTTGTTCAAGTGAAACTTTCAAAAACCTATGTTCTACGTAAGTACTATGACTGTTGCAGACAGACGGATTGATATTTTATATGTAGATTATGACAGCAGTACCATTTGCGACCAGAAGGTAACGGTCCCATGGCTGCAACCTGCCGTCGCAGATGAATACAACTCTCAATGTATTAAGCCGCATCAAATATTACTTGAAGTGACAAGTTCCCTTCCTTTCTTTGTTTACCTTCCCTAACTCATTTGTCATGTACCAATTTACAAATATTTCGCAAGTTCACTATCAACTAGGCTACAGCGCTGCATATTTGGTATTTAATGCAGACATACACTAAATGTTGATTGTAAGATTGTGATCTAATACAGGCTAAAACTAAATGTTGATTGAAAGATTGTGATCTAATACAGGCTAAAACTAAATGTTGATTGTAAGATTGTGATCTAATACAGGCTAAAACTAAATGTTGATTGAAATATTGAAAGATGTAGAGGATTAACTTCATTTTACTCAAGGTGCACGCCGTGTGCTGAGAGTACCTATCATAGCACGTAATTCCGTTGCTTCCAGCGTTAATCCCCGTGAGTCTCGGAAAAAAATACACTTTATAAACAAGACCACGCGAGCGGGATACGAATCCGAGAACTGTTGAACACAGAGCGAACGGATTGATCATTACGCCAGGGAGACTTCACAAGACTAGACATCCGTTAATTTATACCACTCTGTGTGTGATAGTGCAGAAACATTAAAAATCCTACACTCGGTCTGTAAGTTGATATGTTCAATATATGACATCCTACACTCGGTCTGTAAGTTGATATGTTCAATACATGACATCCTACACTCGGTCTGTAAGTTGATATGTTCAATATATGATATCCTACACTCGGTCTGTAAGTTGATATGTTCAATACATGCCATCCTACACTCGGTCTGTAAGTTGATATGTTCAATACATGACATCCTACACTCGGTCTGTAAGTTGATATGTTCAATATATGATATCCTACACGCGGTCTGTAAGTTGATATGTTCAATACATGACATCCTACACTCCGTGTGTAAGTTGATATGTTCAATATATGACATCCTACACTCGGTATGTAGGTTGATATGTTCAATATATGACATCCTACACTCGGTATGTAAGTTGAAATGTTCAATACATGACATCATACACTCGGTCTGTAAGTTGATATGTTGAATACATGACATCCTACACTCGGTCTGTAAGTTGATATGTTCAATATATGATATCCTACACGCGGTCTGTAAGTTGATATGTTCAATACATGACATCCTACACTCCGTGTGTAAGTTGATATGTTCAATATATGACATCCTACACTCGGTATGTAGGTTGATATGTTCAATATATGACATCCTACACTCGGTATGTAAGTTGAAATGTTCAATACATGACATCATACACTCGGTCTGTAAGTTGATATGTTGAATACATGACATCCTACACTCGGTATGTAGGTTGATATGTTCAATACATGACATCATACACTCGGTCTGTAAGTTGATATGTTCAATATATGAAACCATACACTCGGACTGTAAATTTATATGTTCATAATATGACATCATACACTCGGTCTGTAAATTGATATGTTCAATATATGACATCATACACTTGGTCTGTAAGTTGATATGTTCAATACATGACATCATACACTTGGTCTGTAAGTTGATATGTTCAATACATGACATCATACACTTGGTCTGTAAGTTGATATGTTCAATATATGACATCATACACTTGGTCTGTAAGTTGATATGTTCATAATTTGACATCATACACTCGGTCTGTAAGTTGATATGTTCAATACATGACATCATACACTTGGTCTGTAAGTTGATATGTTCAATACATGACATCATACACTTGGTCTGTAAGTTGATATGTTCAATACATGACATCATACACTTGGTCTGTAAATTGATATGTTCAATACATGACATAAACTCGGTCTGTAAGTTGATATGTTCAAAACATGACATACACTCGGTCTGTAAGTTGATATGTTCAATACATGACATCCTACACTCGGTCTGTAAGTTGATATGTTCATAATATGACCACTTGTGTCCGCTTATCTCAATAGGTGTACCCCATGAACTTCATGGTGTGAATGAGACAACTTACTTCTGCGTGTCTGTTCTGATCTTCATATTGTGATGAGACATCTGTAACGAAAAGTTCAACATTTGATCATATTAATATCATGGCCTGCTTGCAATAGCCGCTCATGTTATTGTGGAGTTGAGTTGACAGTGTGTGGTAGAGTTGACAGTGTGGGGTAGATTGTGGGATAGAGGTGATAGTTCCATTTCATAGTCATCATCATCAGGTAGCACATCCTGGTCAAGATGTATCAGTCAACGCAGCCTTTCGAAACTTCTTTCTATCTTGATCCAGTCTTCCTGCTTCTGTTATTTTCATGTTCAGGTGGTCTTTGACGTCTTTCGTCCATCTTTCTGTCGGTTCTGCCTCATGATTGTCTCAATGACTACATCTAATTCATTATTGTATTCTCTAGGCTGTCATGGCATTTGATATGGCCAAAATAATGCAGTTTTCTGAAATGAGTCAGGCATTTTTTTTTAACATTCATTTCTCTCAGGATGGCTACATTGGTGATATTGTTGATACATGGTATTCTAATGATTCTTATGTAACATTTCATTTCAAATACTGCAATTTTATTTTTTACTTTGAATGTCCAGGATTCACATCCACATTTTACCACTGGGAATATGCTTTCTTAATAATGATAGTTTTGTTATTTTGCAGCAGCTCAGAGATATGTTTTTTATTTGTATTAGCTTCTTTGACGCGATAGCCAAAATTCTTCTGACTTCTTCATAGCAATCTTCAAAACAAAATATTCAAAACTGGTGTCTCTTTCTAATTCGCTGTTGTTGATACTAATTGAGAACTTGCTAGTGGTTTTGTCGCTTGTCATAATATTGGTCTTGTTCTATATAACTATTCGTTGAAACTCTTTGTTGCATTTCGGCGTCAGGGGTAGAAGAGTTTTCTGGAGACGGTCCTCTTGTGTGCTGGGTATATTGTGGAATTTGTCGCCTCTTTTATTTCGGTGGTCCAAAGTCGTCCTCTAGGTCTGCCTTCGCTGTATCTGTGTAGCATAGCTTGCTGTGGTATACTGTCTGATGGTAGTCTGCTGATGTGTGCGAACCAATTGATCTGTTGTCTCTTGATGTATTCTAAGATTGGGGTGGTTCCGGCTTTTTGTCGGATGTACTCATTCCTCACTCTGTCTCTTAAGGATATTCCTAGGATTCTGCTGTCACCAGTTTATGTTTGTCTTGCGCTGTCGTTGTCCATGTTTGGCTTTGTTAGCACAGCGTTGGCATAATAATCGTTTTGAATAGTGTTATTTTGCTGTTTAAATGTAAGTATTTGTTTCTCAAGATTGATGTCATTTGTCCTAGGGCTTGGTATGCTTTACTACATATATTGTGTATTTCTTTACTGCTCGTGCCATCTGTTTTACTTCCTAGGTATGTGAATTCAGTCACTTGTTTAAGTCTCTTGTTTCCAATAAATATATTGGTGTTTCTTTCTGTTCTTCCTATCTTCATTACTTCAGTCTTTCCTATATTTATCTTCATGGTAAAGGTGTGGCATATTTGGTGTAATCTGTCTATTTGTCTTTGTAGTTCTTCTGATGATGATGCCACTAGTGCTTGGTCGTATGCAAATAGTAGTTCGTTTAAGTTATCCTTCAGATTGTTTTCTTCCGTTGCCTTTGCTACTTTACATATGTGGTCTATGTATGTTATGAACAGTAGGGGGGATAGTAAACCTCCCTGTCTCACACCCGAGTGAATTTAATTTTATCAGATGTACCTGCGCTTGTCTTTACTGCGCATAGACTATTGGCAGTATATAGGTTTATTAGATACTGGGGAACTCGATATGTCTGTAGTGTTATCCATAGTTGGGCTTTATCCAAGCTTTCTCTTGGTCTACGAAAGTCAAATATAAGTCTTGGTTATGTTCTATCGCTCTTTCTGAAAGTTATATGATGGCGAAGATTGCGTCTGTACAGCTTTTTTTAAAGCCCATTTGTGTGTTTTTGAGCCATGGTTCGATATATGGGCACATCCTTCTCTCCAGTATCTTGCTGAAGATTTTTCCTACGTAGCTTAATAGTGTAATGCCTCTATACTTGGTGCAGTCCTGGGTCTTGTTTCCATTCAGAAATACGTCTTGCTTTTCACTATGTTCTTTAATGGAGTTTATGAGATGTTCGAGACCACCTTGACTGTGTGCCAGTAATGTGGTATCATCAGCATATATAGCAGCTCATGTGATTGTGGGGTAGATTTGATAGTGTGGGGTTGATTGTGGGGTAGAGTTGACAGGGAGTAGTAGATTGTGGGGTAGAGTTGACAGGGAGTAGTAGATTGTGGGGTAGAGTTAATAGTGTGTAGTAGATTGTGGGGTAGAGTTAATAGTGTGTAGTAGATTGTGGGGTAGAGTTGACAGGGAGTAGTAGATTGTGGGGTAGAGTTGATAGTGTGTAGTAGATTGTGTGGTAGAGTTGATAGTGTGGGGTTGATTGTGCGGTAGAGTTGACAGGGAGTAGTAGATTGTGGGGTAGAGTTGATAGTGTGGGGTTGATTGTGCGGTAGAGTTGACAGGGAGTAGTAGATTGTGGGGTAGAGTTGATAGTGTGTAGTAGATTGTGGGGTAGAGTTGATAGTGTGGGGTTGATTGTGCGGTAGAGTTGACAGGGAGTAGTAGATTGTGGGGTAGAGTTGATAGTGTGTAGTAGATTGTGGGGTAGAGTTAATAGTCCCACTCCATAGCTCGACGTGACTCAGAAGAAATGGGGAAAAGCAAAATACTAGTGAATCGTGATACTGTTCAGTGGTCAACATATTGCCCGTACATATGTAAGGTGCTTATAATGCTTGTACATGTCGAAGGGCATCGGAAGCAATACACGGGGTCTAACAACGTCATTGAAGTTCTTCTCATGTGACATATTCTTCCTTATGGATTCTCTGAAGATTCCGCGATTCTGGGAGAGTTGACCTGCCACAGTTAAAGACATATTTGAGCAATCTGATAAATCACTGCACCATCTTCGTCTTGGGCGCCCTCTTCCCCTATTGCCATTAACTCTGTTTTCAACTATTAATCTTTCCATGCTGTTATGTCTCTTTAATGGTTCCAGAAACAGTTTTCTTGTCGAATGTTGTTACGGTTAATTAATGAATTTAGTTTATACGAATGGGGGACGGGGTTCCAGGACTTGCCCAGCCTGATCAGGACGTCAAAATGTATAGTTAACGCGTTGGTGCTATCAATGGTACTTATAAAATGTGAACAAATGAGACTTGTTCACCGTTAGCTACCTCGGATCGCAGATAAACAACAATCTGTGCTCAGATGTGAAAATCTAGAAGACAATATGTTCAAATAGCTACGGCTATCACGGCAAAGTTGAACTATTTTCAAACATACAAATCTGTACCTTAGTCAATATCTGTACTTTAATTAAGATATGTACCTTAGTCAAGATATGTTCCTTTAAAAATATGCACCTTAGTCAATATCTATACCTGAATTAAGAATTGTACCTTAGTCAATGTCTGTACCTGAATTAAGATATATACCTTAGTCAAGAGCTGTGCCTTAGTCAAGATATGTACCTTAGTAAAGAGATGTACCTTAGTCAAGATCTGTACCTGAATTAAGATATTTACCTTAGTCAAGAGCTGTACCTTAGTCAAGATCTGTACCTGAATTAAGATATGTACCTTAGTCAAGAGCTGTGCCTTAGTCAAGATATGTACCTTAGTCAAGAGCTGTTCCTTAGACAAGATCTGTACCTTAGTCAAGAGCTGTACCTTAGTCAATATCTGTACCTGAATTAAGATATGTACCTTAGTCAAGAGTTGTGCCTTAGTCAAGATATGTATCTTAGTCAAGAGCTGTGCCTTGGACAAGATCTGTACGTTAGTCAAGAGCTGTACCTTAGTCAAGATATGTACCTGAATTAAGATATGTACCTTAATCAAGATCTGTACCTGAGTTAAGATATTTACTTTAGTCCAGAGAAGCTGTACTTTAGTAAACATCTGTAGTACGTTAGTCATGTTCTGTACCTTAGTCAAGATAAATCTCAATACAAAACTTACTTAAGATAAACCTTTACAAATCTTAGTAAAGATAAATCTCTATACAATACTTATAGAAGGTAAACCTTTACAAATCTTAGTCAAGATAAATCTCTATGCAAATCTTACTGAAGATACATTTCTATACAAATCTTAGTCATGATAAATCTCTATACAAATCTTACTCAAGATCAACCAATAAAAAATCATAAAATGATTGTGTGTTCGAGATAAAATAACACAGCCTACAAGTCTGCAGAAAGCATTTTTGATAGTAGTGAAAGCTGTAAGATTGCCTGATATGGACATGTAACGATCGGTCATTAACTTTCAAAGATGATTATATCCTGTATAAGCGGCCAGCAGAGAATGAGGTGGAACGTAAAAATTATGTTGATAATTTAAAGGAACGGTGTGAGGATATGAATGTTTAGCGTCTTTTTGTACTGATGACTCCAATGTTGCCGCTCAACAATACTAACTTGTTATGGGTTTTTTATATATTAATATTATTATATTATCTACGGTACATTTAATTTCAACTTGACATAAACCTATAAATTTTTGTTTGTTAGTGGACATTGTATTTTAACCCTTAGGTTAATCGTGTACAATGTAATAATTGTGCAGGGAGTATGGGTTCAATTGGGGGGCCATATTCTCTTCTGAATATTCACTTGTAGATATGTTGTTTTTCCCGATTACACACAAATAGAAACCTGTTAAGATTACGCTAATCCGCTAAAATTTAAAGTATTTATTTTTATTCCATATGTATTTTATATATATATATATATGGACCTAGTACAAACAAGATATCTTGAAAATAATTATTTTTTTTTCAGTTTTATTGAAACAATATTGGTACAGTGTGTCATTAGGTTAACTAACGGTTCATGTTAAGCAGATGTAGCCTATTGTTTACGGAACTAATCTCATACATTATTTAATGAAACAAAATTTAGCTAAAGGCTTGCACATCGCAGCATTCATCGATCTGCAAGGAATGCATTTTTTAATATCTGCGTCACCGAAGGTTAATGAAATCTACTATTAAAATGATGGACTGTTATAATGTTATGAGGACACATTTGCCTAACATGTACCAAGTAAACTAAACCAGAAATGTCCTGAATATTAGTCAACTCTTTACAGATTTACAGATTTGTAAACTACGGCAAATCATGTTTTATAAAACAACAATATTTTGAACCGCTCTATGCTATCGTTTCCTTGCAATTATGTATCATTATGAACGAAACATGTATGTGTCCTTCGGCCCCGTGTCAAAATCAGCGCTGTCAGTTATCAAATTCTCTGATAATTGTAGGGAATTCTTAATAACATGATACACCATCTGACAGATAATACCATAACATGGGAATATACGGGAGTTTTACCACAAGTTAAATAAAATATGTCATCTTATTTAATAAAGACAGGTTATTATTGCCATGTTTTGTTTCACATTAAGAGTTGTGTAGACCGTCGATCAATAATATAACTGAGAAAGAATGGCACTTGAATAAATATATGACACGAGTAATCTTTATTTCCTTCTTGTGTATGAAATCCAGAAATTGCATGGGGAAATAATTCACGGCAATTTGAAGATAATTTTATTTCTTGAGTTATCTGTTCATGGCCGCTAAATAAAAGTCACTCGACAAATTAATAGAACAACCCAGTTATAACGATTTAATTTTTTATTTTTTTAAACAAGTAGACAAAACTTGACAGTAATTGTCAATGTTCTATATATGTTCTTTGGTTGCTTTATTTCTACAACATAGTTCTATCACTTTCATGTTTTGTTTTGGGGTTATATTTCATCATCAAGTACAACGAAGGTTGACTGCAGCCGACCTCCAACATCCTCTGTCTCTTGTTTTGGTGGTGCACTCTGCTAGACTGTAACCTGTCAATCTTGTGATGTTACTCTCCCTCCTTGTATCTCTGCCTACGTCTTGCTCGCTTCCCTTTGACTTCAACCTCAAGTAAGGTCTTCAATAAGGTGTCATGTCTTTTAATGTGTCCGAAGTATTTTATTTGCCTGATCTTTATTTCTCTTAATAATTCTTTCTTCATAATAAGTGTTTAAGCACCTTTTTTTGTTTTCTTCCTTTCCATGGTGCCCTATTCTTCTATATACCCACATCTCAAAAGCATAAATTCTATCTTCTAATTGTTTATTTAGTGTCCATGTTTCTGAGCCATACATTAATATAGAATAGATGTGGCATTTTATAATTCTCATTTTTAACGTGTTTGTAATTTATTTATATGTTACTATTTTCCTCATGTCATTGAAGGTACTTTTAGCCATTCCTATTCTCCTTTTAACTTCTGTTTCACATCTGCCATCATTTGTGACTATGTGTCCAAGATATTGATAATGTTTTACTTGCTGTATATTCTCTCCTTTACGTTTATGTTTAGCTCTTGTTCTTCTGTGACTTTGCTGAATATCATAGTTTTTTGTTATGTGGATATTTATATCCAGTCCATATTCATTACTTGATTTATTAACTTGATCTATTAGTCTTTGTAGTTCATGTTTATTTTCTGCTAAAAGAACAGTGTCATCTGCATATCTCAGGTTGTTTATAATTTTCTCATTGATCTTAAGTCCGGGCATTGGTGAGTGCCTGTTTTAACACCTTATTGGTACAATGTGTTCCCAATATATATTTCTCATTAGTCTGATGTCTTTTCCATCTATGCTTATTTTGTTAAAAAAACATTTTATTAATTTTTCATGTTGGACTCTGTCAAAGTCCTTGCTGTAGTCTATGAAGCAAATATAGATGCGTTTATTGACTATATATTTATCTATCATTAGCCAGATACTATGTATAGCTTCTGTGGTTCTTTTGTCCTAAAACCGAATTGCTCTTCGCCGACCTCAGTGTCTATCTTGTTTTTAAATCTTTCATGTATTTTCTTGAGGAGTATTTTAGTTAGAAATTATATTAAACTTGTTCTATATTCTGTACAGTCCACAGACCTGGGCTTATTAAGTAGTGGTATGTTCTGTACAGTCCACAGACCTGGGCTTATTAAGTAGTGGTATGTTCTGTACAGTCCACAGACCTGGGCTTATTAAGTAGTGGTATGGATGTTGATGATGTATTAGGTTTATATTTAAGGATATATTTATAAGACTGGAGATGGTTTTAGCTTCTACGTCAAAGTTAAATTTAATTTGGAAAAGCAACATCAGTGTTAGAATGAAAATCAAACGGTAAAACTCACTATTGCTTTCTATTGTGCTGTATGGTTGTGAGGGTTAGACACTCACTGCAGACATTGAAAGATAACTACAGATCTCCGAATGCAAATGTTACAAACGAATTCTACGATTTTCCTATAGACAACATAAGACAAATATGTACGTAAGAAATAAAATAGAGATTTACTAGAAGCAATGGCTGGTATTGCCGGAGAGAGAATAAAACAACAACAAAAATACAAATTGAACAGATGCAAATATTTTTCTTATTATGCAGCAATGACTTTGACATGTTTCAGTTTTTTTAATATATTAACCACAAGAAAATTGTTTTAAACCATGGATCTAGCACCCATTGTCAGGGACCCTCCCATAATATACTTCACGCTCGTACGATTTGAGATATTCTGGTCACACACGAAAGACAACGTAAAACTGTAGTTTTATAAAAGTTACGTACTCTCTTGTATGTCATGTGACGTACTCTTTCGAGAACGTAATGACAACAACGTTTATGAATTGAACGCCCGACCGATTAGAATTTAAGAATACAACAGTACACACACACACACACACACAGTATTATGTGGTAGAAATCATAGTTAACATCGTTAGTATACCCAAAAACATTTGTGATACTCTCTCTAACATTGACCTCCTCACAGCATTAAGCCACTGTTCACGAATACAGCCCGACTGTGTCTTCCTGTCCATGCTCATTGAGTCGCTAAGATTGCAGACATAAACTGCATGTTGTGTGACTATCCAGTTCAAGGCCTTGGTTACTGCAATAATCTCCATTGTCATTCTATTTTACTTACAGCAAAAACACAAATCTCCTCTCTCTCTCTCTCTCTAATAGTCTACACTACACATTGCAAGGTGAGAGCCCTTGCACTACGCAGACGACTAACAACATAACTATCAATGTATATAACCATATCATCATCCTTGGAATTCTCACTGATCAATGTCAGTATCTCCGATTCAACAACAATTGGATAACTCTTCCTACGATCTCTATCAAGAGTTACCACTACCCAAAAATACAAGACACTCTGCAGGAACGATTTTCCATTCTGCACTACGTGTCACAACCTCCAGTGAGCACACACTTTGTATAACTTCCTCAACACGTCCGATCCACGACGTTCCTCTCTTTAGTCGACCATCTTTCACACCCTGTATTTCAGAATGCACTTTGGCTGCTCTTTATTAGCGCTAACTTTAGTAGTATGCTCTTGTTCGTCACACAATTGTAATTGATATTCCATAGTTGGGCAGTAAAATAAGAATCGCATTGCTCGTACAGATATGTCTCTCGAGCACCCAAGGATGGTACGCATTGCCTCATTCTGGATGTCATCCAATCTCTAAATCTGCGTCTAGATGAAAGTCACAATCGCAAATTAATATTCCTAAATGGGTACCAGACTAATCCGAGACGAAAAGACTGCGAGGGAGATGAGATTGCTACCGCCCTCATTTGCAGAACCTCTGAAATGTGAGATCGCTAACATCTCACACCCCTACGGTATTAATAAATGATATGGTTTACTTTACATTTTATAGCAAGTTCATGTCGTCAATCAATTATATCTTGTAATAGCATTAGCATGGCTTCAAGCAATCAGATCCTGTCATAGCACCAGTATAGCATCAATTAATCAGATTCTGTCATATCACCAGTATAGCTTTAAGCAAGCATATCCTGTCATAGCATCAGCATGGCTTATAGCTTCAAGTGCAACGTTGTTACTCAGTTAATGTAAAAAAATGAACAAATATAAGATACCAAGTGTTACTGTTAGATGTTACATAGATAATGTCAGACGTAACATAGATAATGTCAGACGTAACATAGATAATGTCAGACGTAACATAGATAATGTCAGACGTAACATAGATAATGTCAGACGTAACATAGATAATGCCACATAGATAATGCAAGATTTTACATAGGTAATGTAATATGTCATATAGATCATGATGAACGATGTCACATAGATGATGTAACATGTCATGTAAATGATGTAAGATGTCACATATATTATCTCAGATATACTTATATATTGTCAGATCTATTGTCTGTCCCCAGGTGGTTTGTTATTCACTCTTGCAGTTTTGAGTGGGGGGGATTGGAGCTCGAGCTTGTGTTCCAAGACCAGATGTGTCGCCTCGACTGTGCTATGACCGTGTTAGTTCAAGATGTCTTTGACGTTTTCTATCCATCTTTTTCGTGGTCTTCTTCTGGCTTTGTACCCTTATCTCATTTGGTTATATGCCTGCACGAACAACTTGTCGTGATGCATTCTCATAATGTATGAGAATATGATACATTATACCAAACCACTTGATCTGCTGCCTGTCTATTTATTCTATGCAAGGTGTTATACCTATTCTTTTCCTGGTGTCTTCCACTCTTAATCTATCCAGCCTGGTGACCACTGAAGGTTTCCTCAAGCATTTCATCTCACATGTCACTATCTTTCTGTATTGTTAGGATGAGAGAGACCAGGTTTTGGTACTGGTAACACAGTGTTGGTAGAAATATAATGTAAATCATTTGTCTTTTAACGTCCATATCGATCTTGGGATGAAGAAGTTGTGGTGACAGTTGGTATGTTACTGCATTTACCTTTTGACATCTCGTATCCATCTCTCTTTCAAGGCTTCCATTTTCTGTAAAAATACTACCGAGATATTTGAACTCTGTTACTTGTTTTACTCCTATATTGTCTATCTGTATGTTTAGTGGACTCGGTGTTCTGCATATTTTCATAGTTTCCGTCTTTTGTGTATTGATTTTCATGTTGTATTTTCTACTAGTTGCAGATAGCGAGTTAACATTATTTTGTAGTTGTTCTTCGTTTTCGTATACGTGGCTCTGGTCGTCTGCGAAAAGCTGTTCATTTAGTTCATTGTTTAGTTGCTCTGATTTCTGAGTCGGTGATGTTGCCTTTTCTGCACTTTTTTCCTCTTTTATTATTCTATCTATGTATATATTGAAAAGCAAGGGTGAGAGCATCCATCCCTGACGCAATCCTGTTTTTGTCACAAATGAGTCTGTAATATCATCTACTGTTCCTTACCATACATTGAATACTCACGTGGGAGACAGGTAATGAAGTTCTACTGGTGAACAACTAACACACTATCACTGTCGGATGTCTACATGAACTAATATATTATACACAACAAAACACAGAATATAATCATACAAATGACAATACACAGGACATAATCGACGTTTCGGACCTAAAGGCGTTTGTCTGGATAAGCACATAACATACAAACATAAAAATACCACAAGTAGAAATTATTACACAATAAGCGTGTCCGAGTGAATAGTATTAGTGAGATACCGGAAGGATACGAACAGGAAGTACACAAAGACGATAATGTAGATGGAACGAGAAGAACGAAACGATGAGGTAAATGACGGCACAAAATGAATATAAAGACAAAGACCAATCCGACCGGGAACTAAGCAAAAGAGTGGTCGGAATTGAGTCCAAATGGCTTGATGGTACCCAAATCAAAAATGAGACGATTTTCTAGGGCGTACCTAGATCTATCATCGGTGATGCAGGATCTGATGGCAGTGACCTGAATGTCAAGGATACGCCGGTGGATATCGCCGTTGAAGTAATTGGCCACAGGAGTGGGTGTTCTGTGCTTAATGGCATGCAGGTGGTTACAGAAGCGGTCGATCAATCTAAGACCAGTATCACCGATATATTGCTTACCGCAGCGTTTACATATGATCTCGTAAATAGCATTACGGGATTCACGTGTAAAGGCCTCATCGATGGAGAAAATAGCCTTGGGAAATGAGATGGAGCACATCTGGACCATATAAGGACATGTGTAGCAACGACCGCGTGAGCAACGAACGTTACCGTAATGGTCAGGTGCAGACGACCTGAGGTGGCTGTGGACCAAGATGTCCTTCAGATTTTTGTCGCGCCTATAGGTCACCAGAGGTAAGTAGTGGAAAGCTGCACGGGTGTCAGAATCAGACTGGAGAAGAGAATAATGTTTAAGCAGGATACGTCGGAGAGTCGAGTTATGGGGATGGAAGGTAAGAACAGGTTTAACCATATCAGAGGAGGACACACTTATTGTGTAATAATTTCTACTTGTGGTATTTTTATGTTTGTATGTTATGTGCGTATCCTGACCAAGGCCTTTGGGTCCGAAACGTCGATTATGTCCTGTCTATTGTCATTTGTATGATTATATTCTGTGTTTTGTTGTGTATAATATATTAATTCATGTAGGCATCCGACAGTGATAGTGTGTTAGTTGTTCACCAGTAGAACTTCATTACCTTTCTATCACGTGAGTATTATTTTCATTCTGTTCTACTAGCAGTACTACCTTTTATTGATTACCATACATTGTTAGTTTTCATACAAAGCTCTAAAAGCATTAGAGCTACAATTGTCCTTTGATACAATACATTTCTAGAGTTTCCACATAGTATGTCTCTGTTGACTCTATCAAATACTTTCTCCGGATCAATAAATATTGCGTTTAGTTCGTTGTATAGCCTTTTGTAACTCTTCATTCCACCTTGCTTTTTACTGGTCTCCCTTTGTATGTTCTCTTGCCCCGCATACACTTTGTAGATTATCTATCATGTGAGTTTTAAATAACTACCATCTACATTTATGCGATCACTTTTGCTTGGTAGGGTAATGAAGGCCTTGGCCATTTCTTAATATATATATAGCTTCTTGTGTATTCATTGTCTAGCTTTATAAATTTCAGCTGTGGCTTTTGTTTCTGTTTTTTGTTCGTTGATGGTCTTTGTTTCGTTTCCGTTTCGCAGTTATTACAACCGGAAAGTGATCAGTATCTATATTTATATTTGGTATAACCCTTGTTGTCTGTGATGTTTATCTTCTGCCTATTTCTTACCAGTATGTAGTCAATCTGGGACGTTATTGATAAATTGTCCCATTTGTACCAAGTTGTTATGTGACTTCGTCCGTGTTCGTAGCATGAATTAGCTATTAATAGTCCGTGCTCTAAGCATAAATTAACGAGTTCCTCTCCGTTGCTGTTACGATCTTTTATTATGTCCCCGAAGTTTCCCAAACAATGAGCACGATGTATTTTCTTCCTCACAATTCTACCATTGAAATCTCCCATAATAATTCCCATATGTCGTTTTTATTATTAATTTTATTCAGAATGTCAGACAGTTTTTCAAAAAATTAGCTTATTTCTTCTATGTTGTTAGTGTCATTGTATGAGGCGTAAACTTGTATTATGGTGGTTGTTCTTTCTCTTTCTGTTAACTGTATTCCTACTATCCTCTCTCTGACACGTATTCGATGTCTGATATTAATTTTGCCTTGTTTTGATGTAACAAAAAACCAACTCCATGTTTCGTTCTTTCATTTGCACCTACCCCGCACCATATAAAAATTTAATTGTCTGCACATGCTCTTGCTGAAGTGGTATCTCCACGTGTGGCTGCACATCTTCTTGTTGAAGTGGTATCTCCACGTGTGGCTGCACATGTTCTTGTTGAAGTGGTATCTCCACGTGTGGCTGCACATCTTCTTGCTGAAGTGGTATCTCCACGTGTGGCTGCACATCTTCTTGTTGAAGTGGTATCTCCACGTGTGGCTGCACATCTTCTTGTTGAAGTGGTATCTCCACGTGTGGCTGCACATCTTCTTGTTGAAGTGGTATCTCCACGTGTGGCTGCACATCTTCTTGCTGAAGTGGTATCTCCACGTGTGGCTGCACATCTTCTTGCTGAAGTGGTATCTCCACGTGTGGCTGCACATCTTCTTGCTGAAGTGGTATCTCCACGTGTGGCTGCACATCTTCTTGTTGAAGTGGTATCTCCACGTGTGGCTGCACATCTTCATGGATATATTATGTAGACGTTACATAAATCAAAATCGTTTTTGTCTCTGATAATGTTGTTTGTGATCGACTTTTATAATAATTCTCTTCCTCGCTGCTCTCTGATTGTTTGTTGTTGATGTTTCAGTGTATCAGTGTATCAGTAAGGGTTGAGGTTGTGTCAGAAGGGGCTTCTTCATTTCTCATTTGGCCTCTATCGAAACAGTGACTTTACTCACATGCAATATGAAAAATAGGAGACTTAAGCCTGGAAAATTATAACATAGAATAAAGTTTTTTTACTATACACAACAACATTGAAGAATGTGACAACAATAAATCTTCCAAGGCATAAAACTGGCTATCTAGAAACTGGTCTATCTCTCTGCAACAAGGTGAAGAATGAATTTCTATCATACTGTCTATAATGGTCCGTGGCATAAGGTATACTCTGATATTTTATGTCACTATCTTATAGTAGAGACACAAGTCATCTCTTTCGCCTGTCATAAGAGATATAACTCTACCACTTGACTAAAACACCGTGAGACTCTCTAAGTCTGGAACCACGACCACGTCTGTCCTGCTCGAATTCCAAGACCTAACGTCCTCGTCTGTCCAATTCCTGAGTCTAAGAATTCCAGCTCCCTCTCTCTCGTCACGTGATCATCTTTCACCATTCTTTTCTCTCCTTTCTTATTATCCATGCCTTTCAACCTCTGGTTACATGATGAGGACCATTAACCTCAATTTGTACACAATCCTTCTTCCCTACAAGCTCATTGATGCGTCTGGCATTCTATACCTTCCTCCCTACAAACTCATTGATACGTCTAGTATTCTATACCTTCCTTCCTACAAACTCATTGATACGTCTAGCATTCTATACCTTCCTTCCTACAAAAACATTGATGCGTCTGGCATTCTATACCTTCCTCTCTAAAAACTCATTGATGCGTCTAGCATTCTATACCTTCCTCCCTACAAACTCATTGATGCGTCTAGCATTCTATACCTTCCTCCCTACAAACTCATTGATGCGTCTAGCATTCTATACCTTCCTCCCTACAAACTCATTGATGCGTCTAGCATTCTATACCTTCCTTCCTACAAACTCATTGATGCGTCTAGCATTCTATACCTTCCTCCCTACAAAATCATCGATGAGTCTAGCATTCTATACCTTCCTTCCTACAAACTCATTGATGCGTCTAGCATTCTATACCTTCCTCCCTACAAACTCATTGATGCGTCTAGCATTCTATACCTTCCTTCCTACAAACTCATCGATGAGTCTAGCATTCTATACCTTCCTTCCTACAAACTCATTGATGCGTCTAGCATTCTATACCTTCCTTCCTACAAACTCATTGATGCGTCTAGCATTCTATACCTTCCTCCCTACAAAATCATCGATGAGTCTAGCATTCTATACCTTCCTTCCTACAAACTCATTGATGCGTCTAGCATTCTATACCTTCCTTCCTACAAACTCATTGATGCGTCTAGCATTCTATACCTTCCTCCCTACAAACTCATTGATGCGTCTAGCATTCTATACCTTCCTCCCTACAAACTCATCGATGCGTCTAGCATTCTATACCTTCCTGCGAAATAAACTGTTCAACCAATATTTATGTTGTCATCAAATCTCTGGTCAGTCGATATCTGGGGGGGGGGGGCGTATTAATACGTCAGTAAATATTCTGACCCTCTCGGAACTCAAAGCTATGTTGCATGATAACTATCTAGTCATGCGGTCAGTAATTGTATTTCATTTCCTCTGGTAGGATCTTCCCTGACTACCTCTGTCTCAAAGATTCCTGTTTTGTGATAACCATTTTTTGTATTGCTCGTAGCCGGCAATTTACAATAAGACATTTTATCTGACAAAACAAACAGCCCTTCTTTATTGTATTCTGGATAAAGGTTTTTAATTGACCTAATGATTTTCTCTAGACCAGGTGTGGTAACACTGTGTGGTAACACCCTGGTACACTTCTATATCTTTGATAATGTTGTTTGTGATTGATTTCTATATCTTTGATAATGTTGTTTGTGATTGATTTCTATATCTTTGATAATGTTGTTTGTGATTGATTTCTATATCTTTGATAATGTTGTTTGTGATTGATTTCTATATCTTTGATAATGTTGTTTGTGATTGATTTCTATATCTTTGATAATGTTGTTTGTGATTGATTTCTATATCTTTGATAATGTTGTTTGTGACTGATTTCTATATCTTTGATAATGTTGTTTGTGACCGACTTCCTGTGGCTGAATGCTGTGAAAACATTTCTATAAACGTTTCTCTATATTTGGTACTCATCTTGTAGTAGAGGATGATGTTGATGCTGGAGTTGGTCGCTTCAAAGATGAACACAAACGACCACGAAACGTAGAAAAAGTTGACATTAACTCCAGCAACACTGAACTCTGGGTACAGGAATGAAGCCAAGGAAACAATGACACCCGGAGTGTAACAAACGATTAAAACAACGGATATAAACACAACCATTATCACTGTCTTCCTGTCACGCGTACTGATTGATTGAGATGAAGCTTTGTCCACATTTGCCTTCTCACGCCATTTAGTTTTCCGTTTGAGTTGAACTACCAACACACAAGTCAGCACGATTACCGCAATGAAAGATATGCAGCCGAGAACAGAGTACATTAGAAACGCAATTCCTTCCATATCTTTTCTATTGCTCGTGAATACCAATCCTATTAGCGATTTATTGAAACTTGGGTAGAATTTCCATCCGATAAATGATGTTTCATACTCTGGTACAAAGGAAACCATTACACAAATGTATATAACGCAAACGGTTATCGTGGTTACCCTAGGTGTGATAATGTTCTTCACCTTAAGCGGTAAGGTTATACACAAGCATCTCTCGGCTGTGATGAAGACGGTGATCCAACTGGTGATGCGAACAAAACAGATGTGAGGGATACCTGCTGTCAGATGTAGAATATCTGGTGTGTACCAGGAAGTATCTGCGTGCACGAAGAGCGGATTGACACAGACGTCAAACCAAAGAACAGTTATAAGACTACACAAATCAGAAATAGCCAGTCCAAAAAAGCTGATATTTATAGCGCTAGTGAATCCTTGTTTGTAGAAGACCAGGACGTTTATCACATTTCCTACAATACCGAAAAGACTGATAATTGTCACTACAAACACGTAATTGGAAATCTCGTATATTTCTCTGTCGTTATCACTGATAATTTTCTTTGACTTGTCACGGATGATTACAGTGACAAACTTGTCAGTAGAATTCATTGTTTGTTTCGCCGTATTTCACAGAACACACGCTGCAGAAAACTCATAGATTCAAGAGATTGTTGACTGTAACTAATAGCAAGATGCTTAACAAACACATATACTACCACATATGAAGTAAGTGCGCGTGGGACCTATCGTGATACACACACAAACTACCACATATGAAGTAACTGCGCGAGGGACCTTATCATTTGATACTTTTTTTAAATCAGGTTTTACAAGAGAAATGATGTTATCATAATATGGGCACTACAGAAGAAGAGCTGATATCACAATTAGGCCATCATTTCCCAATTAACACAATATTGGGGGAGTGAGATCGGTAACAATACACTTTTACAAATTTCTAGGATTACGAGAGCTCATTGATTCAAGTGTACAGTAGCAGAACCTTGTTACAGTTGGATATAAGTACTCATAAATGATGCACACAGCTCTGAAAGTGGGAGCAGGGACGGATAAATGAAATATTTCACAATCCATACACAACACAGGCAATCACGAGCCAAATGTTTACAGTAGAACTTTCAGTCACAAC
Organism: Meghimatium bilineatum; assembly: GCA_034231615.1. Taxonomy (NCBI): domain Eukaryota; kingdom Metazoa; phylum Mollusca; class Gastropoda; order Stylommatophora; family Philomycidae; genus Meghimatium; species Meghimatium bilineatum. The sequence continues at coordinate 1,897,390 of CM067320.1, read as the reverse complement.
TTTGTAGACCGTCGTAGTCGCGGATGTCATCAAGATGGAGACATGAAAAAAACTAGATGAAATTATAATCACTGCTTAAGAAGATTATCTGGACAGCTAGCATGTTGATTGCTACAAACATCCAAATATTATTATAAACTATTGAAATTGTCAGTAATTTGATCTTGTAGTATTATTTCAAGTCATTGTATCCATTGTCTATTTGTGAAGACACATTCAACAGAATTGTCTGAGGGTGGTTCAGGTGGTTTATATTTTCTGAGGGTGGTTCAGATGGTTTATATTTGTCAACAAATGCAACAGTACTGTGTGTTAGTGGTTGAAAACTGGTTATAGTACTTAGTGCATACAACAGTAGTATCCACTGGTGGTTGAAGATGGTTATATTAGTTCGAGAAAACAATACTATTGTATGTGAACGGTTGAAGATGGTTACATACGTGAGAAAAACAACATGATGAAATACGAACGTGTGAGAGTTACAGAATTAGTTATAATAAACAATACCGATGTTTGCTCGTGGTTGGATGGGATGGTTAGAAAAGCTAGCAACAACAACAGCTGCATCTGTTATACCAGTTACAGAATTTGTTATAATAAACAATAGTGATGTCTGCTGCTTTCTTACGATTGACTGACCGCTTCTGTGGGCATCTTCATGCCATAAAACACAGAAAACCTACCCCTGTAGCCATTCATTTCAATGGTGTGATCATCATGGTGCCCTTTATATCCAGGTCATTGCCCTCAGATCCTTCACCACGGATGACAGATCTAGGTACGCTCTTGAAAATCAATTTATTTTTTAGTTTCGTGCCCTTAAGCCTTTTGTACTTGACTCCGAACATTTAGTTGTTTAAATTTACATTGGTGTGGTCCTTATTGTATTGTTATCCATGTTGTAATGGATAATAATTTGTTATATATGTTATCATCCCGTCCAATTTTTAACAAAACCTGCTTCGATGACTACATGTTTCCATATGCACCATTGTCACTTTTTACTTTGTATTGTTTACATGTTAATAGTGTATCTAGTGCCTGTGTGGTGATAACATTGTTTTTTTGTTTTCATTGTTTTTCACTGTTTGTTTTGTATATTCCTGAGAAAGACCTAACGGTTCGAAACGTTAAAAATGTCTTGTGTATTGTTATTTGTATGTTTTCATGTTTACACTTCATAACCCCTTAGCGATAGTCCGTCTTGTTCATGGGAAACTTTCAACAATCTATGTTCTACGTAAGTACTATGACTGTTGCAGACAGACGGATCGATCTTTTAAATTTAGATTATGACAGCAGTACTATTTGCGACCAGAAGGTAATGGTCCCGTGGCAGCAACCTGCCGTCGCAGTTGAATACAACTCTCAATGGACTAAGCCACACCCAGTGGCGTAGCGAGGGGGGCGGAGGTGCGGATCGCCCCGGGCGGCATCATAGGGAGGGCGGCAAATTTATTTTCGTCCAGGCTTTCACAATCACTGACGTATTTTTGTAATGTCACAAGAAGGAAAATTATGATTCCGCCCCGGGGGCCATTCACCCACGCTACGCCACTGGCAGCATCAAATACTAGGTGCGGTGACAAATTCCCTTCCTTTCTGTGTTTTCCTTCCCTAACTAATATGTCAAGTACCCATTTACAGATATTTCGCAATTTCACTATCAACTAGGCTACGGCGCTGCACATTTGGTATTTAATGCAGACTTACACTAAACGTTGATTGAAAGATTTTGATCTAATACAGGCTAAAACTAAATGTTGATTGAAATATTAAAAGATGTAGAGGATTAACTTCATTCTACTCACGTTGCACGCCGTCTGCTGAAAGTAGCACTCATAGCACGTAATTCCGTTACTTCCAAAGTTAATCCCCGTAAGTCTCACAAAAAAATACACTTTATAAACATGACTACGCAAGCGGGATTCAAATGCGAGAGATGTTGAACACAGAGCGAATGGCTTGACCATTACGCCAGGGAGACGTCACACGAGAATAGACATCCGTTAATTCTTACCACTCTGTGTGTGATATTGCAGAAACATTAGACATCCTACTCTCAGTCTGTAAGTTGATATGTTCAATACATGACATCCTACACTCGGTATGTACGTTGATATGTTCAATACATGACATCCTACACTCGGTGTGTAAGTTCATATGTTCAATACATGACAAACACTCGATTTGTAAGTTGATATGTTCAATACATGACAACCTACACTCGGTATGTAAGTTGATATGCTCAATACATGACATCTTACACTCGGTCTGTAAGTTTATATGTTCCATATATGACATCATACACTCGGTCTGTAAGTTGATATGTTCAATACATGACATCATACACTTTGTCTGTAAGTTGATATGTTCAATACATGACATCATACACTCGGTCTGTAAGATGATATGTTCCATATATGACATCGTACACTCGGTCTGTAAGTTGATATATTCAATACATGACATCATACACTTGGTCTGTAAGTTGATATGTTCAATACATTACATCATACACTCGATCTGTAAGTTGATATGTTCAATACATTACATCATACACTTTGTCTGTAAGTTGATATGTTCAATACTTGACATCCTACACTCGGTCTGTAAGTTGATATGTTCAATACATGACATCAGACACTCGGTCTGTAAGTTGATATGAACAATACATGACAACCTACACTCGGTCTGTAAGTTGATATGTTCAATATATGACATCCTACACTCGGTCTGAAAGTTGATATGTTCAATATATGACATCCTACACTCGGTCTGTAAGTTGATATGTTCAATATATGACATCCTACATTCGGTCTGTGAGTTGATATGTTCAATATATGACATCCTACACTCGGTCTGTGAGTTGATATGTTCAATATATGACATCCTACACTCGGTCTGTGAGTTGATATGTTCAATATATGACATCCTACACTCGGTCTGTGAGTTGATATGTTCAATATATGACATCCTACACTCCGTCTGTAAGTTGATATGTTCAATATATGACATCCTACACTCCGTCTGTAAGTTGATATGTTCAATATATGACATCATACACTCGGTCTTTAAGTTTATATGTTCATAATATGACCACTTGTGTTCGCTTATCTCAATAGGTGTACCCCATAAACTTCATGGTGTGAATGAGACAACTTACTTCTGCGTTTCTGTTCTGATCTTCATATTGTGATGAGACATCTGTAACGAAAAGTTCAACATTTGATCATATTAATATCATGGCCTGCTTGCAATAGCCGCTCATGTTATTGTGGAGTTGAGTTGACAGTGTGTGGTAGAGTTGACAGTGTGGGGTACATTGTGGGATAGAGGTGATAGTCCCATTTCATAGTCATCATTATCAGGTAGCACATCCTGGTCAAGATGTATCAGTCAACGCAGCCTTTCGAAACTTCTTTCTATCTTGATCCAGTCTTCCTGCTTCTGTTATTTTCATGTTCAGGTGCTCTTTGATGTCTTTCGTCCATCTTTCTCTCGGTTCTGCCTCTTGATTGTCTCAATGACTACATCTAATTCATTATGGTATTTTCTAGGCTGTCATGGCATTTGATATGGCCAAAATAATGCAGTTTTCTGAAATGAGTCAGGCAAGTTAGGCTTTTTTTTTTAAACATTCATTTCTCTCAGGATGGCTTCATTGGTGATATTGTTGATCCAAGGTATTCTAATGATTCTTATATAACATTTCATTTCAAATACTGCTATTTTATTTTTTACTTTGAATGTCCAGGATTCACATCCACATTTTACCATTGGGAATATGCTTTCTTAATAATGATAGTTTTGTTGTTTTGCAGCAGCTCAGAGATATGTTTTTTATTTGTATTAGCTTCTTTGACGCGATAGCCAAACTTCTTCTGACTTCTTCATAGCAATCTTCAAAACAAAATATTCAAAACTGGTGGCTCTTTCTAATTCGCTGTTGTTGATACTAATTGAGAACTTGCTAGTGGTTTTGTCGCTTGTCATAATATTGGTCTTGTTCTATATAACTATTCGTTGAAACTCTTTGTTGCATTTTGGCGTCAGCGGTAGAAGAGTTTTCTGGAGACGGTCCTCTTGTGTGCTGGGTATATTGTGGAATTTGTCGCCTCTTTTATTTCGGTGGCCCAAAGTCGGCCTATAGGTCTGCCTTCACTGTATCTGTGTAGCATAGCTTGCTGTGGTATACTGTCTGATGGTAGTCTGCTGATGTGTGCGAACCAATTGATCTGTTGTTTCTTGATGTATTCTAAGATTGGGGTGGTTCCGGTTTTTTGTCGGATGTACTCATTCCTCACGCTGTCTCTTAAGGATATTCCTAGGATTCTGCTGTCACCAGTTTATGTTTGTCTTGCGCTGTCGTTGTCCATGTTTGGCTTTGGTAGCACATCGTTGGCATAATAATCGTTTTGAATAGTGTTATTATGCTGTTTAAATGTAAGTATTTGTTTCTGAAGATAGATGTCATTTGCCCTAGGGCTTGGTATGCTTTACTACATATATTGTGTATTTCTTTGCTGCTCCTGCCGTATGTTATATTACTTCCAAGATATATGAATTATGTCATTTGGTTAAGTCTATTGTTTTCAATTTAGGACTATATATTGGTGTTTCTTTCTTTTCTTCCTATCTTCATTACTTCGATCTTTTCTTTATTTATTTTCATGTTTAAGGTTTGGCATGTTTGATGTAATTTATCTATTTGTCTTTGTAGTTATTCTTCTGATGATGCTACTGGTACTTGGTCATCTGCAAATAGTAACTCGTTTAAGTTATCCTTCAGATTGTATCCTCCCATTGTCTTTGCTACTTTACAGATGTTGTCTATGTATGTTATAAACAGTGGGAGGGGGAGATAATACACATCCTTGTCTCACACCCGAGTGCATTTGGAATTTATCGGATGTACATGTGCTCGTTCTTACTGCGCATTGACTATTGGCGTATATGCTCTGACATAGGTTTATTATATGTTGGGGAACTACATATGTCTGTAGTGTTACCATAGTTGTGCTCTATCCACTCTGTCAAAAGCTTTCTCATTGTCTACGAAAGTCAAATATAAATCTTAGTTATGTTCTATCGCTCTTTCTGAAAGTTGTTTGACGGCGAAGATTGCATCTGTCCATGTTTTATTTTTCCAAAAGCCCATTAGTGCAATGCCTCTATACTTGGTGCAGTCCTGGGTCTTGTTTCCATTCAGAAATTTGTTTTGCTTTTCACTATGTTCTTTAATGGAGTTTATGAGGTGTTCGAGACCTCCTTGACTGTGTGCCAGTAATGTGGTATCATCAGCATATATAGCAGCTCATGTCATTGTGGGGTAGAGTTGATAGTGTGGGGTAGATTGTGGGGTAGAGTTGATAGTGTGTAGTAGATTGTGGGGTAGAGTTGACAGTGTGTAGTAGATTGTGGTGTAAAGTTGATAGTGTGTGGTAGATTATGGGGTAGAGTTGACAGTGTGTAGTAGATTGTGGGGTAGAGTTGACAGTGTGTAGTAGATTGTGGGGTAGAGTTGATAGTGTGTAGTAGATTGTGGGGTAGAGTTGATAGTGTGTAGTAGATTGTGGGGTAGAGTTGATAGTCCCATTCCATAGCTCGACGTGACTGAGAAGAAATGGGGAAAAGCAAAATACTAGTGAATCGTGATACTGTTCAGGGGTCAACATATTGCCCGTACATATGTAAGGTGCTTATAATGCTTGTGCATGTCGAAGGGCGTCGGAAGCAATACACGGGGTCTCACAACGTCATTGAAGTTCTTCTCATGTAACATATTCTTCCTTATGGATTCTCTGAAGATTCCGCGATTCTGGGAGAGTTGACCTGCCACAGTTAGAGACATATTTGAGCAATCTGATAAATCACTGCACCATCTTCGTCTTGGGCGACCTCTTCCCCTATTGCCATTAACTCTGTTTTCAACTATTAATCTTTTCATGCTGTTATGTCTCTTTAATGGCTAAAAAACAGTTTTCTTGTAGAATTAATGAATGGTTCATTAATGAATTTAGTTTATACGAATGGGGGACGGGGTTCCAGGACTTGCCCAGCCTGATCAGGACGTCAAAATGTATAGTTAACGCGTTGGTGCTATCAGTGGTACTTATAAAATGTGAACAAATGAGACTTGTTCACCGTTAGCTACCTCGGATCGCAGATAAACAACAATCTGTGCTCAGATGTGAAAATTACGAAGACAATATGTGCAAATAGCTACGGCTATCACGGCAAAGTTGAATTTGTTTTGAAACTTAAAAATCTGTACCTTATTCAATATCTGTACCTGAATTAAGATATGTACCTTAGTCAAGAGCTGTACCTTAGACAAGATCTGTACCTTAGTAAAGAGATGTACCTTAGTCAAGATGTGTACCTGAATTAAGATCTCTACCTTAGTCAAGAGCTTTACCTTAGTCAAGATCTGTACCTGCGTTAAGATATGTACCTGAGTTAAGATATTTACTTTAGTCAAGCGCAGCATTAAACATTCTAAGATGAATGTTTAGCGTCTTTTTGTACTGATGACTCCAATGTTGCAGCTCAACAATACTAACTTGTCATGGTTTTTTTTCTATGTATTGATATTATTATATTATCTACGGTACATTTAATTTCAACTTGACATAAACCTATATATTTTTGTTTGTTAGTGGACATTTTCATGTAACCCTTAGGTTAAACGGGTACAATATAATAATTGTGTAGGGAGTATGGGTTAAATTGGGGGGGGGGGCCATATTCTCTTCTCAAGATTCACGTGTAGATATATTTGTTTTTTCCCGATTACACACAAATAGAAACTCGTAAAGATTACGCTAACCCGCTAATATTCAAAATGTTTATCTTAGTTCTACATGTATTTTTTTATACATGGACCTAGTACAAACAAGATATCTTGAAAATATTTTTGTTCAGTTTTATTGAAACAATATTGGTACAGTGTGTCATTAGGTTAATTAACGATTCATGTTAAGCAGATGTAGCCTATTTTTACAGAACTAATCTCATACATTATTTCATGAAAAGAAATTTAGCTAAAGGCTTGTACATCGCAGCATTCATCGATCTGCACGTAATGCATTTCTTAATATCTGCGTCACCGAATCTTAATGAAATCAAATCTACTATTAAAATGAGGGTTTGTTATCACGTTATGTGGACACATTTGCCTAACATGTACCAATTAAACTAAACCAGAAATGTCCTGAATATTAGTCAACTCTTTACAGATTTACAGATTTGTAAACTACGGCAAATCATGTTTTATAAAACAACAATATTTTGAACCGCTCTATGCTATCGTTTCCTTGCAATTATGTATCATTATGAACGAAACATGTATGTGTCCTTCGGCCCCGTGTCAAAATCGGCGCTGTCAGTTATCAAATTCTCTGATAATTTTAGGGAATTCTTAATAACATGATACACCATCTGACAGATAATACCATAACATGGGAATATACGGGAGTTTTACCACAAGTTAAATAAAATATGTCATCTTATTTAATAAAGACAGGTTATTATTGCCATGTTTTGTTTCACATTAAGAGTTGTGTAGAGCGTCGATCAATAATATAATTGAGAAAGAATAACACTTGAATAAATATATGACACGAGTAATCTTTATTTCCTTCTTGTGTATGAAATCCAGAAATTGCATGGGGAAATAATTCACGGCAATTTGAAGATAATTTTATTTCTTGAGTTATCTGTTCATGGCCGCTAAAAAAAAGTCACTTGACAAATTAATATAACAACCCATTTATAACAATTTAATTTTTTATTTTTTTAAACAAGTAGACAAGACTTGACAGTAATTGTCAATGTTCTATATATGTTCTCTGGTTGCTTTATTTCTACAACATAGTTCTATCACTTTCATGTTTTGTTTTGGGGTTATATTTCATCATCAAGTACAACGAAGGTTGACTGCCGCCGACCTCCAACATCCTCTGTCTCTTGTTTTGGTGGTGCACTCTGCTAGACTGTAACCTGTCTGTCAATCTTGTGATGTTACTCTCCCTCCTTGTATCTCTGCCTACGTCTTGCTCGCTTCCCTTTGACTTCAACCTCAAGTAAGGTCTTCAATAAGGTGTCATGTCTTTTAATGTGTCCGAAGTATATTCTTTGCCTGATATTTATTTCTCTTAATAATTCTTTCTTCATATTAAGTGTTTAAGCACCTTTTTTTGTTTTCTTCTCTTTCCGTGGTGTTCTCCCTATTCTCCTTTATACTCAATTCTCAAAAGCACCAATTCTATCTTCTAATTGTGTATTTAGTGTCCATGTTTCTGAGCCATACATTAATATAGAATAGATGTAGCATTTTATGATTCTCATTTTTAACTTGTTTGTAATTTATTTAGATGTTACTATTTTCCTCATGTCATTGAAGGTACTTTTAGCTATTCCTATTCTCCATTTAACTTCTGTTTCACATCTGCCATCATTTGTGACTATGTGTCCAAGATATTGATACTGTTTTACTTGTTGTAGTTTCTCTCCGTGTATGTTTATGTTTAGCTCTTGTTCTTCTGTGACTTTGCTTATTATCATAGTTTTTGTTTTTAGATGTTTATATCCAGTCCATATTGTTTACTTCATTTAGCGACTTAATCTATTAGTCTTTGTAGGTCATGTTCACTTTCTGCTAAAAGAACAGTGTCATCTGCATATCTCAGGTTGTTTATAATTTTCTCATTGATCTTAAGTCTGGGCATTTGGTGAGTACCTGTTTTTACACCTTATTGGTACAATCTGTTCCCAATATATATTTCTAATCAGACTGATGTCTTTTCCATCTATATCATTTATTGAAATTTTGATTAATTTTCCATGTTGAACTCTGTCAAAAGCAGTAAACTATGAAGCAAATATAGATACTTTCTTGAGATTTCTATATATTTATCTATCACTAGCCAGATACTATGTATAGCTTCTCTGGTTCTTTTGTCCTAAAATCGAATTGCTCTTCGCCTCAGCGTCTATCTTGTTTTTAAATCTTTCATGTATTTTCTTGAGAAGTATTTTAGTTATATGACTCATTAGACTTATTGTTCTATATTCTGTACAGTCCACAGACCTGGGCTTATTAGGTAGTGGTATGTTCTGTACATTCCACAGACCTGGGCTTATTAGGTAGTGGTATGTTCTGTACAGTCCACAGACCTGGGCTTATTAGGTAGTGATATGTTCTGTACAGTCCACAGACCTGGGCTTATTATGTAGTGGTATGTTCTGTACAGTCCACAGACCTGGGCTTATTAGGTAGTGATATGGATGTTGATGATGTATTAGGTTTATATTTAAGGATATATTTATAACACTGGAGATGGTTTTAGCTTCTACGTCAAAGTTAAATTTAATTTGGAAAAGCAACATCAGTGTTAGAATGAAAATCAAACGATAAAACTCACTATTGCTTTCTATTGTGCTGTATGGTTGTGAGGGTTAGGCATACACTGCGGACATTGAACGATAACTACAGATCTCCGAATGCAAATGTTACAAACGAATTCTACGATTTTCCAATAGAGAACATAAGACAAATATGTACGTAAGAAATAAAATAGAGATTTACTAGAAGCAATGGCTGGTGTTGCCGGAGAAATAATAAAACAAACAAAAAAAAACAAATTGAACAGATGCAAATATTTTTCTTATTATGCAGCAATGACTTTGATATGTTTCAGTTTTATATATATATATTAACCACAAGAAAATTGTTTTAAAACATGGATCATTGCAAGGTGAGAGCCCTTGCACTACGCAGACGACTAACAACATAACTATCAATGTATATAACCATATCATCATCCTTGGAATTCTCACTGATCAATGTCAGCATCTCCGATTCAACAACAATTGGATAACTCTTCCTACGATCTATATCAAGAGTTACCACTACCCAAAAATACAAGACACTCTGCAGGAACGATTTTCCATTCTGCACCATGTGTCACAACCTCCAGTGAGCACACACCTTGTATAACTTCCTCAACACGTCCGATCCACGACGTTCCTCTCTTTAGTCGACCATCTTTCACACCCTGTATTTCAGAATGCACTTTGGCTGCTCTTTATTAGCGCTAACTTTAGTAGTATGCTCTTGTTCGTCACACAATTGTAATTGATATTCCATAGTTGGGCAGTAAAATAAGAATCGTATTGCTCGTACAGATATGTCACTCGAGCACCCAAGGATGGTACGCATTGCCTCATTCTGGATGTCACCCAATCTCTAAATCTGCGTCTAGATGAAAGTCACAATCGCAAATTAATATTCCTAAATGGGTACCAGACTAATCCGAGACGTAAGGACTGCAAGGGAGATGAGATGGCTACCGCCCTCATTTGCAGAACCTCTGAAATGTGAGATCGCTAACATATCACACCCCTATGGTATTAATAAATGATATGGGTTACTTTGCATTTTATAGCAAGTTCATGTCGTCAATCAATTATATCTTGTAATAGCATTAGCATGGCTTCAAGCAATCAGATCCTGTCATAGCACCAGTATAGCATCAATTAATCAGATTCTGTCATATCACCAGTATAGCTTTAAGCAAGCATATCCTGTCATAGCATCAGCATGACTTCAAACAATCATATCATGTCAAAGCGACATCATAGCTTCAAGTGCAACGTTGTTACTCAGTTAATGTAAAACATTGAACAAATATAAGATACCAAGTGTTACTGTTAGATGTTACATAGATAATGTCAGACGTAACATAGATAATGTCAGACGTAACATAGATAATGTCAGACGTAACATAGATAATGCCACATAGATAATGCAAGATTTTACATAGGTAATGTAATATGTCATATAGATCATGATGAAAGATGTCGTAACATGTCATGTAAATGATGTCAGATGTCACATATATTATCTCAGATGTACTTATATATTGTCAGATCTATTGTCTGTCCCCAGGTGGTTTGTTATTCACTCTTGCAGTTTTGCGTGGGGGGATTGGAGCTCGAGCTTGTGTTCCAAGACCAGATGTGTCGCCTCGACTGTGCTATGACCGTGTTAGTTCAAGATGTCCTTGACGTTTTCTATCCATCTTTTTCGTGGTCTTCTTCTGGCTTTGTACCCTTATCTCATTTGGTTATATGCCTGCACGAACAACTTGTCGTGATGCATTCTCATAATGTATGAGAATATGATACATTATACCAAACCACTTGATCTGCTGCCTGTCTATTTATTCTATGCAAGGTGTTATACCTATTCTTTTCCTGGTGTCTTCCACTCTTAATCTATCCAGCCTGGTGACCACTGAAGGCTTCCTCAAGCATTTCATCTCACATGTCACTATCTTTCTGTATTGTTAGGATGAGAGACACCAGGTTTTGGTACTGGTAACACAGTGTTGGTAGAAATATAATGTAAATCATTTGTCTGTTAACGTCCATATCGATCTTGGGGTGAAGAAGTAGTGGTGACAGTTGGTATGTTACTGCATTTACCTTTTGACATTTCGTATCCATCTCTCTTTCAAGGCTTCCATTTTCTGTAAAAATACTACCGAGATATTTGAACTCTGTTACTTGTTTTACTCCTATATTGTCTATCTGTATGTTTAGTGGACTCGGCGTTCTGCATATTTTCATAGTTTCCGTCTTTTGTGTATTGATCTTCATGTTGTATTTTCTACTAGTTGCAGCTAGCTAGTTAACATGATTCTGTAGTTGTTCTTCGTTTTCGTATACGTGGCTCTGGTCGTCTGCGAAAAGCTGTTCATTTAGAACATTGTTTAGTTGCTCTGATTTATCTTGTTCTGAGTCGGTGATGTTGCCTTTTCTGCACTTTTTGCCTCTTTTATTATTCTATCTATGTATATATTGAAAAGCAAGGGTGAGAGCATCCATCCCTGACGCAATCCTGTTTTTGTCACAAATGAGTCTGTAATATCATCTACTGTTCTTACCATACATTGAAAATAATACTCACGTGGAAGACAGGTAATGAAGTTCTACTGGTAAACAACTAACACACTATCACTGTCCGATGCCTACATGAATTAATATATTATACACAACACAACACAGAATATAATCATACAAATGACAATACACAGGACATAATCGACGTTTCGGACCTAAAGGCCGTTGTCTGGATAAGCACATAACATACAAACATAAAAATACCACAAGTAGAAATTATTACACAATAAGCGTGTCCGAGTGAATAGTATTAGTGAGATATCGGAAGGATACGAACAGGAAGTACAAAAAGACGATAATGTAGATGTAACGAGAAGAACAAAACGATGACGTAAATGACGGCACAAAATGAATATAAAGACAAAGACCAATCCGACCGGGAACTAAGCAAAAGAGTGGTCGGAATTGAGTCCAAATGGCTTGATGGTACCCAAATCGAAAATGAGACGATTTTCTAGGGCGTACCTAGATCTATCATCGGTGATGCAGGATCTGATCGCAGTGACCTGAATGTCAAGTACACCCCGGTGGCCATCGCCGTTGAAGTAATTGGTCACAGATGTTTTTATCTCACTGTTTATGTGAATCGAATTTCGTGGATTGTGCTAGTTGTGTTGTTTAATTGTGTACTCAAGTGATAAATGGATATGTTTCCGTACTTTAATGTTGCTATTTGCAAGATTCGAGCGCTGACAAAGGAGAAACTTGATTTTTCCGTTATTGTCAGTCGGATACAAACATCTTATTTGGTGACCTATTCTCGCCGCTGGGGCGGGTTCACTGACCGTGTCAAAATGGTCTGCCCTATTTTTACACGGTGTCAACCTGTTACAGTCGATGTGATATTGGGCGACACACTGTAGCTACTATGGACACTCAAAGTGCTAAGAAATAAGTCAACCTAGCATTGTTAACAAAGGCTTTGTCTACCTAGGCTTAAAAAGTCTGTTTGCGGCGAAATACTCGGAAGAAGTTGGCAGGTAACTCAACGGGTACATAGGCGCTAACAGCAGAGCTGTGTGGACAGCATAGGGCACAGTTAGACACATAGTACGCTCTGGCCATCCACTGCACCTGATTTTCTCCCAGTTGTCTCGACTTTGTCTTGCCACTGGACCAAGATAAAACTCAGGAGAGAGAGTGTGGTTGACGATTAGCGCAACTCTTCCACACTATAAACCAACTTCAGCGCTAGTCATTTCTCCACCCATTTATTTATTTATCTTTACTAATTAAATATGAAGAGAACAAAGTGTTAATCAATCCTAGTTGGTTCATGGAATGTTCGGACACTTACGGATATCTCAGATGTAAACAGACCAGAAAGAAGAACAGCACTAATTGCTAAAGAATTGGCCCGTTATAATCTGGATATTGTTGCACTTAGTGAAACGCGGTTTGCAGATGAGGGTCAGTTGACAGAGAGAGGTGGAGGGTATACATTCTTCTGGATAGGACGTAAAAGCACAGAGAGGCGTGAATCAGGTGTTGGTTTTGCTATAAAATCATCTCTGGTGCAGAAACTTCCAGGTCTGCCTCGAGGAATTAGCGATCGCTTGATGTCGTTGCGATTGCAAGTGAGCAAAAATAACTTTGCCACATTACTTTCTGCATATGCGCCGACAATGACAAATCCTGATGAGGAAAAGGATAAATTCTATGAAGAGTTAGATGCCGCTATATCTGGTACACCGAGAACTGATAAACTCATTATCCTGGGTGATTTCAATGCCCGAGTTGGCAAAGACTTCCAGACATGGCAAGGTGTTCTTGGACGTCATGGGATCGGTAAATGTAACAGCAATGGTTCCCTTCTTTTAAAGCTATGTTCTGTGCACGAACTCACTATCACCAACACTATGTTTCGTTTGCCAACGCGCAAAAAGACCTCTTGGATGCATCCACGCTCCAAGCAGTGGCATCTTATAGACTATATCATAACCAGAAAAAGGGACATCAAGGATGTTCGTGTCACAAAAGCAATGTGTGGAGCTGAATGCTGGACTGATCACCGGCTTATAGTATCCAAACTAAATTTCACCATTGCAAGAAAAAGACGTCCACAGGGACAAAAGATAGAAAAACGCCTAAACACTGATCGGTTGAGTAACCACGATATAAAAAATAATCTCTCCAAGGATCTCGACGTAGCCTTGGGAGACTTAGATCTTCTTAATACCACATCTGAAGATAGCTGGGCTTCGTTTAAAGGAATTATTTACGCCAAAGCGAAGGAACATTTGGGAGTGAAGGTACATAGACACCAAGACTGGTTTGATGATAATAATTTTGAGATAACATCCTTGTTAGAAGAGAAACACAAAGCTTTCAAGAAACTACAAGGGGCAGCATCTTCACCGTCCAAGAAAGTAGCCTATAACAAGATCCGTAACACTTGTCAAAAGAAGCTTAGAGAGATAAAGGATAAATGGCTAAGTCGAAAAGCTGAAGAAATTCAAATGTTTGCAGACAGAAAGGACTATAAGCGATTCTATGAGGCTTTAAGAACTATCTATGGTCCACACTCATCGGGATCACCACCTCTATTAAATGCCGATTCGTCGAAGCTTCTCACTGATAAAAATGACATCTTAAATCGTTGGGCTGAACATTTTGAAGAAATCCTAAACAAACCATCAGTAATAAATGAAGAAGTCATAAACAGAATGCCACAACTTAGGATAAGAGAAGAACTCGATATACCTCCAAGCAGTCAAGAGGTTATTATAGCGATTAAACAAATGTCAAATGATAAAGCTCCAGGTTTGGATGCCTTACCTGCTGAAATTTATAAAAATGGCGGACCACTGCTGATTAAAAAACTAACTGACATTTTTGGTATTTTCTGGAACTCAGGTACATTGCCTCAAGATCTAAAAGATGCTTCTATAGTGCACCTATATAAAGGCAAAGGTACCAAACAGTCTTGCGATAATCACAGGGGCATATCACTTTTGTCTATAGCTGGTAAAATTCTCGCTCGTGTCATACTCAACAGATTAAATAATTCTCTACTAAACGAGCTACTTCCAGAGAGTCAGTGCGGTTTTCGTGCAGGTCGTGGTACAGTTGATATGATATTCTCTGCACGACAAATTCAGGAAAAGTCACAAGAGCAACATAGTGAACTCTTAGCAACATTTGTGGACTTAACTAAAGCATTCGATACCGTTAACATAGAAGGACTGTGGAAGGTGCTTACAAAGTTCGGATGCCTCCCAAAACTTGTCACTGTGATACGACAATTTCATGACGGTATGATGGCTAGTGTTATCTGCGACGGAGGAGTATCTCCTGCATTCCCTGTCACAAATGGTGTAAAGCAGGGATGTGTGCTGGCCCCTACTCTTTTCAGCCTGTTATTTACAGCCATGTTAACGGAAACACACCATAGTAATGAAACAGCAGGCATAATGATCAATTACAGAACGGATGGTGGTCTTTTCAATTTACGTCGTCTAAAAGCAAACACGAAAACTAAATCTAGTACTGTTAGAGAATTACTTTATGCTGACGACTGTGCATTGTATGCTGACTCTGTCGTAAACATGCAGAGCACCATAGACCGCTTCTCAAAGGCCTGCAACAACTTTGGTCTCACTATTAACACCAAAAAAACAGAAGTCATGCACCAAGCAACATCAAATAGCCAACATACTGCTACTTCCATCATCGTCAATAAGGAAAAACTGCAGGTAGTCGACAATTTTACTTACCTTGGAAGCACTCTCTCTCGCGATGTCAACATTGATGTGGAAATTAACAAGAGACTGGCAAAAGCTAGTGCTGTATTTGGCGGATTACGCAAAAATGTATGGGACAGAAGAGGTATAAGAACAACCACCAAACTACAAGTATATCATGCTGCTGTTATACCAACCTTACTATACGCCTGCGAAACGTGGACAGTGTATGCTAGACATGCAAGAAAGTTAAATCATTTCCATCTTACCTGCCTACGTAAATTACTAAACATCCATTGGTGGGACAAAGTACCAGACTACGAGGTCTTGGAGAAATCAACCTCAATAAGCATCCACACAATACTTATGAAGGCGCAGGCACGCTGGGCAGGCCATCTTGTGCGTATGGAGAACTCGCGATTGCCAAAACAAATATAATATGGAGAACTCAAGGCAGGATTTCGAAAAGCTGGTGGACAGAAAAAGCGTTTCAAAGACACGCTCAAGTCATCCTTGAAACATCTTAACATTGACGTAGGCGCTTGGGAGAGCCTCGCTCAGGATAGAACGGCTTGGCGTTACAGCATTAGAACGGGAGCACTAGCGGCAGAAGAATTCAGACAAGAAACTGCAAGACAGAAGCGGACACGTAGAAAAGAAAAAACATCTAAACCTCACACAGATACCTTCTATTGTTGTCAATTCTGTAAAAGAACATTTTGTGCGCGCATTGGACTTGCTAGTCATTTAAAAACGCACTATTAACTTTATTATTTTATTATTTATTGTTATTATTATTATGGTTGAGTTTTTGGTCATCGTCGATCACGACGGACGAACATCATCATCAATTGGTCACAGGAGTGGGTGTTCTGTGCTTAATGGCATGCAGGTGGTTACAGAAGCGGTCGATCAATCTAAGACCAGTCTCACCGATATATTGCTTACCGCAGCGTTTACATATGATCACGTAAATAACATTACGGGATTCACGTGTAAAGCCCTCATCGATGGAGAAAATAGCATTGGGAAATGAGATGGAGCACATCTGGACCATATAAGGACATGTGTAGCAACGACCGCGTGAGCAACTAACGTTACCGTAATTCCACAATTCCAGACAAAGAGAAACTCATGGTGTGTGGTGACTTCAACAGCCACTCTCAGAGCTGGGGCTACGATCATATCGACAAGAGAGGTGAGGAACTTGAGAGCTGGCAGGATGAAAATAATCTCATCCTTATTAACCAGCCAGCAGACTCGCCAACCTTCTACTCGAGAGCATGGCACACCACCTCTACACCAGACCTGGCATTCCACTCACCAGGCTTGGAATGGAACATCACACGTGTTGTTGGAAAGCAGCTTGGAGGTAGTGACCACAGACCAGTATTTCTGGAAATCCACAATGAATTCACCAAGGACAGCAGCACGCTCACTAGGTGGAACTATAAAAGGGCAGACTGGAAAATGTACCAGCATTTAACCAGTGTTCTAGCTAAGGACATGAACTTGGACAAAGACATCAATAGAGCAGTGAGTGAATTTAATAGATGTATACTACATGCTGCTAGTAAAACCATACCCAGGGGGGCACGCAAAAACTACAAACCCTACTGGAATGATGAACTGGAAAAGCTGCAAAATGAGATGGAAACATCTAGACAGCAGGCTGAGAACAGACCTAGCCAAGAACATCACAACAAATATCAGCAAACAAAGGCTAAATTTCAAAGAGCCAAGTTACAAGCCAGACGGAGCAGCTGGAAAGAAAAAACAGAGTCGCTGAACCTAGAAAGAGATACTAGGAAATTATGGAAACTTGTAAAACAACTAAATGATGAAGGTACAGGGAGAAATACCAGGATCACACTTTATAAAGATAGAAACATTTTAACAGGTAAACATGCAGCTGATTACTTTGCAGATTCCTTTGCAGAAGACAATAACGTCAAAGTCAGCCCAGACAAACAACAGGAGGTTCGAGAGAACCAGCAAAACATTGGACAAGGTGAACCTATACCTGAAGTCATGGAGGCACCAATCACAATGAGAGAACTGGAGCATGCAATATCCAAATTGAAAATGAAAAAGTCCCCTGGAGCTGATGGAGTGTTCAATGAAATGATTAGAAACCTGGGAATTGCAGCAAGAGCAAAGCTACTGCAGATCTTTAACACAAGCTGGTCCACAGGTAATGTACCACAGGCGTGGAGAGAAGCAATAATGATACCACACCTCAAATCAGGAAAAGATGGCAACACAGTCTCCAACTACAGGCCCATCAGCCTCACAAGCTGTCTATGTAAAACAATGGAACGCATTATCAATCTTAGGATGCAGTGGTACCTTGAAAGTGAAAACCTTCTGGTATCACAGCAAGCAGGTTTCAGACAGTGCTACTCTACTGAAGATCAGGCAACCTACCTCTCCCAAGAGATTGAGGATGCCTTCCAAGAAAAGAAACTGGTACTAGCAGCATGGATAGACCTCAGGAAAGCATTTGATAAGGTCTGGAAAGAAGGGCTCCTAAAGAAATTGCGAAATTGCAGGGTTAGCTCAAGAATGTACAAATGGGTTAAAGCATACCTGCATAATAGAAGAGCCAGGGTACAATTAGATGGTCGCAAGAGCAAGAAAGTTCTACTGCGTCATGGAGTCCCCCAGGGAGGAGTCCTGTCACCCACACTTTTCTTGGTTTACATCAATGACCTAGTTGCTGAACTACCACACGGGATCAAAGTGGCAATGTATGCTGATGACCTGGTGATCTGGTGCACGGAAGAACATGCAACAGTGGCCACTAAACAAATACAAAGAGCTATCGATGCCCTAACCTTATGGGCAAATAGATGGTGCGTCAGCATTAACACAGATAAGTGCAGCACTACACTCTTTACCCTCTCACCAAAACAAAAAGCGGGTCATATCAAGATAGATGGAGAGCTCTTGAAAGAAGACAAACAACCCACATACCTCGGAGTTACTTTTGATGATAAGCTGACATGGAAGCAGCACATAAACAAAGCAACAACAAAAGCCAGGAGGAAGGTAGCTATCCTGAGAAAACTAAGTGGAACCACATGGGGAGCCAGTGGAAATATACTCAGTAAAGTTTACCAGCAAGGCATAAGACCACACCTGGAATATGGTTCAGCTGCGTGGTGTCCTGCATCAAACACCACATTACAAGATCTAGATAAAGTGCAAAACCAGGCACTTAGAATAATGTTGGGAGCAATGAAATCAACACCCATAGCAGAGATGCAGAAAATGGGAAGAATGCAAACACTTGGCGAA
This sequence comes from Meghimatium bilineatum, assembly GCA_034231615.1. Taxonomy (NCBI): domain Eukaryota; kingdom Metazoa; phylum Mollusca; class Gastropoda; order Stylommatophora; family Philomycidae; genus Meghimatium; species Meghimatium bilineatum. The sequence goes on along the minus strand of CM067320.1, from coordinate 1,878,437 downwards.
CGCAGAGACACAAAAGTACTAATTCAAGCAGAAAAGTTTCAGTGTATGCCAAGTCATCCAATGAAGGAAAGATTCCAAAATCTAGCAATGGGGCGACTGAAAAGGAGCAGCTTTATCCATCAAGCTAAACGACTCCGTAGACAACTTACAGACCTACCTGAAGTTGACAGCCCCTTAACGTCTGTACCAGAACAAACCCCGTGGAGTGAAAGACATGGAATGCCAATATACATTCAGACCCATGTGAAAGGAATACTAAGCGAGGACGAACAGAACAGTGTGCAGCGAATGACAGTCACCCTCAGTTTCCTGGATGAGGAATATCCACAAGATATATGGGTCAGAGTGTACACAGATGGGTCAGCACAGAATGCTGTGAGGAATGGAGGTGCAGGTGTATATATAGAATATCCACACAAGCCTAGAGATACAATCAGAACACCGACAGGAAAATTCTGCAATAATTATGATGCAGAAATCCAGGCAATTAGTGTGGCAGCTAAAAAACTGCTGAACTCCAACTCCGGCCTACAGCCTGTGGTATTCCTGACAGATGCAAGGTCAGTGCTTCAAGCTCTCCAGTCTGGAAAACTAACAGACTTAAAGAAACTACTTAGCGAATTGTCTTCCCAGTATAGGGTAACCATGCAGTGGATACCCTCTCACTGTGGAATACCAGGAAATGAAAAAGCAGACCAACTGGCTAAGGAAGGTGCTGCCGAAGACCAACCAGATATACCAATCACCTACCATCAGAAAAAACAGATGATCAAGTCAATAAGAAAGCCACAAACACCAACACAAGATGACTATCACATTATGAACAGATCAGAACAAGTTATAATTCTACGTCTCAGAACAGGACACAACCGACTCCGCAGTCACATGTATACAAAGTTCAAGATTGGCAACACGGCCATGTGTACATGTGGACAGGCAGCACAGAGTGCCAAACATATACTTCAAGAGTGTTCTGAGCATGAAACTCTGAGGCATACATATTGGCCAGAGGAAACAACACTGGAATCAAAGCTCTATGGGACACTGTATGAACTAAAAAAGACAGTGAGTTTTATTAAGGAGACAGAATTACAGATATAGACATGTTTCAAGTGAACGAAAGAAGAAGAAGAAGTTACCGTAATGGTCAGGTGCAGACGACCTGAGGTGGCTGTGGACCAAGATGTCCTTCAGATTTTTGTCGCGCCTATAGGTCACCAGAGGTAAGTAGTGGAAAGCTGCACGGGTGTCAGAATCAGACTGGAGAAGAGAATAATGTTTAAGCAGGATGCGTCGGACAGTCGAGTTATGGAGATGGAAAGTAAGAACAAGTTTAACCATATCAGAGGAGGACACACTTATTGTGTAATAATTTCTACTTGTGGTATTTTTATGTTTGTATGTTATGTGCGTATCCTGACAAAGGCATTTGGGTCCGAAACGTCGATTATGTCCTGTCTATTGTCATTTGTATGATTATATTCTGTGTTTTGTTGTGTATAATATATTAATTCATGTAGACTTCCGACAGTGATAGTGTGTTAGTTGTACACCAGTAGAATTTCATTACCTGTCTACCACGTGAGTATTATTTTCATTCTGTTCTACTAGCAGTACTACCTTTTATTGATTACCATACATTGTTAGTTTTCATACAAAGCTCTTAAAGCATTAGAGCTACAATTGTCCTTTGATACAATACATTTCTAGAGTTTCCACATAGTATGTCACTGTTGACTCTATCAAATACTTTCTCCGGATCAATAAATATTGCGTTTAGTTCGTTGTATAGCCTTTTGTAACTCTTCATTCCACCTTGCTTTTTACTGGTCTCCCTTTGTATGTTCTCTTGCCCCGCATACACTTTGTAGATTATCTATCATGTGAGTTTTAAATAACTACCATCTACATTTATGCCATCACTTTTGCTTGGTAGGGTAGTGAAGGCCTTGGCCATTTCTTAATATATATATAGCTTCTTGTGTATTCATTGTCTAGCTTTATAAATTTCAGCTGTGGCTTTTGTTTCTGTTTTTTGTTCGTTGATGGTCTTTGTTTTCGTTTCCGTTTTGCAGTTATTACAACCGGAAAGTGATCAGTATCTATATTTATATTTGGTATAACCCTTGTTGTCTGTGATGTTTATCTTCTGCCTATTTCTTACCAGTATGTAGTCAATCTGGGACGTTATTGATAAATTGTCCCATTTGTACCAAGTTGTTATGTGACTTCGTCTGTGTTCGTAGCATGAATTAGCTATTAATAGTCCGTGCTCTAAGCATAAATTAACGAGTTCCTCTCCGTTGCTGTTACGATCTTTTATTATGTCCCCGAAGTTTCCCAAACAATGAGCACGATGTATTTTCTTCCTCACAATTCTACCATTGAAATCTCCCATAATAATTAAGTCGTTTTTATTATTAATTTTATTCAGAATGTCAGACAGTTTTTCAAAAACGTTAGTTTCTTTCTTCTATGTTGTTAGTGCCATTGTATGAGGCGTAAACTTGTATTACGGTGGTTGTTCTTTCTCTTTCTGTTAACTGTATTCCTACTATCCTCTCTGACACGTATTCGATGTCTGATATTAATTTTGCCTTGTTTTGATGTAACAAAAAACCAACTCCATGTTTCGTTCTTTCATTTGCACCTACCCCGCTCCATATAAAAATGTAATTGTCTGCACATCCTCTTGCTGAAGTGGTATCTCCACGTGTGGCTGCACATCCTCTTGCTGAAGTGGTATCTCCACGTGTGGCTGCACATCTTCTTGTTGAAGTGGTATCTCCACGTGTGGCTGCACATCTTCTTGTTGAAGTGGTATCTCCACGTGTGGCTGCACATCTTCTTGTTGAAGTAGTATCTCCACGTGTGGCTGCACATCTTCTTGTTGAAGTAGTATCTCTACGTGTGGCTGCACATCTTCTTGTTGAAGTAGTATCTCCACGTGTGGCTGCACATCTTCTTGTTGAAGTGGTATCTCCACGTGTGGCTGCACATCTTCTTGTTGAAGTGGTATCTCCACGTGTGGCTGCACATCTTCTTGTTGAAGTAGTATCTCCACGTGTGGCTGCACATCTTCTTGTTGAAGTGGTATCTCCACGTCTGGCTGCACATCTTCTTGTTGAAGTAGTATCTTCACGTCTGGCTGCACATCTTCTTGTTGAAGTAGTATCTTCACGTGTGGCTGCACATCCTCTTGTTGAAGTGGTATCTTCACGTGTGGCTGCATATCTTCTTGTTGAAGTAGTATCTCCACGTGTGGCTGCACATCTTCTTGTTGAAGTAGTATCTTCACGTGTGGCTGCACATCTTCTTGTTGAAGTGGTATCTCCACGTGTGACTGCACATCTTCTTGTTGAAGTAGTATCTCCACGTGTGGCTGCACATCTTCTTGTTGAAGTAGTATCTCCACGTGTGGCTGCACATCTTCTTGTTGAAGTGGTATCTCCACGTGTGGCTGCACATCTTCTTGTTGAAGTGGTATCTCCACGTGTGGCTGCACATCTTCTTGTTGAAGTGGTATCTCCACGTGTGTCTGCACATCCTATTGTTGAAGTGGTATCTCCACGTGTGGCTGCACATCTTCTTGTTGAAGTGGTATCTCCACGTGTGGCTGCACATCTTCATGGATATATTATGTAGACGTTACATAAATCAAAATCGTTTTTGTCTCTGATAATGTTGTTTCTGATCGACTTCTATTTCTTTGATAATGTTGTTTGTGATCGACTTTTGTAATAATTCTCTTCCTCGCTGCTCTCTGATTGATTGTTGTTGATGTATCAGTGTATCGGTGTATCAGTGTATCAGTAAGGGTTGAGGTTGTGTCAGAAGGGGCTTCTTCATTTCTCATGTGGCCTCTATCGAAACAGTGACTTTACTCACATGCAATATGAAAAATACGAGACTTAAGCCTGGAAAGTTATAACATAGAATAAAGTTTATTTACCATACACAACATTGAAGAATGTGACAACCATAAATCTTCCAAGGCATAAAACTGGTTATAATGTGACAACAATAAATCTTCCAAGGCAAGAAACTGGTCTATCTAGAAACTGGTCTATCTCTCTGCAACAAGGTGAAGAATGAATGTCTATCATACTGTCTGTAACAGTCCGTGGTATATAAGGTATACTCTGAATACTGTCTGTAACAGTCCGTGGTATATAAGGTATACTCTGATATTTTATGTCACTATCTTATAGTAGAGACACAAGTCATCTCTTTCTCCTGTCATAAGAGATATAACTCTACCACTTGACTAAAACACCGTGAGACTCTCTAAGTCTGGAACCACAACCACGTCTGTCCTGCTCGAATCCCAAGACCTAACTCCCTCGTCTGTGTCCAGTTCCTAACTCTCTTAAAAATCCCAGCTCCCTCTCTCTCTCGTCACGTGATCATCTTCCACCACTCTCTTCTCTCCTTTCTTGTTATCCATGCCCTGTAACCACTGGTTATGTGATGAGGACCATTAACCTCAATTTGTACACAATCCTCCCTCCCTGCAAGCTCATTGATGCGTCTAGCATTCTATACCTTCCTCCCTACAAAATCATTGATGCGTCTAGCATTCTATACCTTCCTCCCTACAAAATCATTGATGCGTCTAGCATTCTATACCTTCCTCCCTACAAACTCATCGATGCGTCTAGCATTCTATACCTTCCTCCCTACAAAATCATTGATGCGTCTAGCATTCTATACCTTCCTCCCTACAAAATCATTGATGCGTCTAGCATTCTATACCTTCCTCCCTACAAACTCATCGATGCGTCTAGCATTCTATACCTTCCTCCCTACAAAATCATTGATGCGTCTAGCATTCTATACCTTCCTGCGAAATAAACTGTTCAACCAATATTTATGTTGTCATCAAATCTCTGGTCAGTCGATATCTGGGGGGGGGGGGCGTATTAATACGTCAGTAAATATTCTGACCCTCTCGGAACTCAAAGATATGTTGCATGATAACTATCTAGTCATGCGGTCAGTAATTGTATTTCCTTTCCTCTGGTAGGATCTTCCCTGACTACCTCTGTCTCAAAGATTCCTGTTTTGTGATAACCATTTTTTGTATTGCTCGTAGCCGGCAATTTACAATAAGACATTTTATCTGACAAAACAAACAGCCCTTCTTTATTGTATTCTGGATAAAGGTTTTTAATTGACCTAGTGATTTTCTCTAGACCTGGTGTGGTAACACTGTGTGGTAACACCCTGGTACACTTCTATATCTTTAATAATGTTGTTTGTGATCGATTTCTATATCTTTGATAATGTTGTTTGTGATCGATTTCTATATCTTTGATAATGTTGTTTGTGACTGGTTTCTATATCTTTGAAAATGTTGTTTGTGACTGGTTTCCATATCTTTGATAATGTTGTTTGTGATCGATTTCTATATCTTTGATAATGTTGTTTGTGATTGACTTCCTGTGGCTGCATGCAGTGAAAACATTACTATGAATGTGTCTCTGTACTTGGTACTCATCTTGTAGTAGAGGATGATGTTGATGCTGGAGTTGGTCGCTTCAAAGATGAACACAAACGACCAGGAAACGTAGAAAAAGTTGACATTAACTCCAGCAACACTGAACTCTGGGTACAGGAATGAAGCCAAGGAAACAATGACACCCGGAGTGTAACAAACGATTAAAACAACGGATATAAACACAACCATTATCACTGTCTTCCTGTCACGCGTACTGATCGATTGAGATGAAGCTTTGTCCACATTTGCCTTCTCACGCCATTTAGTTTTCCGTTTGAGTTGAACTACCAACACACAAGTCAGCACGATTACCGCAATGAAAGATATGCAGCCGAGAACAGAGTACATCAGAAACGCAATTCCCTCCATATCTTTTCTGTTGCTCGTAAATACCAATCCTATTAGCGATTTATTGAAACTTGGGTAGAATTTCCATCCGATAAATGATGTTTCATACTCTGGTACAAAGGAAACCATTACACAAATGTATATAAGGCAAACGGTTATGGTGGTTACCCTAGGTGTGATAATGTTCTTCACCTTAAGCGGTAAAGTTATACACAAGCATCTCTCGGCTGTGATAAAGACTGTGATCCAACCGGTGATGCGAACAAAACAGATGTGAGGGATACCTGCTGTCAGATGTAGAATATCTGGTGTGTACAAGGAAGTATCTGCGTGCACGAAGAGCGGATTGATACAGACGACATGCCAAAGAACAGTTACAAGACTACATAAATCAGAAATAGCCAGTCCAAAAAAGCTGATATTTATAGCGCTAGTGAATCCTTGTTTGTAGAAGACTAGGATGTTTATCACATTTCCTACAATACCGAAAAGACTGATAATTGTCACTACAAACACGTAATTGGAAATCTCGTATATTTCTCTGTCGCTATCACTGATAATTTTCTTTGACTTGTCACGGATGATTACAATGACAAACTTGTCAGTAGAATTCATTGTTTGTTTCGCCGTATTTCACAGAACACACGCAGTAAAGATAACTGATAGATTCCAGTGATTTTCGATTCTCAATAATAGCAAGATGCTTAACAAACTTATATACTACCACATATGATGCAAGAGTGCGTGGGGCCTAACATTTGATAATTTATTCAAATTAGAGTTTAAAAGAGAAATGATGTTATCATAATATGGGCACTACAGACGAAGTGATGATATCACAATTAGGCCTTCATTTTCCAATTAACAAAATATTGGGGGAATGAGATCGGTAACAATACACATCATTACGAGACAGTTAATGATGCGGATAACAATTTTGGAGAATCACTAAGACTCATTGATTCAAGTGTACAGTAGCAGAACCTTGTTACAGTTGGATATAAGTACTCACAAATGATGCACACAGCTCTGAAAGTGGGAGCAGGGACGGATAGAGGAAATATTTCACAATCCATACACAACACAGGCAATCACGAGCCAAATGTTTACAGTACAACTTTCAGTCACAACTTTGTAGACCGTCGTAGTCGCGGATGTCATCAAGATGGAGACATGAAAAAACTAGATGAAATTATAATCACTGCTTAAGAAGATTATCTGGACAGCTAGCATGTTGATTGCTACAAACATCCAAATATTATTATAAACTATTGAAATTGTCAGTAATTTGAGCTTGTAGTATTATTTCCAGTCATTGTATTCATTGTCTATTTGTGAAGACACATTCAACAGAATTTTCTGAGGGTGGTTCAGGTGGTTTATATTTTCTGAGGGTGGTTCAGATGGTTTATATTTATCAACAAATGCAACAGTACTGTGTGTCAGTGGTTAAAACGGTTATAGTACTTAGTACATCCAACATTATTGTCCACTGGTGGTTGAAGATGGTTATATTAGTCAGAGAAAACAAAATTATTGTATGTGAACGCTTGAAGATGGTTACATGCGTGAGAAAAAACAACATGATGAAATACGAACGTGTGAGAGTTACAGAATTAGTTATAATAAACAATTGCGATGTCTGCTCGTGGTTGGATGGGATGGTTAGAATAGCTAGCAACAACAACAGGTACATCTGTTATACCAGTTGCCATACATAACAGTACTGTCTGCAAGTTTGATTTGTTTTTTGTTATTCGTTCAACACAAGTGTTGATGACCATTTGTTACATCTACTTTGGAAAATTCAGTTAGAATTATGTCCATGCCTAATAGTTCATAGATGGCTAATGGGCTCTATTTGAGCCGTAAATGTCTTTGGACAGTTAATGCAAAGACTGACCATCTTATAACGGTTTTGGTCTATCCGTGATTTTTAAGCTGCTTTCCGCTATTCAGCTGCTGCATTTCTCCTCTTTTCACAAGATGATGCGCCCTTTTGACTGTAGTGTCACGTAGATCTATTTTATACAAGTTTAGTTAGTAGATACAACATTACTCTCTGTGATCTAGATTAGTTAGTAGATACAACATTACTGTCTGTGATGTAGTTTAGTTAGTAGATACAATATTATTTCCTGTGATATACACTAATTACACATACAGCAGCAGGGCAGCAGGGCATTTGGACAGCAGGATGTAGATATATGAAGTGGTTAAACACCCAACACGATATTTCCTACTGTTGCTTGTGAAGATTCTGTTCTATGACTGCTGCAGACTAACTGGTCGACATTTTATAATTAGATTATGAGATTAGGACAAGAAGGTAAAGATCCCGTGGCAGCAACCTGCCGTCGCAGATGAAGATAACTCTTAATGTATTAAGCCGCAGCAAATATTAGATGGGGTGGCGAATTCCCTTCCTTTATGTGTTTCCCTTCTCTAACTCATTCCTGTAAATTTTACAGATATTTTGCAAGTTCACTATCAACTAGGCTACAGCGCTGCACATTTGCGATCTAATACAAACTAGAACTAAACATTGATAGAAAGATTGTTATCCACAACAGAATAAAACTAGACGTTGATTGAATGATTGTGATTTAATGCAGAATAAAACTAAACGTTTATTTTAAGATTGAAAAATATTAGAGAATTGACTTCATTGTACTCAAGTTTCTGTGCTGAGAGTACCACTCATAGCACTTAACTCCTAGACTAAGCACAGAGCGAACAGCTTCACCAGTACGTAGGTAGACGTCACGAGACTAGACTAAGCACAGATCGAACAGCTTGACCAGTACGTCAGAGAGATATCACGAGACTAGACTAAGCACAGAACGAACAACTTGACCAGAACGCCAGGGAGACGTCACGAAACTAGTGTACAACATATGACATCATACACTCGGTCTGTAAGTTGATATGTACAACATATGACATCATACACTCGGTCTGTAAGTTTATATGTACAACATATGACATCATACACTCGGTCTGTAAGTTTATATGTACAACATATGACATCATACACTCGGTCTGTAAGTTGATATGTACAACATATGACATCATACACTCGGTCTGTAAGTTGATATGTACAACATATGACATCATACACTCGGTCTGTAAGTTGATATGTACAACATATGACATCATACACTCGGTCTGTAAGTTGATATGTACAACATATGACATCATACACTCGGTCTGTAAGTTGATATGTACAACATATGACATCATACACTCGGTCTGTAAGTTGATATGTACAACATATGACATCATACACTCGGTCTGTAAGTTGATATGTACAACATATGACATCATACACTCGGTCTGTAAGTTGATATGTACAACATATGACATCATACACTCGGTCTGTAAGTTGATATGTACAACATATGACATCATACACTCGGTCTGTGCTAGCTTATCTTACTAGGAGTATCATATTAACACCATGGCCTGCTTGTAATAGTTGCTCATGTTATTGTGGAGTGAAGTTGACAGTGTGTGGTAGATTGTGTGGTAGAGTTGACAGTGTGTGGTAGATTGTGTGGTAGAGTTGACAGTGTGTGGTAGATTGTGTGGTAGAGTTGACAGTGTGTGGTAGATTGTGTGGTAGAGTTGACAGTGTGTGGTAGATTGTGTGGTAGAGTTGACAGTGTGTGGTAGATTGTGTCGTAGAGTTGACAGCCCCATTCCATAGCTCAGCGTGACTTAGAAGACATGCGGAAGAACAAAATACTAGTGAATCGTGATACTGTTCAACGGTGAACATATTGCCTGTACATATTAAAGATGCTTATAATTCCTGTGCATGTCGAAGGCGAAAAAAATCAATACAGGGGGTCTCACAACCTAATTGAAGTTCTTCTCATGTGACATGTTCTTCCTTATGTATTCTCTGAACACTTTTCAATTTTGGGCGAGTTGACCTGCCACAGTTAGAGGCATGTTAAACAATCTGATATATCAATGCACCATCGTCGTCTTGGGCGGCCTCTTTCCTTGTTGCCATTAACTCTGCCTTCCAGTATTAATCTTTCCATGCAGTTTTGTCTCTTTATATGACCAAATAAAAAACACCCACTTTCATGTTAGAATGTTGATACGGTTAACTAATGATTTTAGTTTATACAAATGTGGGACGGAGTGCCCATGACAAATGTGGGACAGAGTGCCCATGACAAATGTGGGACAGAGTGCCCATGACAAATGTGGGACAGAGTGCCCATGACTTGCCCAGCCTGATCAGGGCGCGTAAAATGTATTGTTACCGCGTTGGTACTATCAATGATACTTATAAAATATGAACAAATGAGAATTTTTGACCGTTAAATACCTCGGATAGCAAATGTAAGATCGCAGATAAACAACAATCATTGCTCTGATGTGAAGATAAACAACAATCATTGCTCTGATGTGAAGATAAACAACAATCATTGCTCTGATGTGAAGATAAACAACAATCATTGCTCTGATGTGAAGATAAACAACAATCATTGCTCTGATGTGAAGATAAACAACAATCATTGCTCTGATGTGAAGATAAACAACAATCATTGCTCTGATGTGAAGATAAACAACAATCATTGCTCTGATGTGAAAATCACGAAGAAAATATGTGGACATCTCTACGATTATCATGGAAAGGTTGAACTTGTTTAGAAACATAAAAATGTGTACCTTAGTCAATATCTGTACCTTGAAAAATATGTACCTTAGTCAAGATATGTACCTTTAAAAATATGTACCTTAGTCAATATCTGTACCTTAGTCAATATCTATACCTTAGTCAATATCTGTACCTTAGTCACTATATGTACCTTAGTCAAGAAATGTACCTTAGTCAATATCTGTACCTTAGTAAAGATATGTACCTTAGTCAAGATATGTACCTTAGTCAAGATCTGTACCTTAGTCAATATCTATACCTTAGTCAAGTTCAACCTTTACAAATCTTACTCAAGATCAACCAATAAAAATCATAAAATGATTGTGTGTTCGAGATAAAATAACACAGCCTACAAGTCTGCAGAAAGCATTTTTGATAGTAGTGAAACCTGTAGGATTGCCTGATATGGACATGTAACGATCGGCCATTAACTTTCAAAGATGATTATATCCTGTATAAGCGGCCAGCAGAGAATGAGGTGGAACGTAAAAATTATGTTGATAATTTAAAGGAACGGCGTGAATGTGATATTTTCATTGAAAGGCTGAGGATATGGATGTTTAGCGTCTTTTTGTACTGATGACTCCAATGTTGCCGCTCAACAATACTAACCTTGTCATGGGTTTTATATATTAATATTATTATATTATCTACGGTACATTTAATTTCAACTTGACATAAACCTATAAATTTGTGTTTGTTAGTGGACATTGACCTTTAACCTTTATGTTAAATGCTTACAAAGTAATAAGTGTGCCTGAAGTATGGCTTCAATTGAAGGTGGTGTTCTCTTCTCAAGATTCACGTGTAAATATGTTCTTCCCGATTGCACACAAATAGAAACCTGTTAAGATTACGCTAACCCGCTAATATTCAAAATGTTTATCTTTGTTCTACATGTATTTTATATATATGTACCTAGTGCAAACAAAGTATCTTGAAAATATTTTTTTCAGTTTTACTGGAAAAATAAAAATAAAAATTGTACAGTGTGTCATTAGGTTGATCAAACGGTTCATGTTAAGCAGATGTGGTCTATTTTTTTAAGGAAAAAATCTCATACATTATGTAATGAAACGAAAGTTCGCTAATGGCGCATACAACGCATCATTCATCGATCGATCTGCGCATACTGCAATTTTTATATCCGCGCCACCGAAGCTCAATGAAATCAAACCTACTATTAAAAATATGAACTGTTAACACATAATGAGGACATATTTGCCTAACATGTACCGATTAAACTAAACCATAAATGTCCCGAATATTATTCAATTCTTTACAGATTTACAAATTTACAGATTTGTAAACTGCGGCAAATCAGAATTTTTTAACAACAATATTTTGAAGCGCTCTATGCTATCGTTTCCTTGTAATCATGTGTCATCGTGAACCACAAGTTTATGTGTCACAGTCAGCGCTGTCAATGATTAAATTCTCTCATAATTTTTGGGGACTGTTAATAACATGATACACCATTTGACAGATAATACCATAACATGGGAATATACGGGAGTTTTACCACAAGTTAAATAAAATATGTCATCTTATTTAATAAAGACAGGTTATTATTGCCATGTTTTGTTTCACATTAAGAGTTGTGTAGAGCGTCGATCAATAATATAATTGAGAAAGAATGACACTTTTTGAATAAATATATGACACGAGTAATCATTATTTCTGCTAGTGTGTGAAATCAGGATATTTCATGGGGACATAATTCACGGCTATTTAGAAATAATTTTATTTCTTTAGTTATCTGTCATGGTCGTTAAAAAGTCAGTCACGTGGCAAATTAACATAACCAAGTTAAAACGATTTTAACATAGCAACCGAGTTATAACGATTTTATTTTTATTTTTTTAAACAAGTAGACAAGACTTGACAGTAATTGTCAATTCTCTATATATGTTCTCTGAACGCTTTTTGTTTTCTACTACATAGTTCTATCACTTTCATGTTTTGTTTTTGTGTTTTATTTCATTACCATAATACCGTCACCGCATGGAAGGTTGGATGCTACAGACTTCCAACATCCCGTCAATTGTTTTTATGGTGCACTCTGCTAGACTGTAACCTGTCCATCTTGTGATGTTACTCTCATACTTGTATCTCTGTCTACATCTATCACTAGTCGTATACTCAGTATAGCTTCTCTGGTTCCTTTGTTTTTCCTAAAATCGAATTACTCTTTACAATACCTCCATGACCATCCTGTTTTTAATAATTTCAAGTATTATTTTGAGAAGTATTTTAGTTAAATGTTTCATTAAACTTATTGTTCTATATTATGTACAGTCCACAGACCTGGGCTTATTATGTAGTGGTATGGATGTTGATGATGTATTAGGTTTATATTTAAGGATATATTTATAAGACTGGAGATGGTTTTATCTTCTACGTCAAAGTTAAATTTAATTTGGAAAAGCAACATCAGTGTTAGAATGAAAAATAACGGTAAAACTCACTATTGCTTTCTATTGTGCTGTATGGTTGTGAGGGTTAGGCACACACTGCGGACATTGAAAGATAACTACAGATCTCCGAATGCAAATGTTACAAACGAATTCTACGATTTTCCTATAGAGAACATAAGACAAATATGTACGTAAGAAATAAAATAGAGATTTACTAGAAGCAATGGCTGGCGTTGCCCGCCATTTTTTGAATACAACAAAAAAAAAAAAAAAAATTGAACAGATGCAAATATTTTTTTTATTATGCAGCAATGACTTTGATATGTTTCAGTTTTTTTTATATATATTAACCACAAGAAAATTGTTTTAAAACATGGATCGAACACCCACGGTCAAGGACCCTCCCATAATATACTTCACGCTCGTACGATTTGAGATATTCCGGTCACACACGAAAGACAACGTAAAACTGTAGTTTTATAAAAGTTGCGTACTCTCTTGTATGTCATGTGACGTACACTTTCGAGAAAAAACGAGCAAAAAACATCTAATAAAGTGGTTTGAGATGTTACTGAGAATAAATTCTAACAAACAGAGATGATCTAGATATAGAGCCAGAGAAAGACAGGAAAAAGAAAGGATCAACATAAACAAGAAAACACTGGAAAAATATAGATACAACATAAACAAGGAAACGCATAGATACAACATAAACAAGGAAACGCATAGATACAACATAAACAAGGTGGGCACACTTTATTTTGAATCATATACCAGGGATCATGACATGAACAGATGTCAATATCAGATATAGGGGTGTCACATTGAGATATTTGGTGCTGAAAGATCTCCACACATCTCTATCCTCTACCATCCTGACGTGTGTGTGTTCTGATGTTTGTGTGGTCTGATGTTTGTGTGGTCTGGTATGTGCATGTTTTGTTACAAGCGTGGTTGGTTGAATAAAATGCACATCGCTATAGTGGAGTATTTATATACAATTAGATTTTATCAAAGCTTTCAACCATTAAAAAAATAGTAGAATCCACAATTCTGGTAATCCAGCCACCGTCAACTCCAGAAAACCAGTTATGATTGTGGTCAGATCTTTGTATGGTTAGACATATCAATTTCTGAGTTGCACGTATTGAAAATGGACAAGGAAGACTATATGGTCTAAGCATGACCTAAATCAGCATATAACTTTCTGACAAATAAGCCCATAATAATAATAAAACTCACAACTCATCAGGATTGTATGGATGTCACATTCTCCATGTATGGATGTCACATTCTCCATGTATGGATGTCACATTCTCCATGTATGGATGTCACATTCTCCATGTATGGATGTCACATTCTCCATGTATGGATGTCACATTCTCCATGTATGGATGTCACATTGAAATATTTGGTGTAGAAAGATCTCCACACATCTCTATCCTCTACCATCCTGTTGAGTTTGGAAACTTCACACCCTTGATATTATCCAGCCATGTCCTCTTCTGGGAACCTCATCTACTTCCACCCTACCTTGAAGCCTAAACAGGGACTGGAAACATCACAGAGATGACAAACAACAATCTCAATATCTGGAAGAGCAACATCAGAATAAGAGAACACACTGGAACTCAAGTATCACTCTTTTCAGAACTGTCTGAATTCACTCCAAGTGCAACAATGAGACTAGTAGTACCTGAAGCTGATAGCTGATTTCTGCTGAGGCTTGACTCCAAATTCTTGACAGATGTCATCACTTGCTTGCACTTGTTGGAACTCAAGTAGACTCTGCAGCTGAAAGACACAGCAATGTATTGAAAAACAATGGGCAAATATGTTAGAACAACAGAGACATCTGCAACAGTGATCATCATCATCATCAGGTGCCATGCCGGGTGGCGTAGGCGGTCATGGCTCTCCACAGCTCTCTGTCCACAGTATTATGTATCAAAGTCGTTGTTGTTTCTTTGCCGTGCCAGGTTGTCAAACTGTCTAATATTTTCTCACGTTGTCGCCCTCTGTCTCTGGTGCCTTCAATCTTGCCTGTTGTGATTATGTTCTCTAAACCTGCCTGTCTCATGAAGTGGCCAAAAAAAGAAGATTGCCTTTTTCTTATATTGTTGATTAAGGTCCGTTTCGCATTTAACTCTTTCAACACCTCTACATTAGTTTTTCTGGCAGTCCATGGTATTCTCAGCATTCTTCTGTAGAACCACATCTCTGTTGCCTCCAATCTCCCACTTTCCAGTTTGTTTATTGTCCAAGACTCGCACCCATATGTTAGTATAGGGGTTATATAGCACTGCAGAACTCTCTCACCTCTAATGACAAGGTCATATTACACAGTATATTTTTCATTTTTCTGAATGTTGTTTTTGCCTGTCCTATTCTGCATCTTATTTCTGTTGAACTTCTTCCATCTGCTGTAATAATTATACCTAGATATTTGAATTGGTGGACCTGTTTTAATACTATATCATTCACTATGATCTTGCAAGGTGTGTTATTTTCTTTCTTTGAAATAACCATTACTTCTGTTTTCTTGATATTTAGGAAGAGGCCTTTCTCTTTGCTTTCTGTGACTACTACTTTAATTAAGTTTTGAAGGTCTTCCTCACTTTTTGCAATCAGAACAGTGTCATCCGCATATCACAAATTATTTATGTTATGTCCTCCCACTGATATTCCTGGGATATCTACTATTGCACGCAATGTTTTCACTGTATAGAGAGAACAGGTCTGGTGAAAGCACGCATGCCTGTCTGACTCATTGTTTTATTTGTTGAAAAGGGCCAAATTGATTTCCTACTCTTATTGCTGCTGTTTGTTGCCAGTACATGTTCTTGATTATTCTTAAATCCTTGCTGTCAATGTTCAGATTCTCTAGCATGTTTATAATTTCGCTATGTTTAACTTTGTCAAAAGCTTTAGTGTAGTCTATAAAACAGAGGTACAGATCTGTTTTTTCCTCTATAGACCTCTCTATTAGTGTTCTCAATATATAAATAGCATTGTTGGTGCCTTTGCCTTCTACAAATCCACATTGTTCTGGACTTATTTCTGATTTTATTTTGTTTCTCACTCTCTTCATGATTATTCTGAGCAGTATTTTGGTTATTTGGCTCATGAGGCTGATTGTACGGTGTTCTTCACATTCGGTGGTCCCTGGTTTCTTAGGTAATGCTATGAATATGGATCTCATTAAGTCATCGGGTATGTTTCCGCTGTTATATATGTCATTCAGCAATTTTGTGATTATTTCAACTCCAAAGTCATCTAAAGCTGCTAATTCTTCTAATGTGATATTGTCTGGACCTGGGGCTTTGCCATATTTCATGTGTCTTAGTGCCTCCCTTACTTCTGCTGTGAGTATTGATGGACCCTCGCCGTTATCTTGTATGTTTATTTCTGGTCTATTGTCCTCATAAAGTTCTTTGATATATTCTGACCATCTCTGTACTATGTGATCTATTCCCATTAATACCTGCCCTGTCTTAGATTTTAGACACCCTGTAACTGTTTGCGTTCTCTTTCCTGTTATCATCTCAATTTTCTTATATAGTAATGTTGTATCTTGGTTGTAATGCAATTCTATTTCTGTGCATTTCTTGTTCAGCCAGCTTTTCTCTGGCTACTTGTTAAAAAAACCCAAACTAATGAACTCTCCAATGTTCAGAGATCATATTTCTCGAGAAGCGGAAAACTTAAAGATTCGCCGACACAAGTCTGGTTTGGAAGTGTTGTTGTTGGGTAGGTAATTATTCATAATTATTCATATTATTATTCAGATTATCTTTATATAATTTGTATAGCATTTTGCATTTAAAACTTAGTCTAAACTCATATATTCAGTCGAAGTGTCTTCCGTTTTTTTTTCTAGTTGTTATCTTAGATAATATTTTCATAACAACTTTGCTTTCGTTACCTAACCTAAATTTTTCAAATGCGTTTTACTTTTACACTTAAAAGTTTACATACTTACTACAGTACAGCATTATAATATTATAAAAACCACATCTAGATAGTCCTTGAAATTTGTATTTCAACGATACCTCAACGAAGTATGTAGGTCAATTCGTTATGAATTTTTTGTTGTAAATGTGTGGCAAGGGATAATAAACTTCATCACAAACCATTTGTGACAAATGGCGAGATGTGATCAGAAAACGCCTTTCCTGCCTAAATCGGTCATGTCCTAAGTGCAGACATCACCAGAATACACCACCAATCTTTTGAATAAAGACCTACAGGCAAAAGAGCAAGGGGTAGACCAAAATAAACACTAGAAGAACAATACTTAGAGAAAGTAAAACAAACAATATACAGTTCAATACAAGAATCAGTGGGCACATCAAGTGACAAGATAACAACTTATTAATTTCATGGCTGAAATACATTATAGTTCTCCGCTGTGACCTTTGCAGTAGTTTCAATGTGTTTTCTGACCTTTGTTGTGTGATTTGGCAAGCTTACGGGTAAGTACTTAGCTTAGAGTAAGGTTAGGATTAGAAATAATATTTCTAATGTGTGCGCGCACCTCGCTTCGTGTATAGCGGGCAGAAATACTTATCGCTCACCACAAATAATAGGAAATTGTAAAAAATGTGTCAATTTTAAAACAAACAGATTATGCATAAGTTCGTCTGTGTCTAGAGTTGAACTGTGGTATTGTTCGGATGTGATGTCACAGCAGCCATTATTTTGATTTGTGTTACACGGGAATCCATGACGTTGGATAGTTTAAATTGTCAACAGTGTGCTATTTATAGCACAGCAGAGAACTATTCTGTACTTTCACCAATTTCATATATGGCATGCTATTGCACTCTCTCGGAAACTTAAAAAGTCGTAACTTACAATACAGATCTAGCGATTTGTGCGCAATGAACTGGCCATCCACCTCCCACTCAGTGTGCAAAGTGCATGTCGAGTGATCAGGGGCTCTCATCGCGCAACGTGTAGAATATTTGATGCGTCGGTATATGTGTCTTTATCGGAATTTCGTTCTGTTTAATTATATCAGTGATTTGTTCCGTAGAAGCCTGTCCACTGATTCTTGTATTGTACGCAATACTTAACATACTACACAGAATAGCTTTGAACAGACAGAATTGGTGAGATCTGACCTATGAGCTAACTTCAGCGCTAAAGAAAAATGATGATATAAATATAAGTCAATATGAACAGACTTGTTGTGACCAAGAATTACAGCTGAGTTTATAATTTATGAAATCTCTTAGTTGTTTGCTATAAAAAAATACCCCAAAAACTATACATTTTTGAGTTCGGAAAGGTCAGATGCACCTGTTGAATACAATGTTCAAACTTTCAGATGCATTTGGGCTAATTAATATTCAAAATTTTGCATAATTGCAGCCAACAATATGTGATCGTACCGTTATGAATTATGTTATTAGGCCTACATTATGAATTATGTTATTAGGCCTACATTATGAATTATGTTATTAGGCCTACATTATGAATTATGTTATTAGGCCTTCATGTTGAAGTCACATTCTTCATAGTGATGGATTCTCTGATACCAATTTCGTGCGCCTCGATACTAAATGAAATCCACCACAGTGTATCTACTTTGTAGCAACTCACAGTTAAAATTTAAGCGTTGATATGTCCGTCTCGTTGCATGTTCCCATGTGGACAAGGCGCATAAAATACAGAACTGCCCACTGTACCTGAGTGTACCACACTACAAGAAGAAAACTATGGCCATCTGAAACAGCTGTTGGGCAAGCTTTACAGTTCATTGATGAGATCCATATCAGCATCTGACTCCTACAGGAGAATGAAAAAGAAGAAGAGGCTAATCTTTCTGTTTAATATTTGAAAGACTTAACATATATTCAGAAATAATAATTGTTGTTTATCTTCGTACTGATAGATGACACATATCTCATGATGGCTTTAAAAGCACCAGAACATCTAGGTAAGCATATGCAAGACATGGCAAACAGCATGAAAGAGTGCATGCTGAATCTGGCATCTACAGCTCAAGAGATGAAGAAGAAAACAGATTTGCAGAAACAAATTCTGACCAAGGAGATAACACGTAAGATTTAGTAGATGTGCTTTAGTAAATAGTTCAGGCATTTTAATAATTTCCCATTCCTAATTTAGGAATCATATTATGTGCTTCTTTATTGGTTTTTTTGTTTGTATTTTCTTACAAAATCCTGTTATTTGACAAATTGTACTTACGTAAAACACATGTTTTTATAACAATTCCACTCAGACACGACAGACTATCCCTAAAACTAGTGGGTAATGATGTGCACACAAGAAAACATACAAATTAAAATACACAAAACAATTTCATGTGTCATTTTGTTTTGTGTATTGTAATTTAAAGTTTTTAGTATGGTTTTACTAGCAGCATGTAGTATACATCTACTCACTGCTCTATTGATGTCTTTGTCCATGTTCATGTCGTTAGCTAGAACACTGGTTAAATGCTAGTACATTTTCCAGTCTACTCTCTTATAGTTCCACTTAGTGAGTGTGCTGATGTCCTTGACAAATCAAAGTCATTGTGGATTTCCAAAAATACTGGTCTGCGGTTACTACCTCCAAGCTGCTTTCCAACGACACGTGTGATGTTCCATTCAAGGCCTGGTGAGTGGAATGCCAGGTCTAGTGTAGAGGTGGTGTGTCATGCTCTTGAGCAGAAAGTTGGTGAGTCTGCTGGCTGGTTAATAGGTATGAGATTATTTTCATCCGGCCAGCTCTCAAGTTCTTCACGAATCTTTTACTTGTGATCATAGCCCCAGCTCTGAGAGTGGCTGTTGAAGTCACCACACACCATAATTCTCTCTTTGTCTGAAATTGTGTCTAGTGCCAGTAATCTATAACTTGGGCAGTAGTAGTTCAGGAGATGGTATTCTGTACTGTCTGTCTTTAGGTGGAGCATCTGGTATTCTGCCCCCTCCATATATACTTCCAGCTGACATGCAGTGATATTGTTTTAACAAGTGTCAGAATTCCACCCTTTCGCCTGTCCTTTCTGTCAGACCGGTAGCACTGGTAGCCTCTGATTTTGAAGGCTATGTCGCTGCTGAGGTGTGTTTCTTGAATACAGCATATATTAACTTGTTCTTCACACAGGATATGTTCAAGCTCCAATTTTTTACTGTATCAATCTCTTTTGCTGTTGACACTCTCAACATTCCAGTGCATTATTTTAATTGATTGTTGGTTTGTTTGGCCAGTAGCTCTATTTCCTAGTCTCCTGGCTCCCCAGGGCAATTGAGAAGGACTTCCAGTAATTGAGGTTGGGCCTTTTCGATGTATAGGGCCCGGCACCGCCCCTGCCTGAACGTCCTCCACAGGGCAGGCACAGTGACTATTAATAGATATAAACATGTTCCCATTGTGTTTAATGAGTGGCATCCTGATTAATTGTGTGTCTTTTGGCTGGTTGCCTCCGTCTTTCGCACATTGTGCAGTACTGTGGTCTTACTCGAGTGGGACTGCCCGACCAGTCTTAGTTTCTAGCCCCTGAAGGCTGAACTAAATCCCATCACCACTGCACGGTGCTGTCCTCGATGGGGGATACATGACTGAATCAGTTAACTATCTCCTTGTTGATAACACCCATAATTGAAATTTTTTTTCTGTTGTGCTCATGTGTCCTTCGATATTACTATAACAAATATAGAATTGAATCAGAAATGTGACCTCTAGAATATTTCTTTGCAGGCTTGCTATCCACAATTGTCTTCTGTATATCAAGATTGGTCTATGTAATATAAAACCTTTTTTTTCCATCTCAGTGGAAAAACATCAGTTGCCTGGTCGCACATATCATCCTTTCCTCTTGGATGTCTGCTCTTTATGCTCTTTATAATTTTTTGCCAAACACTCCGATGTCTCCATTGCAATATTCACTATCATCCGTCTGATGGAACTGGTCCTCAACTTGAACACTTCGAGTTCAATGGACAGTTCTTCGAATAGATCAGTGACATATCCATAGGTGCTAAAATGGCACCCAGCTATGTGTGCCTCTTCATGGGTCATCTAGAGCATCAAAATGAGGGAGCTACCAGAGTCCCGTCCCGGGCATGTGTCGGAGATACATTGATGATGCCAGTGGCATCACTGATATGTCTGCAGCGGAGCTAACCCAATTCATTGACTTATCAATGGTTTCATTCATTTATCACATATACTTCCTCTATATATATACCTCTTCTGTGGACTTCCTTGACATCACTGTCACTATTGGCCTCC
Source organism: Meghimatium bilineatum (assembly GCA_034231615.1). Lineage (NCBI taxonomy): Eukaryota > Metazoa > Mollusca > Gastropoda > Stylommatophora > Philomycidae > Meghimatium > Meghimatium bilineatum. Next base: position 1,857,247 of record CM067320.1, on the reverse strand, counting down.
GTGGAATCTCCACATCGGTTCACTCTAAAGACACAGCTACCCACAGTTATCTTTTGTTTACCTCTTTGCATCCACTAGCATGCCAATAGTCTCTCCTATTCTCTTTGCTTCGCCATCTCTGGCAAGATGATTTTTCCTTGATGCTCATTATGTTGGATTTTTTTCCGCTAACGCCTCTATCCTAAATCCACTCTTATCTCTGCCATACATAGAGTCCAGGACATCTCTCGTCAGGTGGCCCTCTGCAGAGGAATTCATCATTTCAAACAAAGTTCATCATGACATATTACCATCTGACCCAGCTACTGGACAGGTCATGTTCAGAAATATATGTCTGGCCCTGTCCTGCATGATGTTTTCAAGGATGGACTCTTGGTAGTGTATAGACGTGGCTGCAACCCGAAGAACCTCCTCGTCTAAAGCCGTCTCCAACAGGTACAACAGAGGCGCTGCACCTTGTGGTAGACCATTTTAAAAAGTTATTTTATATTTTAAGTTGTGACTTTGACTTGCTAATCCTACTTATCTGTCCTGTCTCTATATTTATATCAACTATTTTTATATTTATATCCAGTCTGCTGTGTATTTGTCCTATTTGTCAAGCTGATATTGAACCATTTAAAAAAAAATATATTTTACTAATTTTTCAATGACCACATGGTATTCAGTTTTACTGCAGTTTTTCTTTCTTGTTCATATTCGTGGATGTCTTTCCATGGCCTTTTTTTTTTTAAACAGAACTATGAATATATTTTCAGAACTTGATTGAAAGGTAGAAAACAGTACACTCAAAACTTTGCAATGTGGTACATAGATAATGGTTGCAAACCAGTTTTACATTCAATTTAAACATTGAGTTAAAACTTCTAACACTTTTGGGGGGTTTCCCTGCTGTGTTTTTTATCCACATCTTGATAAAAACCTTTAGGTGGAAACATTGATTACATGTATAACATACATGGAAGATCCAGTGTTTCTACTGTTTGCTCCATATTTTTCATTCCACTTTTAGACTATGATAACAAGCAAGCATGGTCATGCTCAACAGTGTTTACATTTTCCATAATTTCTATGTTTATCTTATGTGTTTCTTCTCAATTTTCCCAAGATCAGCATGGTGTAGTCCTGAGAACGAAATGCATGGCTTACAGATCTGCTGCGATATCTGCACATTTTGTCCCGATACATCTGATTTCAGCATGGTTTCTTTTCTTGTAACAGTTATTCTAAATTACTCATATGTTGCTTAACAAATCCTCGTCTTCGTGCCGTGTGATGTCACACCGTATGGTATTGGTTATGTCTTTTCACATCCTTCTATTTCAAGTGCTGTCAAATTCTGATAATGATGTTCTTCATAAAACAACCCCCCCCCCCCCTTACACAACCATTTTTTTAGATAACGGGAAGCTTATATAAGTCTAGGTGTTGCCTCCGTTGCACAACTGTGAAGGATGTGTGATTTTACCATAAAGTTATGGGCTGTCAACAGCTGCATGCTCACAGCTAAATGGATTATTGCATCATCATATATCAATGACTAGAAAACTTCCAATATTTTCACAACCATTAAAACAATATTCACTCAGCCAGAAAAATCAATCAAGTGTCATGCGGTGTGGCGTAGGTGATCATGCTTCTCTGCAACTCTATGTCTCTTGTGTTGTTAATAAGTTCAGTTGGTGACTTATTTTTGTGCCACAGGGACAACACATCCAGAATATTCTCTCTTTGTCTTCTGCTGTCTCTTCTCCCTTCAATCTTTCCAGTGGTTTCTAAATGTTCATGTTTTGAGAAAAATACAATTTATTTTCATTTGTAAGACAATATTCGACAGTTACTACTGCAATCTGGCGCCAGTGATGGAATGTGACATATTTTAAGGATATTCTGGGGTAGATATGCTTTTAGCTTTGTTTTCTTTTCATTATGTGATTTTCTCACCACACTCAGCTTTCTTTATTCTTTGTGTGAATTTCTTATCACACACTGATTTCTTTATGTGAATGTCTCACCCACACACTGATTTCTTTATGTGAATGTCTCACCCACACACTGATTTCTTTATGTGAATGTCTCACCCACACACTGATTTCTTTATGTGAATGTCTCATCCACACACTGATTTCTTTATGTGAATATCTCACCAATGCACTGAGTTCTTTATGTGAATGTCTCACCCACACACTGATTTCTTTATGTGAATGTTGTACCCACACACTGATTTCTTTATGTGAATGTCTTGCACACAGATTTCTTTATGTGAATGTCTCACACACAGATTTCTTTATGTTAATGTCTCACCTACACACTGATTTCTTTATGTGAATATCTCACCCACATATTGATTTCTTTATGTTAATGTCTCACCTACACACTGATTTCTTTATGTGAATGTCTCACCCACATATTGATTTCTTTATCTGAATGTCTTTCACACACACAGATTTCTTTATGTGAATGTCTTTCACACACACAGATTTCTTTATGTGAATGTCTCACACACTGATTTCTTTATGTGAATGTCTCACACACTGATTTCTTTATGTGAATGTCTCACCTACACACTGATTTCTTTATGTAAATGTCTCACCCACATATTGATTTCTTTATGTGAATGTCTTTCACACACACTGATTTCTTTATGTGAATGTCTCACCCACACATTAATTTCTTTATGTGAATGTCTCACACACAGATTTCTTTATGTAATGTCTCACCCACACATTGATTTCTTTATGTAATGTCTCACCCGCACATTGATTTCTTTATGTGAATGTCTCACCCACATATTGATTTCTTTATGTGAATGTCTCACCCACACACTGATTTCTTTATGTGAATGTCTCACCCATGCACTGAGTTCTTTATGTGAATGTCTCACCCACACACTGATTTCTTTATGTGAATGTTGTACCCACACACAGATTTCTTTATGTGAATGTCTCACACACACTGATTTCTTTATGTTAATGTCTCACACACACTGATTTCTTTATGTGAATGTCTCACACACAGATTTCTTTATGTGAATGTCTCACACACACATTGATTTCTTTATGTGAATGTCTCACACACAGATTTCTTTATGTGAATGTCTCACACACAGATTTCTTTATGTTAATGTCTCACCCACACACTGATTTCTTTATGTGAATGTCTCACCCACACACTGATTTCTTTATGTGAATGTCTCACACACAGATTTCTTTATGTTAATGTCTCACCCACACACAGATTTCTTTATGTGAATGTCTCACCCACACACTGATTTCTTTATGTGAATGTCTCACCCACACACAGATTTCTCTTGTTTTTTGGTCCTCCAGGGTTAGAGAAAGTCTCTGACTCATTGCCCAGAGTGGATGACCAGAAGACAACAGAAGAATTTGTGAAGCATCAACAGCAGATACAAGCTCTGGAGAAGAAAATAGAAGAAGCTACCTTTCAGATCCATCATCTCCAGATCCAAGTCAAATATGCAGAGAATCAGTTGGCGGCTCGACGTGAGGAGCAGGAAAATATGAACAAGATGTACCCAAGAGCGAGGTAATGCTTCTTCTTCTACTTATATTCTCAAATTCCTACAGATTAACAGGATGTAGCCCAGAGATCATATTCTGTTGTGTAATAGTTTACAGTTTATCTGCACCTTTTCATCCGACTCATCGGATGTGTCAACTTTGCTATTAGGTCGCTTTGATCTTCTATGGAATGAACAACCAACTACAGCCTCGAATCTTCCTTAATATGTACTCACCTCCAGCAAAACTGAAATCCCAAAGCAAAACTTGGAACAGGATAATGAAGTTCTACTATCACTGGAAACACATATAGTAACATACAAATCAACATTTTCACCAAAAGGCCTTTATCAAGAACATTCACAACTAATAATGATGAGTAAGAATGGCTTTGCTGACTATCACGCTTTAAACATCGGTGGTTTTGAAATCCCTGAACTACGCTACGCAGACGAAACAGTGCTTCTTTCACATGATATGAAGGGATCGGAACAACTAATCAAAAGCACAAAGAAATATAGTGAATTACAAAGCTTGTATTTAATTGAGCAAAAAACAAAAATCATTTTAACAGATATAACAACACAACAACCAAAAATCAGAATAGACAATACCGAAATAGAATGTGTGGATAAATTTGAATAATTAGGAGCAAACATCAACAGTGCAGGAGACTGCATGGCATAGATAAGGAAGAGATTGGCAATGGCATATTGCAAAATAACACGGCTGAAAAACATATGGAAAAACAACAAAATAGAAACAAAACTGCTAATGATACAAACTTTTATTTTTCCGGTTGCAACATACGGATGTGAAACATGGACTCTAAGTAAAACAGCGGCAAAGAAGATCAATGCCTTCGAGCTGAAATGCTACAGAAAGATACTTAGAATATTATTGAAGGGAAATAAGAGAAACTCAGATATTATAAACACATTGAAGATTCCAGAGTGTTGGCTACTAAAAACAATAACAAAATGAAAACTACACCTGTTTGGTCATATAAAGAGACATAACTGTTTAGAAAGACAAATAATGGAGAGCAGAGCACATGGGAGGAGGAGAAAAGGCAGACCAAGAAGACGATGGAATGACGACACTAAATGACAACATGAATACGTCATTGGAAAATATCGCCCAAAACAGAGAAGGGTTCTGGGAGTTCAGTGGGAAGACAACGTTCTGGAGAGAATATGTCACATGACACAAGAATGGCACTATTGATGTTCTCATGGTAGAGCTAAATATAGATTGAAAACTTCCTTAGTTATCTCTTATCACACATACAGCAGGTCATGGTGATATTATTTTGTATTCTGTTCTCCTGACTCAGGCTCTGCTACACACGAATCAAGTACTCATTTGAGATTTTTCTCTTTCTCAATGTTATAGATTATATATATATATATATCTGCGTCGTGGATTCCCCTAGTGCTTCTGTTCTGGGCAAGCAAGCCTGCATTGGCCAGAGACATGTTCATACATTCTTCGATGTTGCTGTTCCATCATCTTCTTCTCTTGTCTGACACTCTGCCCTCTAGAATCAACTTTTCGATACCATCATGTCACTTTTAGAGTTCGAAATACTGTAGCTTCCTTCTTATGATTGTATTTAGAAGCCACCCTTCATTTAGTTTCAGTAATTTCAGAACTTTGGTGTTCTTCTTTTTCTCTGTACATGATAACCCTGTAAGATCTTTCTGTGGCACTTCATTTCGAATGTACTGCTGCCATGAAACCTTTTCTATATTTTTAACTACACAACTTTCACCATTACTATTATACACACCACTCTTCACTGTATCCAATCTGAATTTCTAGGCACTCTACTCCTGTAGGTTGCCGTTTCTTTCGGGGAAAATAACGCACGCACGATATATATATATAAATATATATCTTTATTCATTCTCATTATCTCAATTCCTTCTTTATTCCTTCTTATTATCTTTATTCCTTCTTGATATCTTTCTTTCCTCTTATTGTTATTCTTTTATCTTTATTACTTGTTATCTTCCCTCTTATATTTATTCCCTTCTGTTATACTACTCTATTCCATCATTTCTCTTTCATAACTTGTCATGAATCCTCTACTCTCAACTCACTTGTTTCACTGTGTAGATGGATGTGTCGGGCCATTTGTTCAATTAAAAAGACAATACAATGCATGTACATTATCTGGACTATGTCCTGCGTAAATCTGGCAGAGCTACTATCCTGTGAGAAGAGAGTTCTAGTCGGGGTTTGATAATGAACGCAGAAGAAGAAGAGATATCCCTAGTTACTACTTAACCTTTATCATGCTGTTGGTTAAATAATTATCCAGACTTCATGTATTTTGCTGCACTGTCTGCAACATTTTCTACCTCTTTCAACAAAGAAATCACAATTTTAAACTATCGTTATTCATCTGGGTAACATGTATTGGAGATCATTTACCTTTCCATTCTATTTGTATTTTAAATAGTCTCTGATGTATTTGAGAGTTTTGGTGTGTTTGTCTCCCAATTCAACAAAATCATTCAAAACGGCATTAATTTTTTTAGGAATATGTTTCGGATTCCAATGATGAAACATTTCTTGGTTTTATGGAAGCAGATATTGTTTATTGTCTCCACATCCCTGCGGATTACTACGGCAGTTCTTAAACTGATTTGTCTGAGGATAAAGATAGTGTGGATATATTTAATGTGGATATATTTCTCTGAGGAGTGAAGATAGTGTGGATATATTTGAAGATTTCTCTGAGGAGTGAAGATAGTGTGGATATATTTAATGTGGATATATTTCTCTGAGGGGTAAAGATAGAGTGGATATATGTGAGTGTGGATATATTTGAGTGCCCCTTTCAGTTACAATCATCTCTGTTTATGAAGTTGTACGACCATTAGGCCTTGCTTATAACGTTAGGCCTAGCTTATAATGTTAGGCCTAGCTTATAACGTTAGGCCTAGCTTATAACGTTAGGCCTAGCTTATAACGTTAGGCCTAGCTTATAACGTTAGGCCTAGCTTATAACATTAGGCCTAGCTTATAACGTTAGGCCTAGCTTATAACGTTAGGCCAAGCTTATAACGTTAGCAACAATGATTTCTATTGTTTGTCCTCACATTAGGCCTAGCTTATAACGTTAGCAACAGTGACATGTATTTGTTGGTCCTCACAGACAATATTATGAACACATTAGTGTGGTTATGTGGCATATGGCTGAGAAGTTAGAGTGTTGGTCTTAACACAAGTGAGGTCTAGACTTCGATCCCCAGTAAGGACTAAGTTTTTTTTCTGTTTGTTGGTAAAGTAAAAAACTCACCCGTACATAACATGGCAACAGCAAGAGCAATATGACTTTATCACACAACTAGAAAATCCCTCCCTGGAACTGCTTAACAGGAAACACATGCAGTATTTGACATTGGTGTGGTTATGACGTGACATAGACTAAGAGTAGTCATAGACATATTGTTACATATGGCATTGAATATATCCAACAAGAATAGGTCAGTCACTTTTGATGTCTTCTTCTTCAGCGTTCATTCTCAAACTCCCGCTGGATCTCCCTTGTAGCAGGACCATGGTCCTACTAGATTTCCAGCAGTATGTAGTCCTGAGAATGGAAATACGTTGTATCAGCATATTTTTTTTAGCTAATGGACAGACACATCCACCTTCTGCAGACTTTTTGTGTTTGGTTTTGTTTTGTTTTTTCATTTTTTATCTGCCATTTTCTCACATACATCAACAAAATTAATATCAATACATTCAGTAACCATTCCTTTATTTCCACAAAAACAATTATGCAAAAAGCTCCAAAAATTACTGTTGTTTTTTTATTCCAAAAACCCTCCATAAATAACGTGTGTAAAGTCAGAAAAAATATAGTGACTTGGGGAAAATAACACAATTTTAATGCAGCGTCCTAAACATTAACTATCATTCCTGCATGTTTTCCTGAACATTATTTATCATGATTCCATGTAAAAAAAAATAAAAACTTACAAATGCTTTACGGAATAAATTTCAGATATGCTGTGAATCTATTCCGAGACGTGAGTAAGATCAGCTGGCACACAGGTCAAGCACCGAATGAAGTCAAAGGCTGTATCCTTATGTTGGCTCTTAGTCTAATAACTGTCATAACTTATGCCAGACTCTTATTTCTCATATCATTCCTCTGTGAATTTTGAAATACATCATTTTAATCAGTTTAAATTCCAGTACCCGGTAATTTTGGTTTTTAAATGCAGTCATATGACATATTTGAATTCAGTCGTATTATGTATTTGAATTCAGTCACATTATGTATTTGACTAATTCTATTTAAATAAATTATTGTCACTGCATGCTTTGTCCAAATTTCTGAATGTTGTCTTCTGTCACGTTGTCCCCAGGGGATGACGAAGTGATACAGTTTAGTGGACATTACACTCTAGGTATTTTTTTGTGGCAGGATTCAAGGGGAGGGGAGGGCTAGGTATACCATCACTGCAGATGGGGGTCAACAGATCTGACAGATGTATATGATGAACTGGTTGACTTAGATGTATATGATGCGCTCCAGTTAACAGATGCGCTCCAGTTAACAGATGCGCTCCAGTTAACAGATGCGCTCCTACTGCAGCAATGGAATGCTTCCCTTTGGAGACTAAACATGCATCCATAACCTCCTCAACCTTATACTAAAGCCTATAGGCTGTCAGAACTACCTCCTCAACCTTATACTAAGGCCTATATGCTGTCAGAACTACCTCCTCAACCTTATACTAAAGCCTATACACTGTCAGAACTACCTCCTCAACCTTATACTAAAGCCTATACACTGTCAGAACTACCTGCTCAACCTTATACGAAAGCCTATAGGCTGTCAGAACTACCTGCTCACAGCTAAAGAGAATATACCATCATCATGTGTCAAGAGCTATCTGCTCACAGCTAAAGAGGATGTACCATCATCCTCATCATATATTCCTCATTCTGCTTGTAAAGTGCACAGCGCAATAGTGTGATTGAAAATGCCTGCATATGAAGCACAGATCAGATTCATATTTATTTATGGCTATGTCATATAAGGGGTGATGTGGTCAATCATATGCCTTTATTCCCATGTATATATATAATTCTCCATTTCCTAAGGTGGGTCTGACATGATAATTGTTCTAGTAAAAACAGTTTCAAATGTGAATACTAAAATGAATCAAGGAAGTGAGAAAGCAACAATCTAACTCCTGTTCTGCTGCTTCTCTCACATCTTAAGAATATAATCTGCTTATTTGTGTATGTTGAATATCTTAACTTGAGTACAGTCGTTCAAGGAAAGTCAAGCGTGAAGACATTCTGTTTTGATGAGTTGAAACAGTCCAGGTACTTCATCTGTAGCAGCTTATGGGAGATGGGCGATGAGGAAGGTCTTTGGTGATTCGGACTGGAGACATCTGTAGCAGCTTATGGGAGATGGGCAATGGACTGGAGACATCTGTAGCAGCTTATGGGCAATGGACTGGAGACATCTGTAGCAGCTTATGGGCAATGGACTGGAGCCATCTATATTATATCAAGTCTGCATATTGGACCGGTTACGATTTCTATGACATATTTTCATTTGTGGTAACATATTCTGTGTCCATGATTGATATATTTCTCAGCAGTGTATGTCTATTAAAACTACAGAAATGTATGTTTGTCACATTAACCCACTCAATCCCTTAGCAGCCAAAATAGGCTGCTATTATATTCGTTAATATATAATATTAATGAATATAGTAATATATTAATTACCACAGCAGCTGTTCTCGTCCGATTGACACTCTATCATTTAGATTGATGTCCGTTACCGGTTCCATATGAATATAGTAATATATTAATTACCACAGCAGCTGTTCTCGTCCGATTGACACTCTATCATTTAGATTGATGTCCGTTACCGGTTCCATACCAATAGATATGCTAAATTTAGCATTCATGTGATTGCTGGTAATAGCGGCTTTCAGTGTTGTTTTCAGATTGTTACTAACAGCTGTTGTTTCTGAGCTGTGAAGGTTTATTATGACCTTCAATTTAAACTTGGCAAAAAATGGAGCTGTTTATGACACAGATGATATTGATAAGCTATTTTTTTAATGGAATCTCAGAGAACGTGAGTGAATCGGACGTTGGTGGGGAATTAGTTTAGAATTTGAGGTAACAATGATCATTGATCTGTAGTTTAGGTCTAATTGTTGATGTGCTTGTTCCCCCACACACACCACAGATCTAGTAAATGATTAAGAATTCATCACAGCTGATCTATGTCAATATTGATCAATTTCACGGGAAATCATGTCATTCAAATGACATTAATTGAGATTGCTCTAATTTTGATCAAGATTAAGCCTAGTTTTCACTATTTCTGTGTGTCATTCTTTGGGAGTACATACAGAATGTTGTGTATGCTGGTATACAAATTTTCTGAAAAACAAGATCCATTTTGGAAATTCTTTTCACCAGATATCTAGGGCTTTCTTTATGTGAACTAGGTCTATATGTTTGGAGTAGTTAACAGTTAAGACTGCTGTTGTCATGCTGTGTAAGGAAGAATGTTTTGCAGCTTTCATTTGAATATTTATCAGCAAACAAATTGACACAAGTAAATGAGGCTGACATGAAACTGATGCCCATTTTTTGTTCCTCTCGCATGTCACATGACAAGTAAACTTGTCTTACATGACATTCACAAAGATATGTTCACAGATCGGCACCTCTTCCATTTATCTGTTAATCGGAATTTGAATCATAAAAATTGATTGCAAATTGTATTTTATATTAATTTTCTTGCACAATCACATCTGATGTTATTCCCATTGTCCTGGGAATGAGACGAGAATTTTTCCTGATTGGCCGGGATTGATAGAGTTAAAGCAATGTCTATCAATGAAAATGCACCTCAATTTGTACACTATTACACTTTTTGTTTCCATTTGCCATAATCCCATACACAATTTTTAACATGTTTTCATTCTTGTACATAGCTTCATCCATCATTTTATAACAGTGCTGGGCCAACATATGGCCGGCCTACTGGCCAAATCTGTATGGTTGCTGATCCAGCTGTCCATGGCCTCATGCCTTCGGAACCAACCAAATCCATATAAATAAACTGTTAGAGGTTATCCGACAAAGTGATGAGTGGATATTCTCTGACAGTTTTCTTGTTGTCTAGTCTCTATTGTATTCATTGTCTACTTGTTGTCTAGTCTCTACCTAACATTGTTTTCATTGTCTACTTGTTGTCTAGTCTCTCTCTCTGCCTAACATTGTTTACTACTTGTTGTCTAGTCTCTCTCTCTGCCTAACATTGTTTACTACTTGTTGTCTAGTCTCTCTCTCTGCCTAACATTGTTTACTACTTGTTGTCTAGTCTCTCTCTCTGCCTAACATTGTTTACTACTTGTTGTCTAGTCTTTACCTATTGTTGTTTACTACTTGTTGTCTAGTCTTTACTTAACATTGTTTACATGTTGTCTAGTTGCTACCTAACATTTGTTTACTTGTTATTGGATCACATTTTCAATTGCTATGGGTTTATTATTAAATCATATTTCATCTGTTTATTCCTGGTTTTGTTGTTTCCTGATAAAGGTCGCTACATGGAAAAACTCCTTGTTGCTTTGTTTTTTATTTCCTATTGACATATGTTTTACCATAGGTTAGTTACCAGTCACAATAATACATTATCATAGTTGTTTGTTATAGCAACATCCGGTCCACCAAGATATTTTATTCTGGCCCAACAAAGCTGATCACAGCTCAGAAAACACTATTTGGAGCTTCAAAGTGCTCAAAACAATGTTTTTTGGTCCCGTGCCACATATAAAATAAAGCTCAATCTATCCTGCCAAACTAACAAGCTTACCAAACTAATGAGCTTATCTGCCCTCTATTTTCTAACATAGCTCTATCCTGTCAACCTAACAAGCTTATCATCCCTCAATTTCTTAACAAAACTCAATCTATCCAGCCAATCTAACAAGGTTACCAACCCTCTATTCCCTGACAACATTACACATTTTTCATATGTTAACATTGTACATCCATTTTTATGCCTGGCAATCATCCCAACTTTCAAAACAGAATATCCACAACAAAATAACACACCACTTGCTGCTGACCGGTATGTGGCAGTAATGATGTCTTGCTGCTGGCCCTATTTGGCAGTAATGATGTCTTGCTGCTGGCCTGTAGTGGCAGTAATGATGTCTTGCTGCTGGCCCTATTTGGCAGTAATGATGTCTTGCTGCTGGCCTGTAGTGGCAGTAATGAAGACTTTCTTGTACATGCTCGTAAGATGATGAGCTTGTCGCAGATAAACATACTCTAATAGTTTCCCTAATCTCAACTATTGTCTCAGGTCTAGCTCTCGCTCACCAGATCTCCCTTGTAGTAGCCACACCTTCGACAAGACTGAAATTGACATTGCCATAGTTTGAGAATACTATACTTGACATCACCATAGCTTTCTGTGTGTACATTTTCCCCAAAATAGAAAGAAAATTTGCGACAACCACCAATGGTGTTGTTTTTTTCCCCTGTAATTTTCATCTCATATGTTTATTGTTTTTCATGCCATGCTCACCTTCACTTGCATGGGAGGAACATAATTATCACAATTTTTCCTATCCAATCTGACTCCCCAGACACACCGTGTTCTTTCCGAGATCTCACTGGTTGCGTAAAGTTCCATTTTCAGGACGTCGCTTTCACAGGTGTCACTGCATACATGATGCGTAGATTTGGGTGCTGTGTAGCGCAGTGGTTAATGCACTGGCTTCGCATATGAGTGGTCCTGGGTTCATTCAGATCGCAACGACTCCCGGGTCGACGCAGCCTTAAAATGAGTACCGGTTTAATCTGGGAAGTAAACACTGCGAGGGAGAGGAGATGGCTACAGCCCTCATTTGCAGAGCAAAGAGATCGTCCTTTGTTTAAAGTTGTTCGAAATGTACCACAATATTTACACATTTCAATTACACTGAGTGACTTGTGTGCTGGATTCTTCTTCTGATATCCATTTCCTATGCTCAGGAGGTGGATATACAGGAATGTGGACTGTCTCCATGAAGTCAGCAGGAGGTAGTCACGGCTGCCCCACAACGTCACCTCCAGATCTGTCGATATCTGTTATTACATGCATATTTGGTTGGTGCTGACCAAACTGTTATCATGCGATTCCACTGTATACATGTATATGCTACTACTACATCCATTCATTGTTATCTACATAAACTGTGTTTGTACATCTGTTGTCTGAGACAGCACGTACAACATGATAACTTCTGTTGTCTGAGACAGCACGTATAACATAACATCTGTTGTCTGAGACAGCGAGTACAACATGATAACTTCAGTTGTCTGAGACAGCACGTATAACATCTGTTGTCTGAGACAGCGAGTACAACATGATAACTTCTGTTGTCTGAGACAGCACGTATAACATAACTTCTGTTGTCTGAGACAGCATGTATAAGATGATAACTTCTGTTGTCTGAGGCAGCACATACAAGACAACTTCTGCTGTCTGAGACTGCATGTACAACATAACTTCTGTTGTCTGAGACAACACATACAACATGACAACTTTGTAAATGCAAACCTAAGCAGGGTCATAGATATGATACCTTATAAGTAGGGGGGGGGATAACTAAACAAATGGGGGGGGGAGGTAATTCTCTTGTTGGTTGACTCACATCTATTATTATGTGAAAAATGTAATTACCTTTAATGGAAAGTCGCTGCGGTGGGAGGGGATTTTTTGTGGTTTTTTTAAAATCCGTCTGTTGGTCAAATTCCTAGTGCTAAAACTAGTTCCGATTTGCTGGTAGGGGGTCTGAACACACATCCCATCCATTGCGTGGGTCTATCTATTCGCTGAAACCCTTTGTTGCCTTTCGGCGTCAGGGGTAGAAGAGTTTTCTGGAACTCTTGTGTGCTGAGTATATTTCTGTGGTCCATCATTTTCGTGGTTGGCCCCTAAGTCTGCCTTCGCTGTATCTGTGTAGCATAACCTGCTGTGATATGCTGTCTGATGTGTGCAAACCATTTGATCTGTTGTCTCTTAATATATTCTAAGATTGGATTGGTACCGGTTCTTTGATTAATGTCTTCATATCTCACTATGTCTCTTAGCGATATTCCTAGAATTCTGTGCAAGCATGTCATTTCAGCTGTCACTAGTTTATCTTGTGCTATTGTTGTACATTTTTGGTATTGGTAGCACAACGTTGGCATAATAATCGTTTTGAATAGTGTTATTTCGGTGTTTAAATCTACGTTTTTGTTTCTGAAGATTGGTGTCATTTTCCCTAGTGCTTGGTATGCTTTACTACATCTATTGTGTATTTCGTTACTGCTCTTGCCGTCTGTTATATTACTTCCTAGGTATGTGAATTGTGTCACTTAGTTGAGTCTGTTGTTTCCAATATATATATTGATGTTTCTTTCTGTTCTTCCTATCGTCATTACTTCGGTCTTTTCTATATTTATCTTCATGTTAAAGGTTTGATGTAATCTATGTGTCTTTGTAGTTGCTCTTCTGATGTTGCTACTAGTGTTTGGTCGTCTGCAAAAAAGCAATTCGTTTAAGTTATCCTTTAGATTGTGTTTTTTTCCGTTGTCTTTGCTATTTTGCAGATGTGATCTATGTATGTTATGAACAATAGGTTCTCGCTCCCAAGTGAATTTGGAATTTATCAGATGTACCTGTGCTCGTTCTTACTGCGCATTGACTATTGGCGTATATGCTCTGACATAGGTTTATTAGATGTTGGGGAACTCCATATGTCTGTAGTGTTATCCATAGTTGTGCTCTATCCACTCTGTCAAAACATTTCTTTTGGTATACGAAAGTCAAATATAAGTCTTGGTTATGTTCTATCGCTCTTTCTGAAAGTTGTTTGATGGCGAAGATTGCGTCTGTACAGGTTTGTTTTCTCCAAAAGCTCATCTGTGTGTTGTTGAGCCGATGTTCTCTATATGGGCGCATTCATCTCTCCAGTATCTTGCTGAAGATTTTTCCTACGTGGCTTAAGAGTGAAATGCCTCTATATTTAGTGCAGTCCCTCTTACTGCATTTTTTCTTCCAGATGGGAATAATCACCGCTGTATTCCACTGCTGTGGTGTCTTTCTAGGATCCAGGTGCCTGGGTCTGTGTGTGCTTGTATTGTGCCTTAATATCTCTCTTTGATGGTTGACAGTTGCAGTGTTATTAAATATAGCGGAGCATTTTTAGCGATTATTTGTGTAAATGTTGTGACTTTTAATCTGTGTTGTTACATAATGTTTGACTTTCAGAATCATATTCTGTCAGTCACTTAGTATGCACCCATGGGAATAGGCTTGCGATTCCAGCCAGTTAAGTGCCTGCGTTACGTCAAAATACGTGATGTACGTAGGGGATGGGCGGAGTCATTAAAGAAAGCTAAACTACGGATCTCACTGCGAAAACTCACGCTTATTTTTGTCCCTGGACACGCGGGTGTGAAGGGAAACGAACAGGCAGACCAATTAGCTAATCTCGCCACCATAACAGATAGTCAGTCTATGGACCGAGCAGACATGCTATTCGTGAGTTCTGGTTTCTTCCCTATGCACCGTATTCATCGCTGACGAAAGATAGATAGACATGTACATAATGGACGCCCAGATGGTCTGTTTCGTCTCTTCCTGTTATTTTTAAATTTTAAGTTAGCATTCACACTTTTCTGTCATGTATCTGAATTAGTTGTTCTCTAAGATTGTGAACAGTAACGTTCTTTACTCACTGTTCTTAATAAAGTTCTTTCAATTGAAACGTTGATGTGTGTGTATTTCCATTGATTAATACTACATTACCATATTCACAAATTTCGCCTTCCGACTTTGAGTTTTGCTGCAGTTGTTACTTATTATCGATTAATTATGGTTGTAGTTGAAGTTGATGAATGGTTGCCAGGGAAACTACAAAAGCTATATCTAGGAAATTTCATTGTTGTTCATTTATTGATGTTCTCACATTCAGGGCAGACATACATCAGATCAATATCCGGCAGCAGATGCCCAAGTGTATTCATGCTATTTCAGTATATAATAGAGTGTAATCCCGTTATAACAACTTTGTTCGGACCGACAAATTATGTATGTAATAACAGAAATTAGCTATATAAAGCACAAACAATATAGAATAAATATAATTTGGGATTTTGAAAAGTGTTGTTTTATATGGATATGTGTTGAGAAAAAGAATGCGCTATAGTGGGATTCCTGTGTATAAGTTGATAGAATATCCTGTTCGTAACTTCATATTCAACCAAGCATTAGTTGATGTAGTTATTTTCTCGACAATATTTTCGATTAGTAGTTTTCCATAGTTTTTGGCTATGTGGCTGCTCAACTATCTGCAGCTGCATTTGTACCTGTTACTTTCGGTTTATGAGACTCCCTCGCTACCCATCCACAGAGAAAGACAAGTTGAAAGAAATCAATCACATATAAGGAAACGCCCATCTGACCTGTATATTGACATTATTTATTGAGTTGTGTACTTTAGCTTTTCCGTGCAGATCTATAAATAGATCGCTTTCACTGTTGGCCACGATTGAAGAATGTCAATAATTGAAAATAACATAGGTGTCCGCCTCCACTCTCTCATTGAGCTATAGCCATAATTGATTCTACAGGACTGATGTTGCTGAGAAACCGAGAAATATGGTTAGCCAGTTATATGACATGCAATATACTAGAATCTATAGATGACTTGTATTATGTGACACATGTAATATACTAGAATCTATAGATGACTTGTATTATGTGACACATGTAATATACTAGAATCTATAGATGACTTGTATTATGTGACACATGTAATATACTAGAATCTATAGATGACTTGTATTATGTGACACATGTAATATCTGTTTTAGCTGATAGTTTGTTTACTATCACTGAGTTCTAGTGTGCCATGTTGTGGTCTAGTTGGTAGATCGCTTGCTTGCTATCACCGGGTTATTGTGTGCCAGGTTCGAAACCACATCAACACCCCAAAAAATTGTCCCGGTTGTGTTTTTTCATCTGACACGGACTGGTCCTCCTGTCGACCCAGCTGTAAATGGGTTCCTGGCACATAGATTGGGAAAGGGCACTGACCACCCCATCTAATAGTTTCTGAGGCTCAGAACATGGAGAGTTATCCTCATCTTCGACGGCAGGTTGTTGTCATCGAGCCTACCGTTACTAAGAATGAATTAAAACAGACTGCCACTACAAGCTTTTAAATGAGTTCCACATAGCAAAATAATAATTGGATGATCAAGAGAGACTCTTGGCATAGATTCCATCAAAGATGGTTGTTGAAACTCCAACAACATGCAAGAATTACACACAGTAACATCACATCGTTCGAACTGGAGAGCTCTGATTTCTGCCCTTGCACTTTGTTCAGCGCTGAAGGAACATATAATGATGTTTCTGTCTATTGTCTATTCCCTGCTTTTGCTGTTATGAGTCGCAGGATTGAATGAGGATCGGTTTAAGGGCCATGGCACGTTTGGTCGCTTGATATGCAGTAATACTGTGTCGTGGTCAGAATTTTGGTAACTCCTTCAATCCACTTTCTTCTTGGTCTTCCTCTGTGTCTTGCTGTTCCATTTTCATGGTGTATGTTCTTGTGGCTGGCCACTAAGGGTTCATTCTCATTTGGTGGCCGAACTATTTCAGTCTCTGGTTTTTAATATACTTGACCATAACTACAGATGGTGTTCCAACAGTTCGTGTAATCTCTTCATTTCTCACATGATCTCTTCTTGTTCCAACAGTTCGTGTAATCTCTTCATTTCTCACATGATCTTTTCTTGTTCTGTTTGCTGTTTCTCTGAGACATCTTATTTCACACGTAGTAAGCTTTGCCTGTTGTTGTTTAGTTAGTGTCCATGTATGTTTGTATTTTCTTTTGAAGAGAGTTTTTGCTTCAGTCAGTGATATTCTGTGCTGGAATTCTTCCTTTTTTGGACCTGCTTTTGCCAGTCTGTCAGCTGCTTCATTTCCTGCTATTCCACAGTGTGCAGGGATCCACTGCAGAACAACTTTATTGTTAGCAGATAGTTGATTTAAAAGTTCTACAGTCGTTTTTGTTAGGAGATCTTTAGGTTCATTTTGGGTGGCCTGGAGTACTGACACGCAGTCGGTTGGTTGTTTGGTTGCTGATCCAGTGGTCCATGGGTTCATGCCCTTTGACCTAATGCCATTAAATGGCATTATATCGCTGGGAAGTCTGTAGATTTTCGATCTACCCCTGGACAGAGCCAGAGAATAAGTATCACACCTCCAGGAAGGTAGGTTTAAACATATGCACTGCTCCTAGCCACTGTAGCCAAGATAGGGTTCACTGTAATCATTCCCCGCCACCAATTGACTACTGGTTATGCTGAACTTCTCTATAGCTCCAGGCATGCAACCAAATGTTCAAGTCAAAAGGATTGTCACGTCCTGAGTCACTGTGCCTCTATGATGGGCCTCAGCCATAGGAAAAAACAGTTCTGTCAGTTTCCTCCTCCCCAGTGCTGCACAGTACATCTCTGGCTCCCTCCCAACCACAGAGGGTGCATACATATATATTCATGTAAACATGAAACACATTTCAACAACAAAATAAAAGCGTAATTGTATAGATGACATGCCATGAAGCTTCTCTAAGAAGATAACCTCAATATAACGGCATGTCATCCACTAAGGTTTTCTGTTGCATGGGTGGTATGTCTAGTGGGCCATTGGTGAGACCCACAGATGCAACCACACGCGTAACTGACACGCAGTCACACAAGAAGACTATATTAGCTCCTTTGAGTCTCTGTTCTCTTAGAACCTTTGATGCTTCTAAGATTGCTTGTAGCTCTGCCCTGTAGTTTGTTGATAATTTGCCAGTGCCGATTGAGAGTTCTAGTTTTGCGGTGTGTGGTATGAGTATTAGTATCCCAGCTCCTCTGTTCTTTACTGCATCCTCTGATGATCCATCCGTGAAGACATGAATCCACTGTGAGTTTGGGTATTGGGTGTCTAGGTGATCAAGTGTTTTTGCCTTAAGGGCAGTAGGGGTTTCCATAGTTTTGCTGTCGATGCCTTGGATTGTAAGTTTTGCAGTATATATGGGTGAGGTGTTTGCGATGTTGTAATATGCTTCTAGATGTTCTCATTCGTTGGGATTGTTGCTGGTTACTCTTGATTAGCTTTCATACGTTTTTTTATAGGTGATTGGAACTTGGTCTTTTCAGTCTGTTTTTTGTTAGTTCATTTGTTTTCTCATGCATAGGGTGATGTTTCAGATGTCTAAATTTTTCTGTCATTAATGTGATTTTCACATCCCTGCGGTCTGTTAGGTTTTGTAGTCCTGCTGTTGCTTCCATTGATGTTATAGGTGTGCTCCTTAGTCCTCCTGTTATAATTCAGAGACCTGCATTATGAATTTTGTCCAGCTTCTGAAGATTGGTATTTGCTGCTGTTGCATATGTGCTCAATCCATATTCTAGAGTTGGGCGAATATCACCTACATAGACTTGTCTTTTGGTATTTATGTTGGCTCCCCAATCTGTCCCAGATAGTTTTTTCATTATTTATAGTCCGCGTGTAGCTTTTTTTCTGTCTCTTCAATGTTTGATCGCCATGTAAGTCTCTTGTCAAATTTTAGTCCCAGATAGACTGGGCTGTTTTCTTTTGGGAGTGGGGTATTGTCTAGTGTGAGAGTATAATTTTCAGATTTTGTGGAGAGGGTGAAGAGTGTGGTGACGGTCTTACTTTTGTTTATTTGAACACCCCAGGTTTTTGCCCACTCTTCAACTTTGTTTATTGCCTCCTGCATTCTAACTTTTCCAACCCCAATGTACTGTGATTGGGTCCAGATAGCAAGATCGTGTGCATGGAGAGCTCTGTGTACATATGGTGTGAATAGTTTTGGCAGGTCTTCTATATAAATTATGAGGAATGTTGGGAGATATAACTCCTCCTTATGGGATGCCATCTGTTATGTTGATCATTTTACTTGTCATTCCCTGGAGTTTGACTCAAGTTTCTGTTCAATGTCTCATGTGATGCCAGAGTCGGGCTGAGTTTTTGGTTGTGGATGATGGTCGTGATGTTATCGATCCATCTCTTTCTCGGTTTTCCCTTTGCTCTGTATCCAGCTGATCGTTTGCTATAAGCTCTCAGTGGTGTTTGGCTTGGATCCATTCTCATAAGGTGACCAAACCACTTTATCTGCTGACGTTATATATATTCGATACAAGGCATTGTTCCTACTCTTTTTCCGACATCCTTGTTTCTTACTCTGTCCAGCTTTATAACCATAGCTGCTTTTCTTAAAAACTCACATGTGATAACTTTTCACTGCTGTGAGGTTGTTAAACACCATGTTTGACACTGATAACAAAGTGATGATATGAAAATTGTAGATATTATCTGTCTCTTTATGTCCATATTAATCTTCGGATGCAGGAGTAATGGTGAAAGTTGATATGTCACTGAGTTTACTACATGGAACCATGATTCTATGTCTAGTTTTCCATTTTTAGAAAATACAGTTCCCAAATATTTGAATGATTTTGTTTATTTCACTGCTGAATCATCTATTGTTGTTTGTTGGTGACTTGTTGATTTGCATAACTTTTGTATTTTGATTTTCCTGGTATACTTCCTAGATATAAAATCCATTCTTCTGTCGTCTGTAAAAATGCTCCCGAGATATTTCAATTCCTGCACTTGTTTCAGTAGTTGATCATTTATTATGTTGATTGTATTGTGTTTTCTGCCTATAGACATCACTTCTGTTATTTCTGTGTTGATCTTCATGTTGTGATTGAGGCAGCTTTTGTTGAGTAGGTTTATGTGATCTTGCAGCTCTTCACTTGAACTGTGGAGTAGGCACTGAAACTCAACAAATAACTCAACTGAACTACTGATTGCTGAAGATTTTTGAATCAAGAATCTTCAGGAAGCAGTAGTTTAGTTTTAAGTTATGTGGATGGTAAGCTTCTAGTGGTGTTTTTACATTTTGTGTAATATTATCCATATAAATGATAAATAATAATGGTGATAAGACACATCCCTGTCTAACTCCTGATGGTAATGAAACCCCCTTTGTATATCCTGCATTTGTTATATAACACTCTGTTCACTTTAAGAATGAAGTGTCAAAACACACCCCCACATTACTCCGCAACAACAGATGATTTTTAAACAGCTGATGACATGTAAAAACAATATTATTTAAAACAACATTTAAAAATAAAAAAAATGTCAAAACAATATTATTGAGCACTTAATAATCGATTAATGCGTTCGACGTCCAACAACCAATCAGAAGCACTGACCCACTTCATTCTTATGGTGAACAGAGTATAACTGCACTTTCACTATTTTTGTATATGGCTCTTACACAGTCTAATATTGATCTTTTTATTCCATATTTTTCTAATTTGCAGTTTCTGTATTCGGTGGAAAGCTTTCTCTGATCTATAGAAGTAATGTTGTTTAGAACAGAGAAGTATGGTTAGCCAGTTATATGGCAGAGAAATGAGTTATTGGTTTCAAGAAGAAGATACCAGAATTAATCCTGCACGTGTGGGAAATAAACGGAACAGTTAATCCACATATTATTAGAAAGATTATTGATGTATGAATCAGAAGCCTGGTGTCCCCCATATCGTGAACTTTTGCCTGATAATATTATCAGCTCGGACAAGCTTATAATAATCATGGGGGTTTCAGTTCAATCTTTATTGATCAGCGAGTACCAGCTGTTAGGCTGACAGTGCGTCTCTTTTGTCAATTATACAGTCATGGTTGGTCGTTGAATGATTCTTCTAAACTGACGCAATTGAATGTTAACGCAATTTTCATTGGTTACGGTCTGTATACTTTGTGTCTTCATCGAATGAAAATCACGGGAAAATTGTAATGTATCGGGATTCCCAATTAACCCCACCGGTTCTATGACACATGTGATCACGGTCAGAATGGAGGACAAAACGTGGACAAAATGAGGTTGAAATACCTTGATGGTGAATTTGTGGACGTGGTTATCTGAACAAGATATTGACCGTTTTCTGACTTTGAGAAGTGATACTTGATATTATTGAGTGTTTTATTGTACACATATAGGCCCTATCGCGTATTCACATATGATATAATTAGAATACGTATCTCCATGTTTGACACGCACAGTCATTTAAACAAAGTAGAATTCGACAGATTTACTAGTAACAAATAGATGAATAATTATACTATAATAATGTTATACATTCTAATGTTCATGGTTGATACTGGGTAATGTAAAGTTGTTCATCAGAATTACCTGTGACGTTATGGAGCTCTCGCGTGTCGGAGAGTAGAAAACCCAAACAGATCGAAGGGAAATTTTGGTTAGTCAAAATAATTATTGATATGTGGCTGGTTCGGTTAAGTGAATTGTGTGACCAGTCTCTCAATATATGATTTCATTATGTGGTACATTTTATTATCCTGACGGTTCTGTGGTTGGAAATATATATTCAGGTAAATAAATGTGTAATGTACTTTGTTATTTTCGACATCGTAATTGAATTTTTTCTTGGTTTGTCTAAAATAAGATCGTAACAAATAGTAATAATACATTATTGTGACCTGATTATTAGGTGAGTACTTCACACCCAATTACTATTCTGTGTTGTAGTAGGTTGAGTACTTCACACCCAATTACTATTCTGTGTTGTAGTAGGTTGAGTACTTCACACCCAATTACTAGTCTGTTTTGTAGCAGGTTGAGTACTTCACACCCAATTACTATTCTGTTTTGTAGCAGGTTGAGTACTTCACACCCAAATACTATTCTGTTTTTGTAGCAGGTTGAGTACGTCAACCCAATTACTGTTCTGTTTTGTAGTAAGTTGAGTACTTCACACCCAATTACTATTCTGTTTTGTAGTAGGTTGAGTACTTCACTCCCAATTACTATTCTGTTTTGTAGCAGGTTGAGTACTTCACACCCAATTACTATTCTGTTTTGTAGTAGGTTGAGTACTTCACACCCAATTACTATTCTGTTTTGTAGCAGGTTGAGTACTTCGCACCCAAATACTATTCTGTTTTTGAAGCAGGTTGAGTACGTCAACCCAATTACTGTTCTGTTTTGTAGTAGGTTGAATAAAAGTAAAGTAAAGTAACCCATAGCATTTATTAATGCAGTAGGGGTGTGAGATGTTAGCGATCTCACATTTCACAGGCTCTGCAAATGAGGGCGGTAGCCATCTCCTCTCCCTCGCAGTCTTTACTTCCCGAATTAATACTGTACCCATTTAAGGCTGGATCAACCTGGGAGCCGTTGAGATCTGAAAACATTTCCGCCTCAGCTGGGGAATGAACCTGCAACGTTAGAACATCGATGACACAATAACTGGATAAGTTAGAACATGGTTGACACAATTACTGGATAAGTTAGAACATGGTTGACACAATTACTGGATAAGTTAGAACATGGTTGACACAATTACTGGATAAGGTAGAACATGGTTGACACAATTACTGGATAAGTTAGAACATGGTTGACACAATTACTGGATAAGGTAGAACATGGTTGACACAATTACTGGATAAGGTAGAACATGGTTGACACAATTACTGGATAAGGTAGAACATGGTTGACACAATTACTGGATAAGTTAGAACATGGTTGACACAATTACTGGATAAGGTAGAACATGGTTGTCATAATTACTGGATAAGTTAGAACATGGTTGACACAATTACTGGATAAGGTAGAACATGGTTGACACAATTACTGGATAAGTTAGAACATGGTTGACACAATTACTGGATAAGTTAGAACATGGTTGACACAATTACTGGATAAGTTAGAACATCGTTGACACATTTACTGGATAAGTTAGAACATGGTTGACACAATTACTGGATAAGTTAGAACATGGTTGACACAATTACTGGATAAGTTAGAACATGGTTGTCATAATTACTGGATAAGTTAGAACATGGTTGACACAATTACTGGATAAGTTAGAACATCGTTGACACATTTACTGGATAAGTTAGAACATGGTTGACACAATTACTGGATAAGGTAGAACATGGTTGACACAATTACTGGATAAGTTAGAACATGGTTGACACAATTACTGGATAAGTTAGAACATGGTTGACACAATTACTGGATAAGTTAGAACATCGTTGACACATTTACTGGATAAGTTAGAACATGGTTGACACAATTACTGGATAAGTTAGAACATGGTTGACACAATTACTGGATACGTTAGAACATGGTTGTCATAATTACTGGATAAGTTAGAACATGGTTGACACAATTACTGGATAAGTTAGAACATCGTTGACACATTTACTGGATAAGTTAGAACATGGTTGACACAATTACTGGATAAGTTAGAACATGGTTGTCATAATTACTGGATAATGGTTTTGGGCAGTTTTGACTATCCTCCTCTTTCCCTTGTCAACAACTTCTCAAGAATTTAGAGACCCCCCCCCCCCCCTTGTTGTCAACAACTGTCAAACTTTTTTCAGATCCCCCCCCCCAATCCCCTCCCCTAATTGTTCATGTGATTGATGAACAGCCACTAATGAACATTTTCTACATAAGATCAGAACTGTGCAAATCGTCTGGGTTCTTTAAACATAAAAACATAAACATTGGAGAAATCAGTTTTTATTTAAACATTAGAACTGTCAAATCTTCGTGTTGATTTGTATTTAACATTAGTAAATAACAAATTATTATTGTAATAATTTCTTAAATTAATTATAACCACATTATGTGTCTTATTTATTTATTTATTTTACTGTGACTTGACAAAACATGGTTTTCTTAATTATTAGAACCTGACAAATCATGGTTTTTTTTCAATGATTAGAAAATGATAAATCATTGTTTTCTTTAACTATTAGAATTTGACAAATCAGCGGCATTTTTTTTTTAGAAAGTTAGAACTTGACAAATAATCGTTTTTTTGTGTGTAAGAACAGAACTTGATATTGCATTTTTGTTTCTAAAATTAAAACTTGATGTTCCCAAGTTTTACATTTGATAAAAAATTGTTTGTTTTTTAAGAAAACGTATATCGATATTCTAGAAACCTCTTACATGAACTTTATATTCTAGAAACCTCTTACATGAACCTTATATTCTAGAAACCTCTTACATGAACCTTATATTCTAGAAACCTCTTACATGAACCTTATATTCTAGAAACCTCTTATATTCTAGAAACCTCTTACATGAACCTTATATTCTAGAAACCTCTTACATGAACCTTATATTCTAGAAACCTCTTACATGAACCTTATATTCTAGAAACCTCTTACATGAACCTTATATTCTAGAAACCTCTTACATGAACCTTATATTCTAGAAACCTCTTATATTCTAGAAACCTCTTACATGAACCTTATATTCTAGAAACCTCTTACATGAACCTTATATTCTAGAAACCTCTTACATGAACCTTATATTCTAGAAACCTCTTACATGAACCTTATATTCTAGAAACCTCTTATATTCTAGAAACCTCTTACATGAACCTTATATTCTAGAAACCTCTTACATGAACCTTATATTCTAGAAACCTCTTACATGAACCTTATATTCTAGAAACCTCTTACATGAACCTTATATTCTAGAAATGTGGTCTTTAAATAGTCAAATGAATGTTGGCAACCCTGATATTAACCCACCAACTCAACTCAATGAAGTAAGAAGATGGTCTCAAGATAGTATCAAAGGCCACCTGAACATGACATTCAAGTAAGCAAGAATATGGACTCAAGAACGACAAGAGTTTCAAAAGTCTATGGAGACTGCTAAACACTTCCCAGGATATGCTACCTAATGAAGATAAAACATTTCAGAGATCGATACCCAGGTTGTATAACGCCAGTTAAAAGTATAGTAAGATTTGAATATTCTTTAAAAGAAATACGAGGTGACATCGAAAATGACATGAAATATGGGACATTCGCCAATGACACGGAGTTTGTGTACTGATGCCGAGATTCGTAAAAAAGAACAAAGCACAAACGACTATTGATAGAAGTGAAGCGATGATACTTGGAACATTCCAGCACAGAACGCCCATGTTGACCAGATTATATTTTCTTTGGCATTACCGGTCAAGCTACAGAAAAAAGACCTGACTCTAAAATGCTGCACAAATACACGAATGTCAGAAATAGATCTCATTTTTAGATAGAATTTTCCTGTGAGAAAATACTTGAAGTATTCATATAACGGATTTTAAGAGAGAAAAAATAAATATATTTACGATAGGGTTAAGCCTGACATCTCCATGATCAAACAGAAATAAATTCCTGCTTCAAAAGCAGACGTAGGAATTTAGTTGACCATGACAGTCCAAACTGGACAAAAATATGGTCCTTGTAGAAATAGCTCTTCTTCCCGGCGGTCACACTACCTTACCGACTACGTGTTAATTATTTCCAATGTGTCCGTCATTGTTATTGCACATTGGGACCAAATATTGACAAATATGTTGATCTCACTCATAGACAGGACAAGGAGGTTATTGCAAGAAGATCTGATATAGAAACTCACGAATATTGTTTTAGCCATCCATCATAAATTGTTCCACCCCAGCCATCCATAATTGATGAGAGCGCATCTATGGCCTTGAACATATAGACATTTGAATCTCAACATACACATAGGCATGTGAATCTCAACATAGACATAGGCATGTGAATCTCAACAGTATAGACAAGTTTTCAATGCATTGT
This sequence comes from Meghimatium bilineatum, assembly GCA_034231615.1. NCBI lineage: Eukaryota > Metazoa > Mollusca > Gastropoda > Stylommatophora > Philomycidae > Meghimatium > Meghimatium bilineatum. Next base: position 1,830,934 of record CM067320.1, on the reverse strand, counting down.
CGTTTTTGTAATAGAGTCTTATCTGTACGCATGTCAAAGTTGGCTAACATGCTTGCGGTCAATGACGACATGATTGTCTTAAATGACAACGACATTTTCAATTGTTATGCGTGCTCAACTACAGGATTTTGTATATGTAGTGCACACGGAACCTCCGAATTTATAGCTTGGAGTGGATTTCTAATTCGGATATGTCGGACAAGTAAAGCGGTGAAACAACGCATCTGCATTCTCTGGACTACATCCTGGTACAAATCTCAGTAATTATATTCAAAATGTAAATACGTGTTAGAAATAACAAGACCAAAACAATTATAGTAAAAAGAATAACGACGAAAATAATTGCCGTTTCGATCATAGGATCTTTGTCCGAACAGAAAATAATTGTCGTTTCGATCATAGGATCTTTGTCCGAACAGAAAATAATTGTCGTTTTGATCATAGGATCTTTGTCCGAACAGAAAATAATTGTCGTTTCGATCATAGGATCTTTGTCCGAACAAACGAAGTAGTAGTTTATGAGTAGTGGTAACATTTTGTAACATTTTATTTGTTTAATATAATTACTTTGTTACTGCGGACCATATCTGCGTCTTGCCACTCAGCTGAAAAACCGCACTGCCTCTGCGGCTCATGATGATGCAAAGAAGGACTTTATTAACCCAATTTTAAAATAAAAACGTCATACCTAATCTGTAGATGTGAAAGTAGAGTGGAAGTGTGATGTGTGTGAGAGAGAGAGAGAGAGAGAGAGAGAGAGTAGAGGTAAAGTGTTATTTTGTGATGGAGTTAGCGTGTTATCTTGTGACTGGGACAACAGCGCTGAACAATATCTATTGAGGTGATATTGAATATGCGACTCGCCAAGAGTTCAATCAACTTGTTCAATGACGCATCATAGTTCATCGATTGACTAGACACACTTGTCTTGAGAGCTTTCTCCAAGAACTAACATAATGGTCCCTACGTGTGGGAGAGAGGGGGGAGAACATGTCTCGTGTAGAGTCACATCAAGATCAATTACAATATCAAAATAACTGGTCCACATGTGGCAGTGCTGTAGTCACTCCTATGTGCGGATGCCGTAGTCACTCCTATGTGCGGATGCCGTAGTCACTCCTATGTGCGGATGCCGTAGTCACTCCTATGTGCGGATGTCGTAGTCACTCCTATGTGCGGATGGTGCTACATATTCTTGGTCATCCTAAGATCACGATAGCGGCAGGGGCGTTGTTTGGCCTCACAACTTGTTGGACATCCCCACGTGACCACTATCTCTCTCTCTCTCTCTATATATATATATATATATATATATATATATATATAACATTTTTTATGGAGAACACGCGAGGGTCGTAGATCAGAAGGGGTTCCGTAGATCAGGAGGGGTTTTACCTAGCTTTTGGTTGGATTCCTAGTACTTATAAACCATGTTCCAACCCCCCCCCCCCCCCCTACCTCTTTAACTATGGTCAAGCTAACACTAGTTGTTTTTTTCCATAGATAAACATTTCTAGACAATATGAACTACATCGTACCAGACACACCACTAGATGTAGGATCACCAGACACAACACTAGATGTAGGATCACCAGACACAACACTAGATGTAGGATCACCAGACACAACACTAGATGTAGGATCACCAGACACAACACTAGATGTAGGATCACCAGACACAACACTAGATGTAGGATCACCAGACACACCACTAGATGTAGGATCACCAGACACAACACTAGATGTAGGATCACCAGACACAACACTAGATGTAGGATCACCAGACACAACACTAGATGTAGGATCACCAGGACACAACACTAGATGTAGGATCACTAGACACAACACTAGATGTAGGATCACTAGACACAACACTAGATGTAGGATCATCAGACACAACACTAGATGTAGGATCACCAGACACAACACTAGATGTAGGATCACCAGACACAACACTAGATGTAGGATCACCAGACACAACACTAAATGTAGGATCACCAGACACAACACTAGATGTAGGATCACCAGACACAACACTAGATGTAGGATCACCAGACACAACACTAGATGTAGGATCACCAGGACACGGAACATAATCTATATTCTAGATGATCTAGAGCAATAATAACAACAACAATAAGACATAGTTTCAGACAAGTCGATAGAAAGTTAACACGTCCTGATGTAGCCACACCAGAATCAACATACATAAATAGAATATAGTTAAACACTTATAAATGTAATACACGTTAACAACGTATAAATTCAAATAAAGTTAAACACTAATACACGCAACACAAGTTGACACTTATAAATGCGGTACAATTTAAACTATTAAAACTTAGACTAATGTAAAAAATAAAAAAAAGTTAACCCATAGCATTTCACTGCTGTAGGGGTGTGAGATGCTAGCGATCTTACATTTCAGTGGTTCTGCTATATGAGGGCGGTAGCCATCTCCTGTCCCTCGCATTCCTTACTTTCCGGATTGATCCGGTACCAAATTCAGGCTGGGCCGATCCAGAGCGGTTGTGATCTGATAAACATTTCCGCATCAATTGGGAAATAAACTCATGACTACTCATGTGCGAAGCGATGTAGTGGGCTACGCGGACCCCCATTTAGACATCCTGATCTATACGTCAACATCCCACTCTATACGTCAACATCCCACTCTATACGTCAACATCCCACTCTATACGTCAACATCCCACTCTATACGTCAACATCCCACTCTATACATCAACATCCCACTCTATACGTCAACATCCCACTCTATACGTCAACATCCCACTCTATACGTCAACATCCCGATCTATACGTCAACATCCTGATCTATACATCAACATCCTGATCTATACGTCAACATCCTGATCTATACATCAACATCCTGATCTATACATCAACATCCCACTCTATACATCAACATCCTGATCTATACGTCAACATCCCGATCTATACATCAACATCCCGATCTATACATCAACATCCTGATCTATACATCAACATCCCGATCTATACATCAACATCCTGATCTATACATCAACATCCTGATCTATACATCAACATCCTGATCTATACATCAACATCCTGATCTATACATCAACATCCTGATCTATATATCAACATCCTGATCTATACGTCAACATCCCGATCTATACATCAACATCCCGATCTATACATCAACATCCTGATCTATACATCAACATCCTGATCTATACATCAACATCCTGATCTATACATCAACATCCTGATCTATACATCAACATCCTGATCTATACATCAACATCCCACTCTATACATCAACATCCTGATCTATACGTCAACATCCTGATCTATACATCAACATCCTGATCTATACATCAACATCCTGATCTATACATCAACATCCTGATCTATACATCAACATCCTGATCTATACATCAACATCACGATCTATACATCAACATCCTGATCTATACATCAACATCCCACTCTATACGTCAACATCCCACTCTATACGTCAACATCCCGATCTATACATCAACATCCTGATCTATACATCAACATCCTGATCTATACATCAACATCCCGATCTATACGTCAACATCCCGATCTATACATCAACATCCTGATCTATACATCAACATCCTGATCTATACATCAACATCCTGATCTATACATCAACATCCTGATCTATACGTCAACATCCTGATCTATACATCAACATCCTGATCTATACATCAACATCCTGATCTATACATCAACATCCTGATCTATACATCAACATCATGATCTATACATCAACATCCTGATCTATACATCAACATCCTGATCTATACGTCAACATCCTGATCTATACATCAACATCCTGATCTATACATCAACATCCCGATCTGTACATCAACATCCTGATCTATACATCAACATCCTGATCTATACATCAACATCCCACTCTATACGTCAACATCCCACTCTATACGTCAACATCCCGATCTATACATCAACATCCTGATCTATACATCGACATCCTGATCTATACATCAACATCCCGATCTATACGTCAACATCCCGATCTATACATCAACATCCTGATCTATACATCAACATCCTGATCTATACATCAACATCCTGATCTATACATCAACATCCTGATCTATACATCAACATCCTGATCTATACATCAACATCCTGATCTATACATCAACATCCTGATCTATACATCAACATCCTGATCTATACATCAACATCCTGATCTATACGTCAACATCCTGATCTATACATCAACATCCTGATCTATACATCAACATCCCGATCTGTACTTCAACATCCTGATCTATACATCAATATCCTGATCTATACATCAACATCCTGATCTATACATCAACATCCTGATCTATGCATGAACATTATTGGACCGGATGTTCACAATTGATGGAATATCAAGTTATGTCAACAGCTTTTTTTGGACAATGTTTTACCTCCTCCCACCTTTGTCAACATACTGTCAAGAATTTAGGAACCACACTACCCCTTTTTAATTATGTACAACAGTTCACCCCATCTCCCCCCTCACCCGCCTCTTTTAAAAACAATTTTTACCGAAACATTAAGAAAAAATTGTTTATTGCCCCCCCCCCAACCTCTTATCAACTTTCGTGGTTACAATTGTATATTTTCCAATCAACACGCCCTGGTACAATCATGCGAGACTACAGTCTTCACAGGGGCGAGCCATGACTCAAAGAGGTTATCATCCCAAACTGAACAGACAAACAAGAATGATAATCTATGCACACATTTCTTGTAGTGTAAGCCATATTCAGAAACACATTTCTTGTAGTGTAAGCCATATTCAGAAACACATTTCTTGTAGTGTAAGCCATATTCAGAAACACATTTCTTGTAGTGTAAGCCATATTCAGAAACACATTTCTTGTAGTGTAAGCCATATTCAGAAACACATTTCTTGTAGTGTAAGCCATATTCAGAAACACATTTCTTGTAGTGTAAGCCATATTCAGAAACACATTTCCTGCACAAAGTTGCATCAACATTATTTATGCAACCACCAAAAAATACTTTTTTTATTTTTTGCGATTTGTGTTTGGCCAAGTCTCGATGTCAAACATTGTTTGGCCAAGTCTCGATGTCAAACATTGTTTGGCCAAGTCTCGATGTCAAACATTGTTTGGCCAAGTCTCGATGTCAAAAATTGTTTGGCCAAGTCTCGATGTCAAACATTGTTTGGCCAAGTCTCGATGTCAAGTCTCGATGTCAAACATTGTCTGGCCAAGTCTCGATGTCAAGTCTCGATGTCAAACATTGTTTGGCCAAGTCTCGATGTCAAGTCTCGATGTCAAACATTGTTTGGCCAAGTAACATTCGTGCGATAAGTAACGAAACAAAACAAGAAAACATTCGTGCGAAAAGTAACGAAACAAAACAAGAAAACATTCGTGCGAAAAGTAACGAAACAAAACGAGGAACCGAAAGTGAATTGTTCAAATATTTCACGTGGTAAGTGGGTCAACCCATGGATGAACTTGAATGTCTTAAAATAAACTGGGCAACTTTTGACAGCAGAGTCGCTGTCTTTATCCCAGAAATCCCACAACAGATTTCATTTGGGCACTTCTTCAAGATTTCTCACTTAATTTAGAAGCATATATCAGCATGGCTACAAAATGACAATTGATAAACAGTATTTTTATACCAACTCGGTGATACCAATGTCAAACATGGTCTTTGACTTTCTTGTTCTTCTTTCGTTCGATAATAATGTCTATATCTGCAGTGTTGTTTCTTGTATAAATTGGACAGTGTTTTCCATTTCTTGTTATGGTCTTTGACAAAGACACTAGTGAAAAGGATAACAGTGTCTGAAATGAGATCTTTGAGGAAAGTATCACGAAACCAAGGTGGGTTGTAAAGGGTACCGCATTGATCTCAGCTGGCCCAGGATAGCAGATAACCAAGATCCCAAAGGTACTTACTCGTGGTCTATTGTCTTTCCCCAGGTGGTTTGTTATCCACTTTTGCCGTTAAGCTTAGGGATGATTGGAGGTCGAGCTTGCGTTATAAAGTCAGATGTGTGGCCTCGGCTGTGCTATGACCGTGTTTTTTCAGGATGTCCCTGCCGATTTCTATCCATCTTTTCCGTGGTCTTCCTCTGGCTTTGTACCCTGATCTCATTTGGTTATATGCCTGTATGCGTAACTTATCGTGATGCATTCGCATAATGTGGTCAAACCACTTGATCTGCTGGTTTTCTATGTATTCTTTACTGTACAGGGTATTAAACCTATTCTTTCCCTGATATCTTCATTTCATAATCTAAATGGCTACGTCCAACCATAGAATTGCCACTGGTATTCCAAACGAAGTCACAATGAATTGCACAATGATAAGTCAACTGGATTGCTCCTTAAAATATGTTTGCACACAAATACTTCTATCGGCTTCCCAACCCAGTCACAGAAGTTATCTCCTCGTGGTGCATATAACAGATATACAGCTGCTTCTGGCTAACTCTTTTGAGGATCGTGTCCGTGAATGTGGAGGTAGCAGAGCGATCGAGAATTGACTGCAAAGAAACAGGCAATATCCCCGACACCTCTGCGCCAACACATGCAGTGGCACTGTCGATATACAATGATTAGTCAGTCCGGCTGGATCGTTGGTGGGGCGGCCAATGCAAATGTCACAAAATGGATAGGGATTGTGACGACGTGCGCTAGTCTACGTAAAGATAACATATTGAGTACAATGAGAGGGCAGCACAGTGCCAGTGGGCGGTGTTACGTGCAAGTAGAATTGGAAAACGTTACAAAGAAATCGGAACTAAAGTTTTGTTCAGTTCGAGACAAGTTTCAAGTCCCCTGTGCTCCAAAATATGTGTAGACTGAGACTTATACGAGGGGGTTCACGATGTCGATGAATGACGCCTCAGCTAAAGGGCGGTGAACCTGGGCCCAACTCTTGCGTCGATGCTTTCCTATAACGGACTCATGCTCGAGGAGAGAAATGGTTCAGCACTAAATGGGAACAGGCACAAAACGCTTACTTACGAGAGACGAGTTCGATAGCACCAGAAGGCAACGTTAAAACTAGTCGAGTTTATAATTGTCGGTATCTTGTGCTTTACAGAATTGCTGCGACAGCTTATGATTTCGTATTCTGTGAGCTTCGGGGCCACTGCTTACAATAATTTTAAATCAGTCTCATGGAGTAATAAAAGAACTTTGTCACCCGGATTTGAACACTGGTCGTAGATGATACCCCCCCTCCCTTTTAGATCGTATGATTTTGTACATCACACACTCTTGTAGGCACAGAAGATACTTCTACAGTCTGGTAAACGGGGGGGGGGGGGCGGGCGTAAAAAGAATATTTATTTATATTCGTACTTCATTTGTTTCACAGCTGTAGACTGCCTGTAGATATCATATATTCAAGTGGGCGGGGTAGGGTAGGGTTGGGGTGAACACCCTTTCCAAATGCCCACTTTTTCTACAGACCTGGCAGAGTGATAGTTGTTTGAACTTCAAAGTTGACCAATGCCTCCTTTTTTCAACCAAGTTTGTCAAAAATAAACTGGACATACCAAAAGAGAGCATGCCAGATACGCTTGCACGTCTGAGAAATTTGGCACGTGTGGGGCCGGTTGATTGAACTATTTTGAGACCACACTCAATCCGTTTTATTCGTCTCCTCACACTTCACTGTGACTAGACTGTTCCGCGGTTCAAGTTACCTGCAAAATTTTAGAAGACAAAAATCCAGCTACGAGTTTAGCAGAATATAATGTCTGCATGACGAATCTAACGACAACAAGCATAACCTGCTGTGCCAGGTAACGACATAGCTTCTTATTGTGGGTGATTGTTCACTCTCTGGCAAGCTCTCATCTCTCATTTTCATTCATGTTAAAATCAAGGGGATCGTTGTTAGACATTTTTCTGGTTTGAAATATTGCAACAATAACTGTTTCAGAATTCTGCGACTTAGTTCAAGGAATGCCGTATTCATCTGATGACAGTCTCAGTAACTCCAGCTGCAGTTCTTTAGACACACACTTGCTTCACGACAACATCTCGACAATTAGCAGCTCTGAGAGTTTCTGTCTTAGCGATGACGACCAACATCACCATCAGTTTGATCGTTCTGACGGTCACAAACAGACTATTGGATATACTAGCGGCCGTGCTCCTGAGGAGGCTATTGAGCTGACCAATGTCCACATGGAGGTAAGTCCCGTTATATGTCTGGCTACCATTATGTTTCATCCTTCGGCTATCTTCTCTCATACGGTCAAGACTTGTGACACCGTTTTAACATTAGATGCCCAGTGCTCCAGTGGGATACAGAGCTAGATAGCACAGGTCGTCAGCATGTCAAAAGATGAGAAACATTTTATGACATAGGGTACGATCAATGCATGTGCAAATTCGGATATTACATCTTGGATATCATCTTGGAGCTTGGATATTATATCGAACCAATTCTTCTTTCTGGAAGAAAATCATGGACAGTAAGCAAAAGAGCTCAATGCGAACTGAGATGTGATTTTTGAGAAGAATGATGAAAAATCCATGGACAGACAAGAAAACTAATTTAGAAGTTCTCATAGATGCTGGAATAAAAAGACAAATTATAGCAAAAATTAGAAACAATCACAAATTTTAGGACATGTGATGAGAAAAGGAAAAGTTGAACACAATCATAAACATCAATCAAGAATAATAATCATAAACATTAAAAAACAACAACCACACAACAACAATAATAAACAGTCACACACAACAACCACAAGCAATAAACACAAACAAGTCACAAACATCAATCACAAAAAATTAAAATCACAAACAACAATTAAATACAATCACAAACAGTCAACAGCCCTGTTTATTAACTGATAACGTCACGCAACAGGTTACGTGACTGGAACCGGACTTTATTCAAATCAATAAAAAATAATATCACTGTGATTAGCCATGTATGTTGTAGAAGGCGAATAAGGGTTTACGTAGTTTATGCTGCCCACCCCATAGAAGATCTATCTATATATCTATTCGCTAAACCATTTGTTGTCTTTCAGCTTCAGGAGTAGAAGAGTTTTCTTGAGATGACCCTCGTGTGTGCTGAGTATATTGTAGAATTTGTCGCCTCTTTTATTTCGATGGTCCATCGTTTTCGTGGTCGGCCTCTAGGTCTGCCTTCACTGTATCTGTGTAGAATAGCTTGCTGTGGTATGCTGTCTGATGGTAGTCTACTGGTATGTGCAAACCATCTGATATGTTGTATCTTAATGTATTCCAAGATTGGAGTGTCTTGTGCTGTCGTTGTCCATGTTTGGCATTGGTAGCACAGCGTTGGCATAATAGTAGTTTTGAATAGTGTTATTTTGGTGTTTAAATCTTCTTCTTTGTTTCTGAAGATTGGTGTCATTTCCCTTGGGCTTGGTATGCTTTACTACATCTATTGTGTATTTTTATTGTGTAAATCCTGCCGTCTGTTGTTATATTGCTTCCTAGGTTTGTGAATTATGTCACTTGTTTAGCTCTGTTGTTATCAATATATATATATATATATATATATATATATATATATATATATATATATATATATATATATATATATATATATATATATTGGTGTTTATTTATGTTCTTTCTATCTTCATTACTTCGGTCTTTTCTATATTTATCTTCATGTTAAAGGTTTGGCATATTTGATGTAGTCTATGTGTCTTTGTAGTTGCTCTTCTGATGATGCTACTAGTGCTTGGTCGTCTGCAAATAGCAATTCGTTTAAGTTATCCTTCAGATTGTTTTCTTCCGCTGTCTTTGCTACTTTACAGATGTGGTCTATGTATGTTATGAACAATAGGTGGATATTACACATCCCTGTCTCGCTCCCGAGTGAATTTGCAATTTATCGGATGTACCTGTGCTTGTTCTTACTGAGCATTGGTTATTGGCGAATATGCTCTGACATAAGTTTATCAGATGTTGGGGAACTCCATATGTCTGTAATGTTATCCATAAGTGTACTCTATCCACTCTGTCAAAAGCTTACTTTTGGTCCACGAAAGCCAGATATAAGTCTTAGTTATGTGCTGTCGCTCTTTCTGAAAGTTGTTTGATGGCGAAGATTGCATCTGTATAGCTGTTAGTTTTCCGAAAGCCCAATTGTATGTTGTTGAGCTGTGGTTCTATATATGCGGGCATCCTTCTCTCTACTATCTTGTGATAGATTTCTCCTATGCGACTTAAGAGTGATATGGCTCTATACTTTGTGCTCCAACTGCCTTTTTTATCCATATGGGAAAAATCACCGCTGTATTGCACTCTTGTGGTGTCTTTTGTGTCTTCCATATCACATTAAACAATCTGTGTAGCCACTTTATGCCTGTCACTGTTAACATTTCTATTGTATTTATTGTTGTAATCACTTCTCCTTCCTTTAAGTTTAGCAGTTGATTGAAGTAATTTCTCCGCCATCCCATGATTTCTTGGTGTCTATTTAATATGTTGCCGTGTTCATCGTTGATTATTTCTGATGGTTCGTGTCTTTTTTTACTTCTCATGTTTTGTCCTTTCTTGTAGAACATCTTTGGTGCGTTTTGTCAGATTACTCAGCAATTGCCGAAAACGGATATACTTAACAGATAATCTCAAGTATCACAGTATTGTACTAGAATCAATGTAATATTGAAGCATCCAAGGTTTATTATCAAAGAAAAATCATAATGCAGCTAACGGGATTTGAACCAGGTCTTCTCAGATGATGCCCTCTCCGTTCTCCGTCTTCGACCACAATATCGCTCTAAAATTGCACCCACTCGCCATTCAGCAAAACTGATTCAAACCCCATTTGCTGCATTCTGATTTTTCTATATACTAGTAGCAATTGGTTCATTCGTTTGATGAGATTAGTCATAAATCCAAATATTTCTAATTGAGTACGCGAAATAGAGGAAGAATAGGAGGCATGCTTAGGAAACATTGATAACGAGTAAGATAATCGATGGATCGATGATCGGGCGTGATCAAGGAAGAAACAGTTGGCCAACCTGATGATTAATTTGTTTGTTACGTTGGAGTAAAGTCAATAAGGGTATCAAATAAGGAAAATTGATGAACAATTTGTGCAATAAAAGCAAGAATCTGTTGCAAATATAATGTATGTCAAGAATATTGTTGTTGTTGTTGTGATGAGGCTGTAGCTGGTGATGACGTGGGCTACCTTTCAATATTGTTATGTTATTTAATACTAGTATATATGTTATATAATACTAGTCTATATGTTATATAATACTAGTCTATATGTTATATAATACTTGACTATATGTTGTCCTCATGCCCTGATTATTTGTTAAAGTTTCTAGTGAGAAGCTTCAACAATAAATATAACTTAATATTCATATATTACCAAATCTGACTACCGTACTCATGCTACTATACTCTATCTCGGGGAGCCGCGTTAGCGCAGTGGTTAGCTCACTGGCTTCGCATATGAGTGGTCCTGGGTTCATTCCCCAGTTGAGGCGGAAATGTTTTCAGATCGCAACGGCTCCCAGGTCGACCCAGCCTTAAATGGGTACCGGATTAATCCGGGAAGTAAAGACTGCGAGGGAGAGGAGATGGCTACCGCTCTCATTTGCAGAGCCTGTGAAATGTGAGATCACTAACATCTCACACCCCTACGGCATTAATAAATGCTATGGGTTACTTTACTTTACTTTTACTCTATCTCTGCCACAACAATATTTATATATTACCAAATCTGACTCCCGTACTCACGCTACTATACTCTATCTCTGCCACACAATAAACCTCACTTAAGAAAATAAAGGGAATCTCTGATCTCCTCATTTAATGTGCACCCACCACTCCCTTCTGTGTGTGGCGTGGTACATTCCTTTCAATCGCTGATTAGAGTCCAATCTGGTTATATCCGAGTTTTTGACAATCACAAATGATAGAAACCGTAGTTCACGTAATCCTGTCATCAGAGAACAAGCTTATATTATATGAATTTGTTTGTAAAGGAATGAACGGTGTGTTCCTACATAAACACTGATCATGTGATCAATTAGCTTCAGTAGACTTTTTTCTCATTTAAAAAAAACATTTCTTAGCTCTATGGTAAGATAGAGTCGGGATATCCTGTCGTTATTTCATAAGAAGGAGTTGGGATATCCTGTCATTATTTGATAAGAGGGAGTTGGGATATCCTGTCGTTATTTGATAAGAGGGAGTTGGGATATCCTGTCATTATTTGATAAGAGGGAGTTGGTATATCCTGTCGTTATTTGATAAGAGGGAGTTGGGATATCCTGTCATTATTTCATTAGAGGGAGTTGGGATATCCTGTCATTATTTGATAAGAGGGAGTTGGGATATCCTGTCGTTATTTGATAAGAGGAAGTTGGGATATCCTGTCATTATTTGATAAGAGGAAGTTGGGATATCCTGTCATTATTTGAATAGAGGGAGTTGGGATATCCTGTCATTATTTGAATAGAGGGAGTTGGGATATCCTGTCATTATTTGATAAGAGGAAGTTGGGATATCCTGTCATTATTTGATAAGAGGAAGTTGGGATATCCTGTCATTATTTGATAAGAGGGAGTTGGGATATCCTGTCGTTATTTCATAAGAGGGAGTTGGGATATCCTGTCATGATATCATTTCTGTGTGTGTTTGTGTTTCTGTAATGTTAACTGTTATATTTCAAATGGGGAAAGATCATTGTCTACCACAAATGTTGTATTGAGAACTCTAGACGGGCTCCCGCTAGACCGCAGGACAGATAACGTATTTTAAAGACACTCTAAAGACATCACTGACCCAATTCAAAATAAACTCAAATTCATTGGAGAATATTCGACAAGACAGATACGATTCGCGTCACAGAATCAAGAGTGGTGCAGCAGCTGCAGAGAACCTCAGACATCAAACTGCGCAGCAAAACGCGCTAGAAGAAAGTCAAGAGCTGCTCAATGTCCCCCAGACTCCTCTCACACACGATCAGAATGTGGTAAACCATTTCAAGCACGCATATGATTCATTAGTCACAGTCGGGCACACCGCAGACATCATCTTCCTCATCATCATCCCAGTTGAGCTGAATGGTCATTGTCGACTCGGACGAACGAACAACATTCCACATAGAAGAGGAAGAGTTGAGGGTGGATGTGACTTCCCTCGTCGTATCTACAAGCTTGAACTTTCTCCTCCCTGGTATACATCATTATCCAGGTAACCACACCAAATACTAAAGAATTCATTGGTTTTTTTTCTTGGTCTTATACTTTGACATAACCAGGGCACTTTCAATGCACTTCTTTTCACAGAAGTTAGCTTCACACGCCAGCTTTTGACTTGAAATTGAAAAGGCGGTAACAACACCGCGTATAACAGGCAAACTTCACAAATAATCTACCCTCGGCGCTACATCCATGTCAGACAGAACAGTTATAAAATTCTCCGATTTTTTTACCCTGTCTCCACGGGCATTCTTGCTAGTAATTTATCTATCACGTTTTCTGTGTGTTTCAACTGCAGATCGCAGACTGTAAACTTGCATAAGCACAGAAAAAACTCAGACGATATGTATCCACGTATGCGATTATAGGAAGGAATATTTTTGTTAAAGATGCTCGTTATATGAGTTTATTTCTAATTTCTTCAGAGCTTAAAACTCGTAAATGATTTTCTCATTACGTCAGAACTCAACTTGAACCGGCAAACTCAAGAACTGCATTTCAGAATTGTTATTATTGCAGAACTAAAACATGTGTATTGTGAGTTTGCTGAAATGAAGAATAGATCTTATAGCAGAACTAATATACGTATATTGGGAGTGTGTTGGAATGATGGTAGCAGGATATAGACTAGAGCTGGTTAGTTACTTTTGGGCCAGGGATCTCACATAGGACAGTATCCAATTCTCTCCACGCTGAGCACATAGATGCAAGCTGCTGTAGTTCTTGTGTATTGCTTATGGCTAATATTGAACTTTGTTGATTGTTCTGCCTAGTGTTTCTTGTGTATTGCTTATGGCTAATATTGAACTTTGTTGATTGTTCTGCCTAGTGTTTCTTGTGGACAACCTACTTTTCTTTCACCCTCTGCTTTCACATGAAGGATTGTTTAAGAAGCATGTTTTCATCTATTTTAGTGCTTGACTTATATATTAATTAGTAACTTGACTTAAGGATTATTTAGTAACTTGACTTAGTAATTACTTAGTAACTTGACTTAGTGATTACTCAGTAACTTGACTTAGTGATTACTCAGTAACTTGACTTAGTAACTACTCAGTAACTTGAATTAGTAATTACTTAGTAACTTGACTTAGTGATTACTCAGTAACTTGACTTAGTAATTACTCAGTAACTTGACTTAGTAACTTTACTTAGTAATTACTTACTAACTTGATTTAGTAATTACTTAGTAACTTGACTTAGTAATTACTCAGTAACTTACTTAGTAATTACTCAGTAACTTGATTTAGTAATTACTTAGTAACTTGACTTAATAACTTGACTTAGTAATTACTTAGTAACTTGACTTAGTAATTTCTCAGTAACTTGAATAAGTGCTTACAATGCAGCGTCGTCTTCTGAAAAAACTTGACACACACTCCCGGTTTGCTTATTGCTTGTTATCATCATCAAGTGCCATCTCTTCAACAAAGGTTGGCTTCACCGCACCACAACATCCCGTCTCCTGCATTGATGGTATACTCTGCTAGACTGTAAACTGTCCTTCTAGTGGTGTATCTCTTTCGCCTGGATCTCTACCTACCTCTTGCTTGCTTTCCCTCGACTTTACCCTGGATCTCTACCTACCTCTTGCTTGCTTTCCCTCGACTTTACCCTGGAGCTCTACCTACCTCTTGCTTGCTTTCCCTCGACTTTACCCTGGAGCTCTACCTACCTCTTGCTTGCTTTCCCTCGACTTTACCCTGGATCTCTACCTACCTTTTGCTTGCTTTCCCTCGACTTTACCCTGGAGCTCTACCTAGCTCTTGCTTGCTTTCCCTCGACTTTACCCTGGATATCTACCTACCTCTTGCTTTTGCTTTCCCTCGACTTTACCCTGGATCTCTACCTACCTCTTGCTTGCTTTCCCTCGACTTTACCCTCAAGTGTCAAAAATACATTATTTGTTTGATGTTTATTTTCGTTAATCGTTTCTTTTTTTTCATACAAAGTGTTGTTTGCGACATTTTTTTTCATACAAAGTGTTATTAGCGGCATTTAGTTAGTTTTTCTTCTCTTTCCATGAAGTTCGTCCTCTTCTTCTATATGTCCACATCTCAAAGGCATCAATTCTATTTAGTGATTTGTTCATTGTCCATGCTTCTGAGCTATACATCAATATAGAATATATGGTTTTATAATTTTTAGTTTTTTTGCAATATGTTTAAATGTTAACATTTTCTTCATGTCATTTCAAGCACTTTTAGCCATTCCTATTCTCCTTTTGACTTATGTTTCACATCTGTCATCATTTGTAATTATTTGTCCGCGATATTGATAATGTTCTACTTGCTGTAGTGTCTCTCCGTGTACAAGATATTGATAATGTTCTACTTGCTGTAGTGTCTCTCCTTGTACAAGATATTGATAATGTTCTACTTGCTGTAGTGTCTCTCCGTGTAATGTTGATGGTTAGAACCTTGTAACAGCGACCTACATTTATGATATGCTGTCACTTTCTCCCTAACTGTAAAAATATATACCAAAAATGATGTTCTCTGATGATGGGGTAAAGGTACTGAGAGGTTCAGGCGCTCTAACTTGTCGGTGTGAGCATTCCAAGACCTTTTTCTAACGCATGAGTGGTCACCTTGGTTACTGTAAGCATGAGTGGTCACCTTGGTTACTGTAAGCATGAGTGGTCACCTTGGTAAAGACATGTAAATACAATAGCTGGATCGCCGGTGTCTCTTACCTTACTTGTTATTGTCTTGTCTATACGCGGCATGACCAGTCATACAGTCACAGTCATCCAAGATGAATGATGTGTGGGACTAGCACGCAGGACCTACATCTGAGGAAGGGTTTCATCTGAGACTCTCTTTACTATCACTCCTCCCCTCTCATCGCCTATTTCTCTTCCTCAATTACTCTTTCAAACCTCACTTATTTCTCTCTTCCTCGCTGACTTTCCTCATTATTCACCCTCTTGCTCTGTGACGGCAAGGTACAGAATGCGTCTGTGACTATCGTGGTACCGGGCTCAAATCTCGCGGTAGGAAATTGAGTATGCAGACCGCTCAGAGAGCTATGACAAACTACTGAACGTATTTATATTTGCTAGAAGATCATTACAACAATAAAACTGCTGGATTGATGGTTACACATATGGAGAATGTACTGTGAATTTTGTGTTTAAATTATTGTTTTTTCACTCTCCATCTTCATTGCTGTAACCTTCACCTCGGCCCTCCCTAATTTTCCTCCTCCTCACTTTCCTCGTTGGTGTAACCATCACCTCTCTTCCTTGCTTTCTACAATAAATCCTCTTTTGTTACTACCGCCCCCCTCCTCTCGTTAGTTCAATTCTGTCTCACACAATCTGTACATCTCTCACTCATTTTTCCATAATTCCATTTCTCACCCCCCCCCCCCTCTCCCTCACTGTCTGTTTTTCCTTCTGTTGTAACTGACTTCACGGGTAATTAACATTTCTGGAAAATTTTGAACACTACACACCTGGAACCGCTGTCTGCAAACCATGCAGTTGAAAACATTTGAACGTTTATTACAGATGACCTCCGTGACCTCGTCTCAGTGCCGCATTACCTGCGGTTACCTATTCTATTTCTTCACCTGTGGGTGTTATTGCTCTATTATTATTCCACTTAGAATAGAACCCGTCCCGTACTTTATTTTGCACTGAACGAGAAAATTAGAGCTTTAGTCCAGGGATGGATAAAAAACTATCCACTGACCAAACTCACGAGAAATGTACGAAAAGATCCGCATTATGAACAGTTTCAACCTTCTGACATCGGGGGGGGGGGGCATGAGATTTCAGAACTCAGGTATGCAGGTGACACAAGGTATGCAGAGGACACAAGGTATGCAGATGACACAGGGTATGCAGATGACACGAGGTATGCAGATGACACGAGGTATGCAGATGACACGAGGTATGCAGATGACACGAGGTATGCAGATGACAACCCTAATATCAAGTAGCCCCACAGGTTTAGAAAACCTGATTATGTCATGTAAACATCATAGCCAGGCACAAAATATTTGTCTCAATGCAAACACACTACAACAATAGTGTATATAAACAGAGATGAACTCACATCTACAATAGTCATTGACAACAAACAAATAGGAAATGTCTTCAGAGATTGAATATCTCGGGGAAACCATCAAGAACACAGAACATCACACAAATAGATTGTTCAGCAGAGATCAGAAAGAGATTAGCAAATGCGTTACAACAAACATCACAAATGAAAAATCTATTGCAAGGAACAAACATATAAACATAGTTACAACAATTAAGAAGCTATATTTTTCTAGTGACAACATATGGTTGTGAGATGTGGGCAATAACATCCACGATGTGGGAAGAAAATATCAACATTTCAAATGAAATGTTACAGAAAAGTCCTAAGAATAGCATGACGAGAAGGAGGAACCAAGGCAGACAAAGATCTGAGCACAGAAGAAAAATGACTCCTTAAAACTATCACAAACAGCAAGCTAACATATTTCGGATATTTACAGAGATCACAATGGTTTGGAAAGATTGGTCGGGGGGGGGGGGGGGGGTGAAAAGTTTCAGGGAAGAGAACAAGAGGCAGATCAAGACTATTATGGACACGTGATATGGAAGACATTCTATGGGCACGTGATATGGAAGACATTCTATGGACACGTGATATGGAAGACATTCTATGGACACGTGATATGGAAGACATTCTATGGACACATGATATGGAAGACATTCTATGGACACGTGATATGGAAGACATTCTATGGACACGTGATATGGAAGACATTCTATGGACACGTGATATGGAAGACATTCTGAACATAACTCTGGTATACCGCTGGACATCTCGCACAGAACTGATAGGCTTACAGAGTGTGACAGTGACTACAACGTTATGTCACGGACACGTCACACAGGTAGATAGACAAATTCCTGCCTGTTAGGCCATCTTTTCTGGCCGGTCAGACAGATTCATTCAATCAATCTCGTGTCATATTTCTCCTCAACTCTCTGTCATCTGTGTTGTTAATAAGTTCAGTTGGTGAGTTCTTTTTGTGCCAAAGTTGCAACCCATCTAGAAATTTTTCTCTTTGTCTTTCACTGTCTCTTCTCCCCTTGATCATTCCGGTGGTTACTAACTAAGATTGTAGCCAAAAGTTGGGTGAAACCATTTCCTTAACTTCACTACAAACTTCACTACAAACTTCACTACAAACTTCACTACAAACTTCACTACAAACTTCACTACAAACTTCATCATTTTGCTCATCAAAAAGAGAGTGACATTAGAAAACAGGCGAACGACCCCAATTTATTTGGTAAAATTCCCTTCTTCCAGAAAATTTAACTACGGCTCTGAGCCCATAGTTTACAGATTAGGTGCTATTTCTGCCCTATCGACTCGACACATCCGAATTTAGCATAGATTTTTAGTCGCTCTGATCCTCTATGGAATGAACAGCCAATTTCACCCCAAATCTCCTGAGTCGCCACTTACTACGAGCATAGCTGGTAACAGTACCACTAATCTTGGCTCCCCGTTTCCCGTAATGGCTCCACACCATACAATCGAGCTGTTTGTGGTTTAAAATGACAAGTTGCTGCTGTTGTTACCACTGCTGTTGTTACCAGTGCTGTTGTTACCAGTGCTGTTGTTACCACGACTGTGCTGTGGTGTAAGATGACGTGTTACTCCTGTTGCTGCAACTATCACGGTGCTGTAAAATTATATGTTGCTGCTGTTCTTAGATATATCAATTTTTTAAACCTATTATTTCTAGTTTCCTTGTCTGAATGAATGATGAGCAAAGTGCTTTGTTTTGAAATCTCGCGTGATTTCATGGTGTTCTCGTGTAAACATTCTTAATCAAGTTACACTTACATAATCTGTGTTGCTGGTAACTTTTGCTGCAACACTTCCTGACTGGCGTGGGTAACTATGAGCATGCACAACTTCAGTCATACACAAACAAATAGTCTCCCTCTTACCCAAACGTCTCTTTGATTATGAGGAACCAGCATCACGACATTGTTGATATTCCCATTACTGCTTTATTCACCAAGTCTATCTGTTATCTAGTACATGGTGTCTACAAAATCGCTGTGCACTTATTTACATTGGTGGTGACACTGTAGATACGTTTACATTATGGAGAGAGATTTACCTATTAAAAAAATGTCATTCGCTCGTTTTAGTAGCTCAGTTGTTAGTGAACTGGCTTCCTGTTCGGTCGATCCAAGGTTCCATTTCCAGTTTCAAATCCCCAACGGATCATAGCCTGATCCAGCCTAACGAAATGGGTACCAGATACTCTAGAAAGTAAAGGCGCAGGCTTGATGCTGATCACTTTATCCTCGTTGGATAAAAAAATTGGACAAAAAATGTGGGCTTAAATCGTATTCCCCAGTACACCTCAGTGATATGAAAATGAAAAACTTGGTTTTACTTGTCAAACGATTGCTCAAAGCTTGTCAAAAATTGGTCAAATAGATGACTATGTGTTACTTGTTCAGACCTGATCAAATATTTGTTACGGGGATTATTTGTTAATTGTTCAGACCTGATCAAATATTTGTTACGGGGATTATTTCTTTGATTTCCAGATTAACTACAACAAAATTCTATAAACATAGTAGACATTAAATATGCATGTATGTATGTGAGTGTGTATATGTGTGCGTGTTTGAGTACACCAGTGGGTTTCTTAAACTTTTCGTTGTGGCAATTTTTTTCTTCAAAGTATTAGTAGGAACTCTGGCCTTGACCCCAGTTCCGGAGTCAAGCACCTGTCAAACACCAACCACCTGTCAGGTTAGCCAAAACTGAAAATTGACAACGTGAGAAGAGTTCATACGCATTGACCTTGAACTTCGCATGCATTCCCCTCCTCCCCCCCCCTCTCCATCCTGTAGCTTCTAATGTCCTCATTTGTTCATTATTTACGTTTGTTGAAATTGACTAAGGAATATACCCTACAGTGTCTACATAGTCTCCATGCACTCATTTAGATCGTCATATGAATTGTATTTAATCTGGATCCATGTGATGTAAGCGCACAGCGATATTATAGACACCCTGTAGAAATCTGATGTATTCATTCATGTAAGTTCGTCATCATCATCACACCAATAACACTTGAGGGTCGTATGGGTGCCACCCTGGAATCTTCTACACAAAAATCACGCAATGCCTCTCAGTTCTCAGTTCTTTGTTTAAGAATGGAGAATCTTGAATATTAGCAATCCATACTTTCTTCTTCTTTTTCAACCCTCAACTGTTCCCTTTATGATAGTTTTGGACTGGGAATCTCTCATAATCACGTGACCAAATTACACAAGTTTGCGTCGCTTCATCTACTCACTGCCATGAGATGTTCTTGTTGTCCTCACCCACTCGCCCTCTCACTGCCATGAGATGTTCTTGTTGTCCTCACCCACTCGCCCTCTCACTGCCATGAGATGTTCTTGTTGTCCTCACCCACTCGCCCTCTCACTGCCATGAGATGTTCTTGTTGTCCTCACCCACTCACTGCCATGAGATGTTCTTGTTGTCCTCACCCACTCACTGCCATGAGATGTTCTTGTTGTCCTCACCCACTCGCCCTCTCACTGCCATGAGATGTTCTTGTTGTCCTCACCCACTCACTGCCATGAGATGTTCTTGTTGTCCTCACCCACTCACTGCCATGAGATGTTCTTGTTGTCCTCACCCACTCACTGCCATGAGATGTTCTTGTTGTCCTCACCCACTCACTGCCATGAGATGTTCTTGTTGTCCTCACCCACTCACTGCCATGAGATGTTCTTGTTGTCCTCACCCACTCACTGCCATGAGATGTTCTTGTTGTCCTCACCCACTGACTGCCATGAGATGTTCTTGTTGTCCTCACCCACTGACTGCCATGAGATGTTCTTGTTGTCCTCACCCACTGACTGCTATGAGATGTTCTTGTTGTCCTGCAAGAGTGTATATTATGTTTCTCATGATTCAGGATTGTAAAAACATGTACTACATACACGTGTGTTAAAAATTACTTATATAGAACACAAGACAAATATATTTGTCCAGCAATAAATAAACAAACTTGCAGGCTAAGACTCGAGATGGCGATGACTTCCATGTCAAAGGTTGAATAAGATTTGGAAAAGTAAGATCAGTATCACAGTCAAGATCAATCTATTCAGATCGCTAAAGCTAGGTATACGTTTACAAACTGATGTGAAAGTTGGACGCGGACACAGAAAGAAGCTTAATCTCATTTCCCTAGTTACCAACATCACAAATTTGGGACCGAGATATTTGAAGGTATTAACTTCTTTATGTTTGTGACTGTTTAATCGGATATTCGTGGGATCTTGTTTGACTTCACTAGTCACCAATATCTTGTGTGACTTCACTAGTCACCAATATCTTGTGTGACTTCACTAGTCACCAATATCTTGTTTGACTTCACTAGTCACCAATATCTTGTTTGACTTCACTAGTCACCAATATCTTGTTTGACTTCACTAGTCACCAATATCTTGTTTGACTTCACTAGTCACCAATATCTTGTGTGATTTCACTAATCACCAATATCTTGTTTGACTTCACTAGTCACCAATATCTTGTTTGACTTCACTAGTCACCAATATCTTGTGTGACTTCACTAGTCACCAATATCTTGCTTTTATCGATGCTAATTTCCATGCCGTAATTCCAACTAACATCTTCCAGCTTTGTGGTGAGTTCCTGGAGTTTAGATTCGGAACCAGCCAAGAGATCGACATAAAGCAAAGTTACACAATGACATATCTGTAATATGTCTGCAGATCTTGTATAATGACTCCTGCTTGAAATATTCAAGATACATGTTAAAAAGTACTGGGGAAAGTATGCAACCTTGATGCACTCCTATATCCGTCTAGAAAAATTTACCAATGTCATTATTTATGAAAACAGCGCTGCTTGCATCTTTCTACAATGCTTCTATGATGTTTGTATGTCCAAGTTATATTGTCTCAGTGTCTGCTACACACCTTGGTGTCACACGCCAGTGTCTGCTACACACCTTGGTGTCACACGCGATCAAATGCCTTTGTGAAATCAATGAAATTATGATGCAGAACACGTTGATGTTGTAAGTGATGAATTATTCGATATCTGAATTATTCGATATATGAATTATTCGATATATGTGGTGTCCATCTGTCAATTTGCTGGATTACAGCAACAGATGCTGACTTCTGGGTCGCGTGTACTACAGATCAATGGCGCGACTTTATTCATATTAATGTTGAGATTGTTATTGAAGTTACTAATGGTGAGATTGTTGCTTGTTATGTGGTTGTTATTGAAGTTGCTAATGGTGAGATTGTTGCTTGTTATGTGGTTGTTATTGAAGTTGCTAATGGTGAGATTGTTATTGAAGTTGCTAATGTTGAGATTGTTATTGAAGTTGCTAATGTTGAGATTGTTATTGAAGTTGCTAATGTTGAGATTGTTATTGAAGTTGCTAATGGTGAGATTGTTATTGAAGTTGCTAATGGTGAGATTGTTATTGAAGTTGCTAATGGTGAGATTGTTATTGAAGTTGCTAATGGTGAGATTGTTATTGAAGTTGCTAATGGTGAGATTGTTATTGAAGTTGCTAATGGTGAGATTGTTATTGAAGTTGCTAATGGTGAGATTGTTATTGAAGTTGCTAATGGTGAGATTGTTATTGAAGTTGCTAATGGTGAGATTGTTAATGAAGTTGCTAATGGTGAGATTGTTATTGAAGTTGCTAATGGTGAGATTGTTATTGAAGTTGCTAATGTTGAGATTGTTATTGAAGTTGCTAATGGTGAGATTGTTATTGAAGTTGCTAATGTTGAGATTGTTATTGAAGTTGCTAATGTTGAGATTGTTATTGAAGTTGCTAATGGTGAGATTGTTATTGAAGTTGCTAATGGTGAGATTGTTATTGAAGTTGCTAATGGTGAGATTGTTATTGAAGTTGCTAATGGTGAGATTGTTATTGAAGTTGCTAATGGTGAGATTGTTATTGAAGTTGCTAATGGTGAGATTGTTATTGAAGTTGCTAATGGTGAGATTGTTATTGAAGTTGCTAATGGTGAGATTGTTATTGAAGTTGCTAATGGTGAGATTGTTGGTTGTTATTTGGTTGTTATTGTTGTTACTAATGTTTAGATTGTTGCTTGTTATGTGGTTGTTATTGTTGTTACTAATGTTTAGATTGTTGCTTGTTATGTGGTTGTTATTGTTGTTACTAATGTTGAGATTGTTGCTTGTTATTTGGTTGTTATTGTTGTTACTAATGTTGAGATTGTTGCTTGTTATTTGGTTGTTATTGGTGTTACTAATGTTGAGATTGTTGCTTGTTATGTGGTTGTTATTGATGTTACTAATGTTGAGATTGTTGCTTGTTATTTGGTTGTTATTGTTGTTACTAATGTTGAGATTGTTATTGATGTTACTAATGTTGAGATTGTTGCTTGTTATTTGGTTGTTATTGTTGTTACTAATGTTGAGATTGTTGGTTGTTATTTGGTTGTTATTGTTGTTACTAATGTTGAGATTGTTGGTTGTTATTTGGTTGTTATTGTTGTTACCAATGTTGAGATTGTTGGTTGTTATTTGGTTGTTATTGATGTTTAAAATGCTGATTACCAATATTGGTATTGATGTTATTGATGTCAATATTGCTGCACGCCGTAAATACGATTGTGCTAAGAGGCTGGGGAATGTATACAAACAGCTGTTACCGTGCATTTGTCTTGTTTTATTTATTTATTTTTGTTGTGATTGGATGGTTTCTCATCTCCTCGTACAAAAGTAAAATACATTTTTCCCAAAATAGAAATGGGGGTGGGGTTTTGTGCAAACCTCACCTCTTATCCGTGGGTTTGATATGACTGAGGTTTAGTTTGTTGGTTTTCTTGTTACTGCTGTTGTCAGTGTTTATATTGTGTTTATATTGTGTTTATATTGTGTTTATATTGTGTTTATATTGTGTTTATATTGTGTTTATATTGTGTTTATATTGTGTTTATATTATGTTTATATTGTGTTTATATTGTGTTTATATTGTGTTTATATTGTGTTTATATTGTATTTATATTGTGTTTATATTGTGTTTATATTGTGTTTATATTGTGTTTATATTGTGTTTATATTGTGTTTATATTGTGTTTATATCGTAGAGTAGATGTAGTAGTATACATTTCTTATTTATTTTTAGTGAACTATGTACGGAAATGTTGTGTACGGCACTGTTGTGTACGGCACCGTTGTGTACGGCACTGTGTACGGTACTGTTGTGTACGGCACTGTTGTGTACGGTACTGTTGTGTACGGCACTGTTGTGTACGGCACTGTTGTGTACGGCACCGTTGTGTACGGTACTGTTGTGTACGGCACTGTTGTGTACGGCACTGTTGTGTACGGCACTGTTGTGTACGGTACTGTTGTGTACGGCACTGTTGTGTACGGCACTGTTGTGTACGGCACCGTTGTGTACGGTACTGTTGTGTACGGTACTGTTGTGTACGGCACTGTTGTGTACGGCACCGTTGTGTACGGCACTGTTGTGTACGGTACTGTTGTGTACGGCACTGTTGTGTACGGCACTGTTGTGTACGGCACTGTTGTGTACGGCACTGTTGTGTACGGCACCGTTGTGTACGGTACTGTTGTGTACGGTACTGTTGTGTACGGCACTATTGTGTACGGTACTGTTGTGTACGGTACTGTTGTGTACGGTACTGTTGTGTACGGAACTGTTGTGTACGGCACTGTTGTGTACGGCACTGTTGTGTACGGCACTGTTGTGTACGGTACTGCGTGTTATCGCTGTTTGTTATACTATTGTATTTGTTATGTTATCATTATTGATTGTAGTTCCGAAGAAAAGAATGCGCTGTGTCGTTATTTATAACTTTGCTGTGATATCTGCGCCCTTCTGCCAACACATTCGACCTCGTCATGGCTTCTGTGTCACTTTGATTCTCTACGCAATGGAAGTCAACTTCATCCCAACACCTTCTTAGTCGCCTCCTACAACATGTGTGACAGATAATAGTGTTGCTATTCATTGTTCCCCTCTCATTCCCCCGGCAAAACACAGACAGCATTTAGAAATGAGATAATTACAATACATGCCATCAAATGTGTGTCAGTGATTTCACAATTGTTTACCTGTATGTTTACCTGTAGTGTACCTGTGTGTAAGCACGCAAGTTTCAAACAAGTTTTGATTTACTTATATTATTTGCGCATTTAGCTTATGTATCTGTATATGTGGGAAAGGGGTGGGGTTGCGTTCGTTCTCAAACACCCAGGGAATCTCTCTTATAGAAGGACAATGTCCTACAAGATTACCAGCAAGATGTAACGTATGTAAACAAAAAAAGGAAAAAAACCCATAACATTTTGTGAATGTGTAAGCAGATCACATAAGATTTTGTGAATGTGTAAGCAGATCACATAACATTTTGTGAATGTGTAAGCAGATCACATAACATTTTGTGAATGTGTAAGCAGATCACATACCATTTTGTGAATGTGTAAGCAGATCACATAACATTTTGTGAATGTGTAAGCAGATCACATAACATTTTGTGAATGTGTAAGAGTAGATTGAATAGCCTCTGGGAAACGATAGACGTAATCGAGGACAATATTAATATACATAAAATAACAGGCCAATGTGATCTTCGCAGATGCTACGGTGTTTATGATTTTTCTGTCATCAGCATGTGTAAGAAAGTGATGTATCTACGTCCTCTTCTCTGGATTCTTGATTAGAAACTGGCTTCACATAACGCGGGGCATTCCCATAAGTGTTCCGCCCTCCGCTCCAGCAGCCATCCCAGTGTATGTAGACTCAGAGTTCCGGTCAGGTGTTGATTGTGTGATCCTCGGGACTTTCCAAAAAATTTACTATTCCTTCCCTCACCTCTAGATACTCCCATTTCTAACATTCTCTGTATGTGTACGTTCTCAACCTCATTGACATCATCTGCATCCATGAAATGAATTTATTACTGCTTTCATTAAGTCTGCTTTATCTCTTCTCAGCAATGTGCCGTCTATCGCCGCATTGCCTGCCAATAAGTCGGCTCTCTCGTCTCCTCTGACCCCAGCATGACCAGGGCAGTATATCCAAGTAATGCTCTGGACAATTGAGTTGTTCAATAAGTCCCTACGTCACTATGTACCTACGTCACTCTCCAGTAAAGTAAGACATACCTACGTCACTCTCCAGTAAAGTAATACATACCTACGTTATTCTCAACTTAAAGTAGCACATTGCTATAGTTATTTATCTTGCAGAATTTGACGTTTAACTAGAGTTTCCTCCCTGCAAATGTTACATCTGTCGTTCTCTGATCAATGATTGTTTAATTTAATGATTGTTGAGTCTGCAAGTTACCTGTTACAACTAACGATTACTGTATGTGTCTCCAGGTTACCATGAGATTGATGGAGGGTGAGAGAAGACGTCTCCTGATGTTGACGCACGAGTTGGAACTCTGCATGGCTGACCCAAAGACTTCTAAGGTAAGCTCCACATACATGGTCACTGATTATCTCACGAGCTTTTCTTAATGATGATTTTCCCCTCCATCAGTACACAGGGTCACTGATGGAGAATGCGGAGGATAGAATTGTTCGACAAGGCTGCAAATCCTAGACCCAAAAGGCACTGTATAGGGTCAATGGCGCACCAGTGACAAGTTGATAAGCTGCCAGAATAGTTTAGAAAGCAATGGCAAACTACTGAATGTAACTACCAAATAATCATGACAGTCTAATCGGCAGAAAGCAAAGATATCCTGGAAAGATGGAAATAATAATGTAATGAAATGTATAATGAAAACCACAGAAACATGGAAAATAACACCCGCAATAGCAGTGAAATAGAACCAGAACTCAGTTTAGATGAAGTCTGATGGGTCAATAAAAATCTGAAAAGAGAGAAATCCCCAGTGTGTGATAATATAACTGTTGAAATGATCCAGTCTGGAGGAGAAACCACCACCACTATCTATCACACCATCTGCACCAAGATATGGAAAAGTGAAGTTTGGCCCAAGGAATGGACACGATCAGTCTACATACCGTTACCGGGGTATGTACTTAACACTATGCACCAACTACAGAACTATTGCACTGATCAGTCACGCCAGCAAAATACTACTTGGTATCATCATGAATAGACTACAACATAAGCTGGAAGAAGTACTTAATGAAGCACAGGCAGGTTTCAGACCAGGCAGAGGCACCAGAGACCATATTTTCAATATGCGGAACATCATAGACAAATACAGAGATGTTAATATCGACATCTACACATACTTTATTGTCTACATCTACACATACTTTATTGTCTACATCTACACATTCGATTGTGTACAACATCAGTGACCTACTAACTTTCACCATTACTTCTGCACCCAAAAATCAAGATGGAATTTTTTTTAAAAAAAGATAATATCTAAATTTAAAATTAAAAAAAACAAAATCCACAGGTAACACCAGCAGACAAGCAACACAGCATATAATCAACAGCCAACCCAGACAGGAACAATACAGAGATGACACAACACAACAAAGAGCGCCGACCAGACAGAATAAATTCCTTAAAAGGGCTATCAACTTCATTTCATATTTTAAAAAAAATCTTTCTCCACAGGTACAATCAGCAGCCGATACTGCACAACCAATGTCAGCCTAGACAACTACAGACAACATGTGTTCCAGACCCACTCAACGAATGAACATCACATGAAATAGCAGAAGAAAGCGCTCCAACCAATCCTACACAAAGTCCTTTTAAGGACTACCACCTTATAATCCAGTACGACACAGCGAAGGAACAACACAGCAAATAGCAGAAGAAAGAGCTCCCACCAATCCACCACAAAGTCCTTTTAAGGACTACCACCTTATAATCCAGTACGACACAGCGAAGGAACAACACAGCAGATAGCAGAAGAAAGAGCTCCCACCAATCCACCACAAAGTCCTTTTAAGAACTACCACCTTATAATCCAGTACGACACAGCGAAGGAACAACACAGGAAATAGCAGAAGAAAGAGCTCCAACCAATCCACCACAAAGTCCTTCTAAGGACTACCACCGTATAGTCTCATCAATACCGGAGACAGGCAGAGCCACAACATAGTCCATACAAGGACTGCAGCTAGGAGGCCCTACAGCGAACCCGGCTAACATAGCCACATCCTAGCAACAACCAGGCAGACAAGCCACAAAAACCACAGGTCCCCAACCGCCT
The DNA here is from genome assembly GCA_034231615.1 of Meghimatium bilineatum. NCBI lineage: Eukaryota > Metazoa > Mollusca > Gastropoda > Stylommatophora > Philomycidae > Meghimatium > Meghimatium bilineatum. The sequence continues at coordinate 1,802,414 of CM067320.1, read as the reverse complement.
CGATATAACCAATATGGACCTCAGTCCTAGGTTGAAAGAGGCGGGCCTCGACCATATGAGGCATAAACCCCTACTTAACAAACAAACAAACAAACAAACAAAGAGCCATAATGTTGCTAACATGATGACGTAAATATGCTTATGTTTAACAACAACAGATCACATAAACAAGATGTTTGATCAAAGAAATATTCATAAAGTTTGTTCAGATTTCAAATCACAATCACAAACTGACGATGTCATGAGTAACAGTTCTTTGTAGGTAAGGGAGATAAGTGCAATAATTTATGAGACATGTTCTAATCAGTTGTTTACCCTTGTCTATATTTTTTCAGATGGAAGTGGAAATTCTCAATCAGAACATGGCGTAAGTACACACTCGTTTTTCTCATAATCCTAGTCTTTTTTTTTTCTTTAGCGTACATTCTCAAACTCCTGCTGAAATTCTCTTGTAGCAGGACCATGATCCTATTAGATTTCCAGCAGGATGTAGTCCAGAGAATGGAAATGTGTTGTCTCGCCATTTTATTTTCGCCAATGGCACGACTTCCGCCTTCGGCAGAAAAATTCTAGTCTGAGACTAGAAGTATTCATGATTGTTAACTAATTCGTATATGTTTTCCTATTAACCGATTGTTTGCAATGTATCAAATATTATAATAATTTCCGACAAGTGTGTCCAGCGAGTGTTTGTTGCAAACTCGTGCCATGACGAATGGCGTAGGCGATCATGTTTCTCCACAAATTCGCTATCCCTTGTATTGTTAATATGTTCATTTGGTGACATTCTCTCGTCTCACAGTGAAATTTCTCTCTTTGTCTTCCTCTGCCTCTTCTCCCCTTGATCTTTCGAGTGGTTACTAAATCTTCAATCTTTACTTTCCTAATTATATGCTATAACAATCAACAGTATGCCCAACTGTGACTAATGAATCCTATGCGTGCCTAGAATTCTCTACCGCACTTTGAACATGTGTGGGAGGAGTATATGGAATATTGAGCAGCTCGTGCCTTTCTTCTAGTTTATGTTGCGCAGCATGATGTCTGAGGTTGTCTGCAGCTGCTGCACTATTCATGATTCTGTATCGACAGTCCGATCTGTCTTGTGTAAGATTCTTCCATGAATTTGTGTATATGTTGACGTCAGTGATGTCTTAAGAATGTCTTTGAAACACTTCTTCTGTCCTCAGTCCTTGCAGGAGAGTCCGTCTCAAGTTCACAACATAACACTATTTGTGATAGACGATGATCTTTCATGCTGACCATGTGTTCTGTCCAGCATGTCTGCTCCGTCATCAACATTGTATGTATGCTTACATCAACATTGTATGTATGCTTACATCAACATTGTATGTATGCTTACATCAACATTGTATGTATGCTTACATCAACATTGTATTTATGCTTACAGACTTAGATTTCATCAACACTTCACTGTCTGGTATTTTATTTTTAACATGATTCCATCTCAAAAACAAAGTACCGTCAAAAGTGGAAGAATCAGAGGAGGGAAAATAAAAACATGGACAGTGAAACATCAAGGAACGGACAAAACAAGATATTTCCTCACTCATCCACATAGTTGAAGATATAAATTGCTGGAGGAATAACTGTGCTGAAGCATCCAATGTGGTACCCCTACGATCCTGCAGGGTTACGGGTTTATAGGCTGATATATGGATAGATTTGTATCCCACCAATGGATGTTGAGTATATTACGACGGTAGCTTTGGTGGAAGTGACTTAGTATCATGTCTGGCATATACTGTCCATGTTTCACAGACATAAAGGAGGGATACTGCTGCTTGGCAAACTATGAGTTTGGTAGCAGTTGTTATTCCTCTTCTTTCCATACCTTTTTTTTCGCAGTCTTCCAAATGTGGCACTAGCTACCGCTATTCTGTTGTTTACCTCAGTGTTAATGTTTACGTGTTGCGAGAGAGTGATGACCAAGTAAATGAAACGATTGACTTGTGAAGGTCAAAGTAACTAATTATAGCATGCTGATGTCGAACCTGGAGGTGCAGATGGCGCTGCAAAGTTGTATACAACTTTGTGTACTCAACTGCGCACAAATTTGCCCTTTTTGCACTATATCAAGCTAATTTAAAATTAAATAATTATGGAAATGACTGTGGGAATGACTGTGGGAATGACTGTGGGAATTACTAGAGGAATAATTATGGAAATGACTGTGGGAATGACTGTGGGAATGACTGTGGGAATGACTGTGGGAATTACTAGAGGAATAATTATGGAAATGACTGTGGGAATTACTAGAGGAATAACTATGGGAATGACTGTGGGAATGACTAGAGGAATAACTATGGGAATGACTAGAGGAATAACTATAGGAATGACTAGATGAATAACTATGGGAATGACTAGAGGAATAACTATGGGAATGACTAGAGGAATAACTATAGGAGTAACTATAGGAATAACTAGAGGAATAACTATGGGAATGACTAGAGGAATAACTATGGGAATGACTGTGGTAATGAACACAAAAGATGAATACGGTGTGCCATCTCTATGTCGTAGATCAGCAGTAATAGATGACCAACATTTGTAATACATATACCACTCAGTTATATTTAGACTCCGCGTCAGGAACGTTGTACCTCAACTGTCTTATCTTTCTCTCCGACAGACGGATACAACAGAAATATGCTCACTTAGAGGAAGAATACAGAGTTTCTTGCAAGGATGCCCTATTGAGAAGAATGCACATGTCCAACAAGGTGAGTCTAACTGCATGTAAGGTGAACCTAAGTAAATGTACAGGTGAGCCTAGGTGGATGTACAGGTGAGTCTAGGTACATGTAAGGTGAGTCTAGGTGCATGTAAGGTGAGTCTACGTGGGTGTAGGTGAGTCTAGGTGAATGTAAGGTGAGTCTAGGGGCATGTAAGGTGAGTCTAGATGGATGTCAGGTGAATCTAGATGGATGTAAGGTGAGACTAGGTGCACGCATGGTGAATCTAGATGCATGTACAGTCCAGTATGATTGTGTGTATCAGTATGTGTGTGTTTATGTATGTAAACAGGGTCGTAGATAAGACTCTGGGGGGGGGGGCTTTTAAACTTTACAAAGCTAGTCACCATGTTTTAGTGGTATTTTTGAAACATCTTTTGAGAAAACCGTTAAAGGACAGGGGCTACCATTAGGACCTCAGATATACGACAGGGGCTACCATTAGGACCGCAGATATACGACAGGGGCTACCATTAGGACCGCAGATATACGACAGGGGCTACTATTAGGACCGCAGATATACGACAGGGGCTATCATTGGGGCAGCAGATAAGGGACAGGGGCTACTGTTAAAGCAGCAGATAAGGGACAGGTGCTACTGTTAGGATACTAGATAAAGGACAGGGGCTACCATTCGGGCCGCAGATAAGGGACATGGGCTACCGTTAGAGTAGCAGATAAGGGACAGGCTACCACTGGGGCAGCAGATACGGGAAAGGGCTACCATTGGGGCAGCAGATAAGGGACAGGGGCTACTGTTAAAGCAGCAGATAAGGGACAGGGGCTACCATTAATGCTGCAGATAAGGGACAGGAGTTACCATTATGGCCGCAGATAAGGAAGGGACAGGGGTTACCATTAGGGCCGCAGATAAGGGAGGGACAGGAGTTACCATTAGGGCCGCAGATAAGGAAGGGACAAGGGTTACCATTAGGGCCGCAGATACATTTGGTCTTATAAGAGGGTTGTACCTAAAAGAAATATCATTTGTGTGTGTGTGTGTGTGTTTTCGTGTGTAATTCTGCTATTTTCTACAAGACTTGATGTCTCTTTATGTGAAAACTCGTTAAGGGAGGGGAAAGACGGAAAACGTGTCGACTCAAGTTGCGAGGCGTGCTGGTGTTGGAGCGGATCCGAGTTCAAATCTCATAATCTGTATTATGATTTGTATTTAATAATGTTTCTTTCATATATTCATTTCAATATTTAACTGACCATTCTCTGACCATTCTCTACCATTCTCTACCATTCTCTGCTATCATCTACCATTCCCTCCATTCTCTACTATTATCTAGCATTTTCTAGCATTCTCTGACCATTCTCTGACCATTCTCTGACCATTCTCTGACCATTCTCTGCTATTCTCTACCATTCTCTCCATTCTCAGCCATTCTTTCCATTCTCTACCATTCTCTGCCATTCGTAGACTTGATCTGCCAAAGATGGCAGTGATTATCCTTCATTATGACCAGAAAATCTCTACTGGACACGCACTGCATGTGGAAATCTGTTTGTCTGTGGGTTCAGATACCTTATCAGTTTCTTGTTGTGTAGATATTGTCAGAAATAGTGACAAGGTCACCGTACACTTTTCTGTTGATAAGTATGAGAAAGGTGTGGTCAGGTATGAGCTTCTATTTGTGTCTAAACTCAAGAACACCTGTCGGAATAGCGTGCGACACCAGTGAGTTAGCGTGGGAAGAGCAAGGTGACGGTTATCTTTATTACTGGCGTTTATTTATATGCATTCTTAAAATGGCAGTTTGTTTTCCTATTTTATTTTCTGTGTGTTATTATTCTAATGTTGCGATAGGGTTAAGGTTGGGATTGTTTTGGGTTGAGTTAGGGTGCCGGTTGGATTGTGGTTGCAGTTAAGGTTGGATTGTTGTTGCAGTTAAGGTTGGATTGTGGTGCAGTTAAGGTTAGATTAGGTTAGTCTTTGGTTATGGTTGCGTTATGGTTGGACTAGATTGGAGTTGGGGTAGGGTTAGTGTTAGGGTTGGGGATTGGTTATGGTAGGATTGAGGTTACGTATGGGCAGTTTATCGGTAGACAATCTGCATACATTATAGTGCTGACCTTTCAGATGAGGATTTGATCTATGCCGTTCAGATATATATGTAATAAAGTTGGAAATAGAACTCTTCTATGTGTCACTCTATCCTTGAAGATTTGGGAATAGAACTTTATAGTTATGTATGTTATATAGTTAGTTATGTGTGTGTGTGTGTTTATGTCGTGGTGGAACAGGGATCGTGTTGGAACAGCAGTAATAGCAGTAATAATTTGTCTTCTCATCTGCCTTGTGGCTTCTTATCTGCCTTGTGGCTTCTTATCTGCCTTGTGACTTCTCATCTGCCTTGTGACTTCTCATCGGCCTTGTGACTTCTCATCGGCCTTGTGACTTCTCATCGGCCTTGTGACTTCTCATCGGCCTTGTGACTTCTCATCGGCCTTGTGACTTCTCATCGGCCTTGTGACTTCTCATCGGCCTTGTGACTTCTCATCGGCCTTGTGACTTCTCATCGGCCTTGTGACTTCTCATCGGCCTTGTGACTTCTCATCGGCCTTGTGACTTCTCATCGGCCTTGTGACTTCTCATCTGCCTTGTGACTTCTCATCGGCCTTGTGACTTCTCATCGGCCTTGTGACTTCTCATCGGCCTTGTGACTTCTTATCTGACTTGTGACTTCTCATCGGCCTTGTGACTTCTTATCTGCCTTGTGACTTCTCATCGGCCTTGTGACTTCTCATCGGCCTTGTGACTTCTTATCTGCCTTGTGACTTCTTATCTGACTTGTGACTTCTTATCTGACTTGTGACTTCTTATCTGCCTTGTGACTTCTCATCTGCCTTGTGACTTCTCATCTGCTTGTGACTTCTTATCTGCCTTGTGACTTCTCATCTGCTTGTGACTTCTTATCTGCCTTGTGACTTCTCATCTGCTTGTGACTTCTCATCTGCCTTGTGACTTCTCATCTGCTTGTGACTTCTTATCTGCCTTGTGACTTCTCATCTGCTTGTGACTTCTTATCTGCCTTGTGACTTCTCATCTGCCTTGTGACTTCTCATCTGCCTTGTGACTTCTCATCTGCCTTGTGACTTCTCATCTGCTTGTGACTTCTCATCTGCCTTGTGACTTCTCATCTGCTTGTGACTTCTTATCTGCCTTGTGACTTCTCATCTGCTTGTGACTTCTCATCTGCCTTGTGACTTCTCATCTGCCTTGTGACTTCTCATCTGCCTTGTGACTTCTCATCGGCCTTGTGACTTCTCATCTGCCTTGTGGCTTCTTATCTGACTTGTGACTTCTTATCTGACTTGTGACTTCTCATCTGCCTTGTGGCTTCTTATCTGACTTGTGACTTCTTATCTGACTTGTGACTTCTTATCTGACTTGTGACTTCTTATCTGCCTTGTGACTTCTTATCTGACTTGTGACTTCTTATCTGACTTGTGACTTCTTATCTGCCTTGTGACTTCTCGTCTGCCTTTTGTCTTCTCATCTGCCTTGTGACTTCTTATCTGCCTTGTGACTTCTTATCTGCCTTGTGACTTCTCATCTGCCTTGTGACTTCTTATCTGCCTTGTGACTTCTTATCTGCCTTGTGACTTCTCATCTGCCTTGTGACTTCTTATCTGCCTTGTGACTTCTTATCTGCCTTGTGACTTCTTATCTGCCTTGTGACTTCTCATCTGCCTTGTGACTTCTCGTCTGCCTTTTGTCTTCTCATCTGCCTTGTGACTTCTTATCTGCCTTGTGACTTCTTATCTGCCTTGTGACTTCTCGTCTGCCTTGTGACTTCTCATCGGCCTTGTGACTTCTCATCTGACTTGTGACTTCTCATCTGACTTGTGACTTCTCATCTGACTTGTGACTTCTCATCTGACTTGTGACTTCTCATCTGCCTTGTGACTTCTTATCTGCCTTGTGACTTCTCATCTGCCGTGTAGCTTCTCATCTGCCTTGTGGCCAAGTTTTATTGTACTAAATGTCATGTTCCGATGTGCTAAGTGACCCCCCTTTCTCCGTATCTCCTGGCCTGTGCATTTATATAATTATGAATTTATATATCAATAAATTTATATAGGAATGCATTTAGATGTACAGATGAGTATGTCTGATAGCTGGACGCACAGTTCTAATTCTCTTGGTGTAATTTTCTTTACATTTAGTTTTCATCGTCGTCATTATCATCGGCATCATCATCAGCCATCATCATCATCAACATCATTCATGGTCTGCCATCAGCCATTATCATCATCAGTATATTGCTTTTTATTTTCACTGTTCTCTCTATCTCTCTCCCATTATTTCCTGCTCTCTCTCGCCTGCCTCTTCTATTACTCACTCAGTTGTCAATTATATCACTCTTCCTGCTAGTTCTCTCCCTTGTCCATGTGTGCGCGCACTCTCTCTGTCTCTCTCTCTCCCTCGTCCATGCACTCACATCCACACAATGACATAATACTCTCTCTCTCTCTCTCTCTCTCTCTCATTGACTGACTTACACTCATCGACTCAGAAGGCACACATTTTCATTCATTCAGACTTACTCAGACTTACTCACATTTTCAATGATTCAGTGTGACTCATTCTCTCTAGAATAAACAAACAGATACGCTCTCTCTGATGTCACATTCTCTCTGATGTCACATTCTCTCTGATGTCACATTCTCTCTGATGTCACATTCTCTCTAGAATAAACAAACAGATACGCTCTCTCTGATGTCTCATTCTCTCTCATGACATATTTTCTCTGATGTCACATTCTCTCTGATGGACGTAGTTCACACTCTCGTTCATATCTGATGTCACATTCTCTCTGATTCACTGACTTGTTCACACTCTCGTTCACATCTGTCATATTCTCTCACTGGCAAATCTCTCACAACTCAATTCTCTCTCTAATCGATCGATCGATCAGAAAACAATTGCGCCTTGATCTTGTGTTTTATTTGAGAGCTTTATGTCCCGGCCTGCAGCAGACGTCCCTGTCTTGTTCCTTTTAACAAGAAATCGTGTACCTAGTCCCAGGTGTCTGTTTCTACCAGCCCAGATTCACGTCTATAAGTTAACAAGAAATCGTGTACCTAGTCCCAGGTGTCTGTTTCTACCAGCCCAGATTCACGTCTATAAGTTAACAAGAAATCGTGTACCTAGTCCCAGGTGTCTGTTTCTACCAGCCCAGATTCACGTCTATAAGTTAACAAGAAATCGTGTACCTAGTCCCAGGTGTCTGTTTCTACCAGCCCAGATTCACGTCTATGAGTTAACAAGAAATCGTGTACCTAGTCCCAGGTGTCTGTTTCTACCAGCCCAGATTCACGTCTATAAGTTAACAAGAAATCGTGTACCTAGTCCCAGGTGTCTGTTTCTACCAGCCCAGATTCACGTCTATAAGTTAACAAGAAATCGTGTACCTAGTCCCAGGTGTCTGTTTCTACCAGCCCAGATTCACGTCTATAAGTTAACAAGAAATCGTGTACCTAGTCCCAGGTGTCTGTTTCTACCAGCCCAGATTCACGTCTATAAGTTAACAAGAAATCGTGTACCTAGTCCCAGGTGTCTGTTTCTACCAGTCCAGATTCACGTCTATAAGTTAACAAGAAATCGTGTACCTAGTCCCAGGTGTCTGTTTCTACCAGTCCAGATTCACGTCTATGAGTTAACAAGAAATCGTGTACCTAGTCCCAGGTGTCTGTTTCTACCAGCCCAGATTCACGTCTATGAGTTAATACCATTGTGTTCTGTAATCGCAGACCAGTTATTCGATACGTGCACACTATCGATGATGAAGCTTCAACCGGATGTAGTATCAAAAATGGAATGGTATGGTATAATTTATAGAATATCTGCGATAAGTGCGCCTTTCAGAGTGACGCCTCCTTCTTCAGCATTAGATTTTGGGTTACTTCGTCTAATAATTTGGAAGCAACTCTAAGCCTACCTTCCTTAGTTTTATCTTATGACCCCGCGTGTTTTGGGGACTGAAAAGAAGCATAGATAGAAACGGGTCTGAAATGCTGTGACCTGTAATATATGTCTCAGAAGACAACTAAAAAATGTGGGGATGTAATGGGCTGCCCCACTCCATAGAAGGAACAAAGCAGTACTGATGTCAAATATGTCAGAAAGATATGCACAGATGCAAGTCTGTAACACATGACTATAGCCATCTATATTTTCAAATCCAGTCTCGTAGATAAGGGAGGCTTGCAGCTATAAGCCAATTTTCGTTGCCAAAAGCCACACAACACACACATGTTTTTTTTTAGCAATTTCTCATGAAAATGTCTTCAAAATTTCCTCAAAAATAAAATCTGTCTCACGAAAATAAAATTTATTTCACGACAATCCACACATTAATTTTTTTTTACTTAGTTTACCCCTCCCCTCCCCGAGGAGGTCATATCTACGGCACGGATAAGACCTACTGACGAATGGGACATCAAACCTTCTTAACGAATCATTTGACTCCCCGTGATTTTCATGGGTCAAAACGGTTATTCTTTGTGTGACGGCCAATGAAAATAAAGGAGAATGGACAAGAGTCAATTTAGAAGGCTTGAATCCCCATTAGTCAATATGTATTATATTACTGCGGGTACGAACATAACACACTGCATTCCTTTCTCCGGACTATATCCTGCTCCTCTACAGGAGTTTGAGAACGTAGAAATCGTGCCACATGCATGACACTTGACAATGTTAATATTCTGTGATTACCTTTCCGGGCCCAAGACCTACCAACCGAATTCATTGAAGCTGTCATGTTTTCGATTATACCCACGCTTTTAGTTGGTCAACTTTGGCAGGTCACACCAGGACAAAGTATATAAAAAGTGACCAGCGAAAATAAAGGCAATTATCAAAAATATCGCATAAGAAAGCTGATTGTGCTTTGTTTTGATTCTGTAGCAAGGTCTTATTTTGGTGATTGGTGGCGGCGTAGTACATCGGGAGAAACAATACACAAAACTTGAGTTGAACAGAAGGCAACTAGAAAACTGTTTATGTGGACCATAGTTACTGCGCAGATATGTGTGACATTAAGTTCTGAGGCTGCAACAGATGTCCCATATCCCGTGTTTCATATTTAAATCATAGGTTCTGGTCGTGTTGCATATGCCCCTCTCCGATGTTCAAGCATAGCCACATAAACATAACCATATGTTGAAGTTCACATCAACGTTTCAACTTTTCATTATCTTCTAGCCTTGCTATCCATACATGTACAAGAAATTGTACCAACTAAATTATTTCAATTTTTTCCCCCAAAAATATGAACAAAAAATGAAGTCGTTTTTTTTTCTTACTCCTCCTGCACATTTTTTTCATGGGGTTGGGGGTGATTTAATTAATCTTGGGGGGGGGGGTGGTCACTGAATTATTGACGGTTTATTGACAAGGGAAGATGGATGGGTGGAAAGTTGGCACAGGATTGTTGACGTAATTTATAACCAGTCCATTTCAATTTTTCATGTAGTGACTTGCTTGTCTTTGCATTTCTTTCTTGCTATCGACACGGCGATGTAACTAGAGCCATTCTTATCATTGTTTCTTGCGAGCTTGTGACCCAAGTTTCTGGAATATCTCGAGACATGTTCTACTACAAGAACTGGTAGAAATTATTCTTCTTCTTCAGCGTTCGTTCTCAAACCCCCAGTGTATCTCTCTTGTAGCGGGACAATGGTTCTACGAAATTTGCACCAATGACCCGACACATGTATCTTCTGTAGTGAGCTGGTGTCACAGATATCAGGACAAATTATCAGATTAAGAATCGACTACAGATAATTGTCTTAACAGTGACATTTGAGTGACATTTGAGTGACATTTGAGTGACTTGTTATTATCACAAGGAATTGTGAGCAACTAGTCCTTACTTCCTGTGTGTTGTGGTTTCACAAATCTTTCTATCATATTCAACAGACTTCATGTTCCAATTCAATGAGATTATATATAACCAGGATATAACAGTCAGACATCGTGTAATCATGCATACACTCAAGTGCAGATTGAAGCAGTAATGGACTTGTTGGGGAGGAGGGGTGCAGTCATGATGGTCCGACGACTAATTAACTAACAGGCTGGATGACTTACTGATTGACTAACTAACTGACTGGATGACTGATTCATTGACTAACTGACTGGATGACTTACTGATTGACTAACTGACTGGACGGATGGCTAACTGATTGGCTAGTTAACTAACTGGCTGGATAACTGGCTCACTGATTAACTAACTGACTAGATGACTGACTCACTGACTGACTAACTAACTAACTGACTGACTGACTGTCTGACTGGCTCACTGATTAACTAACTAACTGGCTGGATGACTGACTCACTGACTAACTAAGTCGCTGGATGACTGACTGATTGACTAACACACTAACGTGTATGCTTTCTTGTATGATTGTTTTCGTGAAGTTATTTCTCTTCTCACCGCCCACACACACACAACTTTTTAATGTCAATACATTGTTGGAACATTTGTACATTGTCTTACATCTCAGACACATCCAATCATTAGCCACCAATAGCCTCAAACAGCGATGGAAAATGCAAAGCAGAACTAAAATATAAAGCTGGAGATGGCTTTAGCGTCCTTGTCAAGGCTATCCGTGATTTGCAAAAGCAACATCAGTGTTGGAGTGAAAGTCTTGTATAAGTCGCTGGTGTTTTCTGTTGTGATGTATGGTTGTGAGAGTTGGACACTCACTGCTGACACGGAGAGACGATTACAGACTTTGGAGTACAAATACTACAGAAGAATTCTACAGATCTCCTATAGGGAACATAAGACCAATGTGTACGTAAGAAATAAAGTAGAGATGTGTGCAGGTGTACAAGAACCATTGCTTTCAATAGTGAAACGACGAAAACTAGCATGGTTTGGACCTGTATTAAGACATGATTGCTTGTCCTTTAACAATACTGCAGGGAACTGTCGAAGGAGGAAGAAGCAGAGGAGGACACATAAAGGCATGGACAGACAATATCAAGGAATGGACAGGGCAAGATATTTCCACACTCATCTGCATCGCTGAGGATAGAATTCGCTGGATGACTCTGTGTGTTGAAGCATCCAACGTGGTGCCCCTACGACCCTGAAGGGTTACGGGTTTATTGATTGATTGAATAGCCTCAAGGAATTGATGATTCACTTCAACAGACTGTGTGATTCACTTCATGACGGCATGAAGGCACAGAATTAGCGTTGTCTAGTCAGACCACATTTTCCCTACTTATCTCATGTGATATACATGATTGATATGTTCTATGATAAACATGATTGATATGTTCTATGATATATATGATTGATATGTTATATGATATACATGATTGATACGTTCTATGATATACATGATTGATATGTTCTATCTCATGTGATATACATGATTGATATGTTCTATGATAAACATGATTGATATGTTCTATCTCATGTGATATACATGATTGATATGCAGTTCTATCCAAACCTGTAGATATGTGGGGGTTGGATTAACTTGCCACTCTTAGCTAGTCAGAACATTTCACATCAAGAAAGGGACAACATGTGAACGACTCTTATGTTTTACATTTTTGTTAATTAACCCTTTCCGTACTGAAACATATCTACGTGCCTGTGTTATGTCCTATAGACACATCAACAAATGATGGTCTCCTAGGTAATGGTCGGTTGACAAGACGTGTTGCCAGGATGTTGCATCTTGGAACCATTTCTCAGAATACGGGTATACAATGTTTGAGTCTCGTGTATACCAGGTCCTTCTCGGAGAATATTCCTGTGTGCTGATATCACAAGCGTCACTCATCTTGGCTGATGTGACTGATCGTTGATCAATTTGTTTGTACTTGTGTACTTTGTAACGTCATACAATGATATGTGCGGGAGAAACATGTTGTGTCCGTCTGTCATATGTGTTTGGTTTTGTGTGTGTGTGTGTGTGTTTATGTGTGTGTGGCTGTTTGTATATTTATATTTATACGATTATATTTATGTGGCTGTGCTTTTGGGGCTATGTTTATATAGTTCATGTTTGTGATATTATGTGTATGTGGCTTGCTTATGTGGATAAGTTTGTATGATTATGTGTGTGTGGTTATGTTAGTGTGGTTATGCTTGTGTGGTTAAGTTTGTGCTGTTATGTGTGTGCTGTTATGTTTGTGCTGTTATGTTTGTGCTGTTATGTTTGTGCTGTTATGTTTGTGCTGTTATCTACTTATCCAATATGTTGCCCGCGTATGTTATTAACTTAGTATACATTGTTGTTAATAACAATACTATCATGTGCCACTTATTGTCGTGTATATTCTGTCATCTTCCTAGCCTTCCAGAAGTCAGCCGTCTATAGGGGTCAAGCTAACATCCAGGACGCGGGTAAGTGCTGAGATATCGTCTGCATTATTGATGTTCTTCTTGTTTGTGTCTATTACACAGTCATCAAATTTTATCACACTATGCTTGTATGTTTTTCCACATTTTTCTATGTGTTTGTGTTTGTGTTTGTGTTCTTATACAATCATCAAGTCTTATCACAATTTGTCTGTTTTTCCGCGTATGTGTGTGTGTGTGTGTGTGTCGTGTGTGTGTCGTGTGTGTGTGTGTGTGTGTCTGTGTCGTGTGTTTCTGTGTCGTGTGTGTCTGTGTCGTGTGTGTCTGTGTCGTGTGTGTATCTGTGTCGTGTGTGTGTGCCTGTGTCGTGTGTGTGTGTCGTGTGTGTGTGTCTGTGTCGTGTGTTTGTGTGTGTTTGTGTGTGTCTGTGTCGTGTGTGTCTGTGTCGTGTGTGTGTGTGTGTCTGTGTCGTGTGTGTGTGTGTCTGTGCAATATTGCAATCATCAAATTTTATTACAATATGTTTACACAATCATCAAGACTTATAATGTGTTTACTGTTACAGATTCATCAAATCTGATTATAATTTGTTTGTCTGTGTGTCCATCTTCTTGATGACCAGTTTCAATATTCTAGTTGAATCCTAAACTAACAACAAGTAATCCTCTAGTTGAATCCTACACTCAGAACAAGTAATCCTCCAGTTGAATCCTACACGCACAAGTAATCCTCCAGTTGCACCAGTTGTGTTAGTCATTTATCAGGTTACAACACCAATAGCTTCAGTCAGTTATTAGATTACAACTCCAATAGCTGTAATAAACTGTGTAATTCGCATCAGGTTACATCCATGGAACCCCTCAGGTTTAAACAAATTCTTAAGTCTATTCTATTCCATTCTGTGTTTGTGCTTATCCAAAGGCTTGATGTTCGAAACGTTGATTTTGTGTATTTCTCCTATTTGTAACACTGATATTGGCACGTGGTGCCAGGTTTACCTCAAATTTTTTTTTCTTGTTTATTATTCTGTTTGTGCCCATCCCATGTACACATTAAGTTGCGTGTCGTGCATGTACACATCCCATGTACACATTAAGTTGCGTGTCGTGCATGTACACATCCCATGTACACATTAAGTTGCGTGTCGTGCATGTACACATCCCATGTACACATTAAGTTGCGTGTCATGCATGTACACATTAAGTTGCGTGTCGTGCATGTACACATCCCATGTACACATTAAGTTGCGTGTCGTGCATGTACACATCCCATGTACACATTAAGTTGCTTGTCGTGCATGTACACATCGCATGTACACATTAAGTTGCGTGTCGTGCTTGTACACATCCCATGTACACATTAAGTTGCGTGTCGTGCATGTACACATCCCATGTACACATTAAGTTGCGTGCCATGCATGTATACACGAATTAACGTGAGTACAATACACGTGCTTATCTACTAATAGGGAGAAACGTTAACCAACACAGAGCACACACTTTGTGAATGATGATAAATGACATGGACCGTGTTACAACTAGTGACAGATACAGATAGCACGGCAAACTCCCACATGCCAAACAGGTCTTTGGGATAGACAATTAAGCTAATTACTAGAACTTTCGCTACAGTATTGCTAATGGTTGAAATCAGTGCCAAGTATGACTGGCATATTTAGTTTCCATAACTCCTTATGTCTTGACGAAAGTATCTCTCATGTGTATGATATTTGTTACAAGAGTGACGCAATCAGTAAACACATAGCTTAGTCATCGTTGCCACAGCGGCTCTTTTTTTTGTAAAACTAGATCTGGTATTTTTATGCCGTCGTCAGATGTGCTGTGATTATTTTGCCAAATTTGCCTTAATACGGGAGTTGTTTTCATGAAATCTTGGGAATTTAACTAAAGAATGGGTAAATTGTTCTTATATACAAATAAAGGTCACCCAAAGTCTCATGAAAACGAAAGAATTGAAAATGAAATTGGGCATGAAATTGAACATGGAATTTGGCGAACTAGGTTATTTTGGTTACTGTACATTACATACATAAGGCTCTGGCTTTATTTCTATTGACCTATCTAGTCTGCAGCTATCTGGGGGTTTTATGATTATCTAGGGTTATTTCCAAAACCTAAGTGGTAACACTGATCTTAGTAAGTAATCAGATTTGGTGTGGCGTTTTAGCATCTTCGCTGCCCTTCCTTCTTGATTCAGCTGAGGTAACAATCACTTTGATGTGACCGCGTCAAACAAATTACTCAATCTAAACTTTACTTTCACGGCCATACTGACCGGATGTTTGTCACGTTAGTGCCGTGAAAATTTAATTGACTTGAAAAATATTTACTAAGCGATTGTATTGAGCTAATACCAGGAATTGCTACAATATTTATGAATTGTCAAAAATGAAGTCTAGAAGATGTATCCTTTTATCGAATGACAAGTAACAACATTTGCGTAGTGTATTCAGGAACATGTAAATAGAATTACTTGAATAAGTATGTTTCTGTGTTGTAAACGGTATACTAAAAGCGAAGCATTCCGTCTCAAGTATTGCTGTTGTTGCAAGGTAAGTTGTGTTTCTCTTGGTTTATTTGGTCTTTATTGATATTGTTTAGTTTATGTTAATTTATAGCTTATAACAACTGTCTGGTGCCCGGGGTCTGAATAAGAAGCAAAGAATAGCAACACTGTTTACCTTCCATGCATGTTCAGGTTTGTCTGGTTGCCATGTTCGTGTCCCCGTGATAGTTGTCTTGATGTTCATGCCTGTCTGGTTACCATATTTTTGTCCCCGTGATGGAAGGCATTTTTGATCTTTATGTGCCAGTTATTCATTGTAGCACATATCTGGAGAAAATAATATGTTTTTATTTATAAATGTATACATTATTTTTCTTCCAAGTTAAATTGTGTAAAGATGTGCCGCGGGAGGATATTTCAGTTGATTTTATAAGTTGAAGTAGTCCCTATTGGAGTGTGTATGGCGTCGGACTCTCAAACCTCAAAAGATTCAGAGTGGGTGTTGGTTGCTGATCCAGCGGTCCATGGACTCATGCCCTTTGACCCAATGCCATTGTGTGATATATGCATGTGTTTGTGAGCTGTTGTTTTGTTCCATATAATGTGTTTCATTTATCTGGCCTTGGAGGGAGAAGCATTTTCCTGGCGCCCTGATATAGACAAAAGAGACGCAGTCCAGTCCATAGGTTTAAATATACGTACCACTGCAGAGGTTTTAACCTAACAAAGTCAAGTCATTGTCCTACGCCAAGAGATTACTTGATCTTGTATAATGTGAGATCCGCTGGAACCTCGATTATTCCATGCCCGTTTACATTATAAGGCCTACGTACTAATGAGAAATCGAGCTTTTATACTGACTCATTGGCGATTAAATTGATTTTCATTGGTCACTATGACTATACTGTGTGTGACAGCCAATGGAAATCAAGTGAAGTTACATGAATAATTCCAGAAGGCTTCATTTCACATTAGCCGATTGTTTTATATTTCCGAGGGGCACGGTTCTGGTGTGTATATACCCCTTCACAACATTGAACAGTCTGTTCTGCTCGTGTACATGTCCATTACCCTCGCTGTTGTGTCCGGTTCCGAACATTATTCACTTCCTCAACATTCCGAAACACTCACCCTCCCCCATGCCAATTGTTATTGATCCAGTTTCGACGGAATGATTCACAGATTCTCTTCCAGATGACAACTCCGATTTCTCATCTCTTGGGCATTAGCAACAAGCAATTTCCACTCCATTTGATCATCATTTACACAATCTTTTCATTTCCTTATCGCCTCACGGCTCCTCGATGTGTGTACATCTCAGCTAGGATGTGGATGCATGTGCAGATACAACTCAATAGATCCATGGTCGTATTCGCTAGCTGGGCACGTGATGATGATGCGTTACAGCTTCTAGTTATTCGTAAACTCTTCCAAAGCTCTGTTATTTGGTGTTATAATTTTGTTATTTTATTATTTTTTGTTATTTTGTGTTATAATTTTGTCATAATTGTTATTCTGTGTAGAATTGTGTTATAATATTATTAGTTTGCTTTATAATTGTGTTATTTTGTGTTAACAATTTTGTCAGGTCCCCAAACCACCTCTGTCCCTGATCCACGTTCTTTCCTGTATTTTTCTGTTAACATCGATACATCTTTGATTTGGAACGCAGAGCTACATAACGTTATAGTGGTCTCCATTTCATCAGGGAAACACTCGTGGTCAGTTTCAGGTAACTCATAGCCGTCTCCGATATAGACCTTACAACACAATTTATTAGGACCCAAATTATTAAGTTTTTTAAATTATTGTTGGGATTTCGGTTTGGTCACTATTTAAATACTTGGAATCGGATGTCAAAAATAGCCACAGCGACTACAAGTATATAAATAGTGAACAACAGAAATACCAAGAATAATCAAAAACGTAAAAAAATGAGCTCCTAATGAATTCTTCTGGACTGTCTCGGTGAACTGAAGCAGACGACCGGCACTATCTTTCCGTGATGTCAGATTTCACTTAAACTCCTAGTGTTCTTTCCAGCAATATAATGCCATTTAATGGCATTGGGTCAAAGGGCATGAGTCTATGGACCGCTGGATCAGCAACCAAACTCCTAATGTACTCTTCAGAAGGTAGAAGTCGAGATTTGAACCTGTACATTTCACCCGTGACCAAATAACAATATAAGACATAGACTCAATGGAAAACATCCTTCTAAATTGACTTATTTGACTGTTCCCATAGTTTTCATAAGCTGCCCACATAAAGTATACACAAAATGAACTTCTGTCTCTTGCCTTGCTGGTGCACTCTGTTATATTGTATCATGTCCATCTGGTGATGTTTCTCTTCCACTTGTACCTGTACCTACCATTTGCTTACCTACCCTCGACTTTACTCTCAAGTAAGGTCTTCAAGCATAATTCTATGAAGTAATATTGATGATCGAGAGCTGGGATGCTATATTGAACCAATCCTTCTTTATGGAATCGAAGCATGGACAGTAAACATAAGTGACAAAGATAAGCTGGAGGCACTGAAATGTGATTTTTAAGAAGAATGATGAAAATTCCACGGACAGCCAAAATGAAAAAAACTAATGTAGTTGTTCACAGAGATGCTGGAGTAAAACAACAAATCATAGCCGAAATTAGAAACAGACAATCCAGATTTTTAGGGCATGTGATGAGAAAAGTAAAACTTGAACATTTAATAACCACCACAAAGATCAAGGGGAGAAAAGACACGGGAAGACATAGAGAAATTTCTGGATGGGTTGTCACTGTGGCACAAAAGGAAATCATCAACTGAACGTATTAACAACACAAGAGACAGAGAGTTGTGGAGAAGCATGATCGCCTACGCAATTCTGCATGGCACTTGATTGATTGAAGATCTTCAACAGGGATGTCTATACAGGAATGTCTTTTAATATGTCCAAAGTACTTTAGTCGTATGATTTGTATTTATTTTAATATGTCCAAAGTACTTTAGTCGTATGATTTGTATTTATTTTAATATGTCCAAAGTACTTTAGTCGTAAATGATTTGTATTTATTTTAATATGTCCAAAGCACTTTAGTCGTATGATTTGTAATTATTTTAATGTCCAAAGTACTTTAGTCGTATGATTTGTATTTATTTTAATATGTCCAAAAGACTTTAGTCGTATGATTTGTATTTATTTTAATATGTCCAAAATACTTTAGTCGTATGATTTGTATTTATTTTAATATGTCCAAAGTACTTTAGTCGTAAATGATTTGTATTTATTTTAATATGTCCAAAGCACTTTAGTCGTATGATTTGTATTTATTTTAATGTCCAAAGTACTTTAGTCGTATGATTTGTATTTATTTTAATATGTCCAAAATACTTTAGTCGTATGATTTGTATTTATTTTAATATGTCCACAATACTTTAGTCGTATGATTTGTATTTATTTTAATATGTCCAAAGTACTTTAGTCGTATGATTTGTATTTATTTTAATATGTCCAAAGTACTTTAGTCGAATGATTTGTATTTATTTTAATATGTCCAAAGTACTTTAGTCGTATGATTTGTATTTATTTTAATATGTCCAAAGTACTTTAGTCGTATGATTTGTATTTATTTTATTATGTCCAAAGTACTTTAGTCGTATGATTTGTATTTATTTTAATATGTCCAAAGTACTTTAGTCGTATGATTTGTATTTATTTTAATATGTCCAAAGTACTTTAGTCGTATGATTTGTATTTATTTTAATATGTCCAAAATACTTTAGTCGTATGATTTGTATTTATTTTAATATGTCCAAAGTACTTTAGTCGTATGATTTGTATTTATTTTAATAGTTCTTGTTTATACTGAATGTTGTTAAAAGACCTTTGTTTTCTTCTCTGTCAGCGACATTCACCATATTATTCCATATATCCACATCTTAAAGGCATCAATTCTGTCTTCTAATTGGTTCATTATCCATGTTTCTGAGCCACACGTTATAATGGATATGTCATTTTATAATTCTTAGTTTTAGTCCGTTAACAGACGAACTGGGTGTTGCACATGGCAAAGAGGTTAGACGACAATTTAGAGTTAGCCTTTCGGTATGGACTGGGTTATTTCTTCTCTCGGAGGGTAAATTAAAAAATAAAATTCGCCCTGTACATGACGTGGCGACAGCAAGGACATGCGACCTTTATCACACAAGTCATATGCAGTTACCCTGTAACCCCAGAACTCCGTGTGATACCCTGCAACACCCTAACGTAAAACATGCAGTATTGTAAGTTTTTGAACATATTCTGCTAATGTTCCTTATACGTATCTTTCAATTCTAGAACACTCCAACTATCTGCTTTGTATGCAATGTTGGGAGGTGAGGCATGCTAAATGGAAAAGTTACCGTCAGCGAGACAAATACATTTAGTAGGATCTCACTAATTGGACATCCCTAATGATATGGTAAATTGTACTGAAAAAGAGTTCAAAATTATGCAATATCTGTCTCAGAACACGCAGATTCTTTACATGGTGTCCCTCGCGTAGTAGTTAGACCGTTAGCATTGTACTATACAATTGATGACGCGTCTATACAGATACTACACAGGAAATGATGACTCTACTATACCGATACTACACACTAAGTGATGACGTTTCCATACCGATACTACACAGGAAATGATGACGTTTCCATATCGATACTACACAGGAAATAATGACTACTATACCGATACTATATAACAAATGATAACGCTTTTATACCGATACCGCACAACAAATGATGACGCCTCTGAAACGATACAACAAATGATGACGCCTCTGAAACGATACAGCAAATGATGACGCCTCTGTAACGGTACAACACATAATGACGCCTCTGTAACGATACAACAAATGATGACGCCCCTGTACCGATATAACAAATGATGACGCCTCTGTAACGATACAACAAATGATGACGCCCCTGTAACGATATAACAAATGATGACGCCCCTTGACCAATACTGCACAATAAACTAGTCGCGGGTTGAAATCCCGCTTTTGACGTCATGTTTACAAAGTAGATTTTTCGGGGATCCCCGGAGATTATAGCCTAAAGCTATGGGGTTACTTGCTATGAGTGATGCCGAATATAAGGAGTGCCGTTTCTTTGAGAGGGACGGAGTACATAGACCTACAGGAAAATCTGAATACAGTGACGTCAATCTTCTACTCCCTGTAAGTCTTTTTTTTTCAATGTAAATCATTTGTATGTGTAATGAAATGTATGTCGTGGGGTGAAGTGGGATATCCCATCACATTTATGGTCAAAGTGACCCACAAGTCATGCTGACGTTGGATGTGTCAGGTCGAAAGACACAAATATCGCAGCAAAGTTGTAAACCACGATAACAACGCACGATGTTCTTCGGACTACGTCCTACGTATCTGTGAGAGTGCACAATCGCCAATGGCAATACATATCTTTCTTCTTCTGCTGATAATTCTCACACTCTCATTAGATATCTCTTGTAGCAGAATGTTGTCCAGAGATCTCTCTTGTAGCAGGATGTTGTCCAGAGATCTCTCTTGTAGCAGGATCTAGTACAGAGATCACTCTTGTAGCAGGATGTTGTCCAGAGATCTCTCTTGTAGCAGGATGTTGTCCAGAGATCTCTCTTGTAGCAGGATCTAGTACAGAGATCTCTCTTGTAGCAGGATGTTGTCCAGAGATCTCTCTTGTAGCAGGATGTTGTCCAGAGATCTCTCTTGTAGCAGGATGTTGTCCAGAGATCTCTCTTGTAGCAGGATCTAGTACAGAGATCTCTCTTGTAGCAGGATGTTGTCCAGAGATCTCTCTTGTAGCAGGATGTTGTCCAGAGATCTCTCTTGTAGCAGGATGTTGTCCAGAGATCTCTCTTGTAGCAGGATGTTGTCCAGAGATCTCTCTTGTAGCAGGATGTTGTCCAGAGATCTCTCTTGTAGCAGGATCTAGTACAGAGATCTCTCTTGTAGCAGGATGTTGTCCAGAGATCTCTCTTGTAGCAGGATGTTGTCCAGAGATCTCTCTTGTAGCAGGATCTAGTACAGAGATCTATCTTGTAGCAGGATCTAGTACAGAGATCTTTCCTGTAGCAGAATCTAGTACAGAGATCTCTCTTGTAGCAGGATCTAGTACAGAGATCTCTCTTGTAGCAGGATGTTGTCCAGAGATCTCTCTTGTAGCAGGATGTTGTCCAGAGATCTCTCTTGTAGCAGGATGTTGTCCAGAGATCTCTCTTGTAGCAGGATGTTGTCCAGAGATCTCTCTTGTAGCAGGATCTAGTACAGAGATCTCTCTTGTAGTAGGATCTAGTACAGAGATCTCTCCTGTAGCAGGATCTAGTACAGAGATCTCTCTTGTAGCAGGATGTTGTCCAGAGATCTCTCTTGTAGCAGGATCTAGTACAGAGATCTCTCTTGTAGCAGGATGTTGTCCAGAGATCTCTCTTGTAGCAGGATCTAGTACAGAGATCTCTCCTGTAGCAGGATCTAGTACAGAGATCTCTCCTGTATCAGGATCTAGTACAGAGATCTCTCTTGTAGCAGAATGTAGTACAGAGATCTCTCTTGTAGCAGAATGTAGTAGAGATCTCTCTTGTAGCAGGATCTAGTACAGAGATCTCTATCATAGCAGAATGTAGTCCAGAGATCTCTCTTGTAGCAGAATGTAGTAGAGATCTCTCTTGTAGGAGGATCTAGTACAGAGATCTCTATCATAGCAGAATGTAGTCCAGAGATCTCTCTTGTAGCAGAATGTAGTACAGAGATCTCTATCATAGCAGAATGTAGTACAGAGATCTCTCTTGTAGCAGAATGTAGTACAGAGATCTCTATCATAGCAGAATGTAGTACAGAGATCTCTCTTGTAGCAGAATGTAGTTCAGAGATCTCTATCATAGCAGAATGTAGTACAGAGATCTCTCTTGTAGCAGAATGTAGTTCAGAGAATAGACATGCGTTGCATCGTAGTTTTATTTGCACCAATGGTCTAACATATCCGATTTATGTGGGGAAAAACTACACATGTGCATATGACAGTCCTATTAGTACGGAGTTTAATGTCTCAAACATGGCATCATAGATGCTTCATCCATTTCTGCGATCGTATCCAAGTAGTGGTCGCTAGGCAACATTTGTCACGTGGCGCATACTCGTCATTAGAGAGATTCGATTTGCAAAATAAGCGCATTCTCATGGAAACTGACACGTTTCATCGCCTGGATATTAATGTGGTATCCGTGAGTCACCAGCTTCGCAGCTGTATGCGTCACAATGTGTTCACAGAATGCAGGGTGCGTGTTTGTTTTTTTATTATTGAGTAATCGATTTCGAGTATAAGGGATGACTCTTTAATGATATATGTGCTCTTGATGATGATGGATGTGTAGAAAATGATAATGGTAATGATGATGGTTACGATGTGGAATATGATAGATAATGGCGGTGATGATAATGGCGGTGATGATAATGGTGACAAACTGTATCTGAGATCAGACTTCATCATAAATCTTGTCTTTCTCATGAGGTACGACTTGCAATGGCGTCATTTGTCTTGGCTAGTAGGTTGAGGGTTTGATACCAGGTCGTGACTTCTTATTTATAAATGAAGTTTTTCCTCAGATCCATGGAGATTATTGCTTGACGTCACAGAGTTACTGTGTACAAGGGGGAAGGGGGGGGCTTGTTTATCATATATGTATTTATGGTTTACCATAATATGTGCGATGTCATTTGTTTACCTTCTATACCATAATATTCACTGTGTATTCACGTTTTTGTCCGCAAATATTTTCCTACTAATCCAGTTTTACTCTTGTTTGCGCCACTCAACGTTGACAGCAATATTTTCCAGAATAATCTACTCTATACGCATCCTTTCTTAAACTAACAATTTTTTGGCAATAATTTATTCTCCCCTACCATTCTCGTGCTTCGGTGTCGGCTAATTGAATATTCACGCTAACTAACTCCGCCAATAACCATGTCTCGTCAGCACTTACTAACAGTTATTTTCTTACGGTGTCTATTTTTTCTTCTCTACTTTTAAAAAGTGAATACCTGAGCACAATAAAAGACAGCTTGTGTTTTAGTACAATTTTCCTTGTCCGACTCCCGGCACGCCCGACAGCCTGTTACATGACGCGTTGTGTATGATACTTTTAGCATGTGACATACTGATCTGTTGAAAGAAGCGGAATATTTATGGGGAACCTGTGTATATTGAAGTCAATCCTCTAGACAAGAGGTGGTAAAACCATGACATCAGTGCAAGTACTCAAATTTACAGCGTAATCAGATACAACATATAAACTATTAATCAGTTTTATGGAAATTAAAACATGAACTTACACAAAGAAATTGAATGTATGGTCCCAACCGTGACCCCCGCCAATAGAAAACCTACGTGCAGAATCAAAACAAACCGTCAAACGTGATGATTTTCATTAATGCCATGATTTTCTTTGATGACTATTTGTGTCACCTGCCACCATCGACATCACGAAAATCATGGAAAATTTGCCTCCAATGTCATTCTACTGGTAGACTTTCTGTTAGCGAGAGTAGCCATTATTTTCATAACATTGCTGTGGATAGGAAAGTCGGTGGAGGGGGAGGGGTCTTACCCTGCTTTCGGCTAAATTCCGAGTAAGTCATATTGTGATTTGCTGGGGGAGGTGGATTTGAACACATCCACTCCACTAATCTACGAGCTTCGTATGCTTGTGTATACTTGTGTATATTTATAAAGATTACAACTTTGATGAGGAAGTGTATACAAGGATCGCCAAGGCAAGAAGCACTTTTGGCAGATTGTACGCAAATGGGTGGTGTAGAAATGGCATTAACCTACAGACTAAGCTGAAAGTTTACAGAGCAGTGGTACTTCCAGTGCTGCTATAAGCTAGTGAAACATGGACTGTGTATAGACGTCATGTGAAAAAAACTCAATCACTTTCACACAGCTTTTCTCAGAAAAGTTATGAACATAAGATGGCAAGACACTATTCCAGATACCACTGTCCTTGATAGAGCTGGTATCCCTGCACTGACATTATCCTGATGCAGACACAGATTCGTTGGGCAGGTCATTTGGTGCGTATGCCAGACTATCGACTGCCAAAAATACATCTCTATGGTGAGCTGGAGAAGGATAAACGATCTCAAGGTGGAAATAAGCTCTACAAGGACTCGTTAAAGAAATCATTGAAAACGTTTGAAACACTTGGGACGAACTTGCACAAAATAGATCTACATTTCGCTCTACAATTAAAAAAAGAGCGCATCATCTTGTGAAAAAAGGAGAAATGCAGCAGCTCAACGCGGAGAGTAGCTAGAAAGTCACGGATAGACCAAAATCCGTCTACAGTGATCATTCCATGTCCGAACTGTCCAAGAACATTTACAGCTCGAATAGGGTTCATTAGCCATCTACGAACTATTATGCATGGTCATAATTCTAACTCAAATCAGATAGGGTTGAAAATCATCACATCAAAAACTCATATACTAGATTTTACGAGATCCAACGACAACATAGAAATTGTAAATGTTCCATTATTAAAAGTCAACAATTTTATATATTTAGACACCAATCTAGCATTGGATGGAGACTCATCAAAAGAAATTTTACACCGTATTGCCCTTGCAGCGGGTGCTTTCAATAAACTACGCAACATATGGACGTCAAACACACTAAGAAACACCACAAAACTCAAGTTGTTTAACTCCAACATCATCCCTATTCTATCATATGGGTGCGAAAGTTGGAAAGCCACAAAAGCCACAGATAAAAGACTCGACTCCTTTGAAAACAAATGCCTACGTACCATTCTGAACGTTAAGTGGAGTGACTTTAAATCTAACACTACTATAAGAGAGGAAAGCAAACACACCTATATATCTTCCTTCATTAGACAAAGGCGTTGGACTTACATCGGCCATGTTCTCAGAATGAACAGCCTAAGAATTCCCCAGCAATCACAATATTGGGTGCCACATGGAGTAAGAAGAAGAGGGAGACCTAGAGAAACTCTACAAAGAACCATTAATAGAGAAGGCATGTCAATGAACCTAAACAACACGCAACAATTGAAAGACCTGGCAACACAAAGACAGAAATGGAAGGCTATGGTTTCTGCCCTATGCGCCGCCTATGGCCCTGGAGGAACATAACATAACATAATTCTAACTGAATTTTCCAAAGTGGGTGTACAAATGGTCATCATCATCATGTGATTGACGAGCACACATATGTGTTTATATATGTATAATATTTGTGTACATGTTGTGTATATGTGTACATACATATATATGTGCGTGGATGTATGTGTGTGTGTACACGTGCTCCTGACATGTACATGTGTGTACACGTGATACTGACATGTACACAGGGCCGGCCCTAACAATTGAAGGGCCCAATGCGAAACGGATTGCGCTGGGCCCAGTCTGGATAGGGAAAAAGATAATAAAATAAATTCTAATATGAATTTATGGGCCTATGAAGTGCGGGGCCCACTGCGGCCGCATAGGTTGCAATGGCCTAAGTCCGGCCCTGCATGCACATGTGTGTACACCGTGTTATATCGAAACACTGACAACATATATTCATCAACAATATTGATTAATCACGTGGGTCTCACCTGTACAGGCACACTTCACAGACTATATCAGGTAAAAGTTCCCACGTCTTTGATCTTCACTTGACCATGACAATGGGGTGCGACCTCGCATGTTGTGTAAGTCCGCATGGCTGGCATTTTTGTTGTGTCTTCGTTTTGTCTGATAAGTGCCCACACCTGGGATTGTCTAAAGCATGCTTGAAGGACATCTGGCCTTGATTTATGTTATTAGGAGGACAAATGTTAGGTATAGTGATAATCTGTTATTGATAATCTGTTATTGATAATCTGTTATTGTGGCGAGGCTGGCTAATTTGTCGCAAAGTTTTATCTAGGATTTTTTGGGGAAATCCTACGTATTTGGACAAAAGCGTGATGATACAAGCTTACAAACGATGGTTAATCCATTAATTCAATAGTTTATAGCATCGTGTGAACATAAGAAAATATATTCGCCTGGCAGGAAATGAACAAATCAAACTTGCAGGCCATCAAGAAGCACTTTTGGCAGTGGTGAATCGGTGTACACTTGTTTGGTTTGGACATGTAACGAGACATGACTCACTTTCTAAAACTATTTTGCCGGGAAACTTTGAGAGTAAGAAGAAGAGGCGATCAGAGAATTTTGGATAACATCAAGAAATAGTACAGCCATGATGTGTCTCATTTTCACGGCATACCATAAAATGAAAAATTTCATATGCAACAAGTCCATATCGATGGATACTATAAAACATGTCCTCAAATGCTACATTGAACCAGTGCTACTCTATGGAAGTGAGGCATGGACAATGAATAAGACATCACAATAATCATTGGAGGCAGCGGAAATGTGGTTTATTCGAAGAATGTTACACATTCCTTGGACAGCAAATATTACTAATGAAGAATGTCTTAGAAGGATGCATGTGAAAAGATGCATTATTGATAATATAAGAAAAAGACAGTCAACATTTATTGGGCACACAATGAGAAGAGGAGGCATTGAGAATATAGTGACAACAGGAAAGATAGAAGGGAAAATACCAAGGGAAAAGACCCAGAGAAAAAATATTGGACAGTTTGATTAAATAGCTTCAACACCAAGAGAGATCGATGTACGTGGAGAAATATGATAGTCATCGCCATTCCGCACGGCACTTGATGATGATTTGTCTACACTATTCCACATTTCGATATTCAGATATGACGGCAGACAAGAGGCGGAGATAAACACAAGATGTAATAAGGCCTGTCATTGGTCAATTAACACCTTTACTAAGAAACAAAGATATTACACTAGAACGAAAGAAAGCGCTTTTCAACACCATTTTCTTACCAACATTGTGTTATCAGTGTCAAACTTGGACATTAGATTCTAGAACAATACATAAGATTAACACCACTGAAATGAAATGTGTGAGACGTATGATTGGAGTTAGCTTGAGAGACAAAATCAGGAATGAAGCACTAAGGAAACAATTAGGGATCAAGCCAACAATAGAATACATACAGAAACAACAAGTTAAATGGTACGGCCACATAACCAGACAGAAAGAGCAAAGTATTATCCAAAAAACACTTAACAAACGATACGAAAACAGGAGACCTATTGGACGCACTCGTAAAAGGTGGATGGATAGTGTATAGAGACACTCAGAAATATAACAGAATAAGAGGCAAATAGAAGGGCAAAAGACCGTACACTCACTCTCCCCTCAACACCGAAAGGTACATGAGGACAGAAAGAAGAAGAATATTCCACATTTCTGAAGACAGGGGTTTTTGTAGTAATGAACCATTGGCTCAGCTGGTATGTAAAAATTAAAACATTTCTGTGGTGAAACAGTGTTACTTTCAACCTCGGATATGAGTTCGTGAGTTCATATTGGTTATATTAGGGCGTATAACAATAAAGAAATATAGAGGTCGAAGTTCAGGTTATCCTACCACCACGGCCTGCCTATAAGTTTATTTTGCTTACGATATGTATCCAAGTGTTATTCTTAACGCGGGAAGAAGATTTGCCAGGTCATTGAGAAACTGTCGCTTCCTGTGATTGGCTGGAAGTATTTGAAGTCTCCGAAGCAACGTTATCTGATTGGTTGGTATGCGAGATAGCTCGTGATGAACACGGCATTCTTGTTTCTATTACGGTAAAGGTAAAATGGCACACGAGCAGCAAGCGAGGGTATTTTCTTGACGAGAATGTTTCGGTTGTAGAGTTTCGAATGTTACACTCTAGGTTTTTACTTATAATTAGTATATAACACACACTTGAGAAAACGTTTTCCATTGATCTGATAGGGTGGATTATAAGTTGACGGTAATGCACAGGAGACCGGTTGTAGTGTTTAGTATGACAAATATAGTTGGAATCTTCAATCAACCAAGAATGGAAAAGTGAAATTGTATTCAGTTGTTAGTGTGAACATCACGCTTCAAACAATCGTTAAGTGTCACTGTGGATTGAATTATTTCTGATGTTCTGCACAAGGATAATATGATTGTGCCGTTAATTGTGATCTTTCAGTCCTGAACGTAACACAGGTGAGTTAAACGTGGTAGGTGTGTGACAGTACTTAGGTGAAGTAGAAAGTTATCCGCCATATGTGAGATAGGTAGGGCATAGGTGTTGTGTAATTAATTGTATTGGTATTATAATTGAAAAGTAGGCATATATGAGTGTGATAGCTGCTGTGATGGATTCTATATAACCTAGGTGAAGTATTGCTTTGTTGAAGTGCAGGTAACGGGAATGTATCATGCGTCAGACTAACATATTGTAAGCTGGGGATGTTCTGGGTATGTGTGCTGGTGTAGATGTGTCTAATGTTACATGAAGATGTTGCCAGCTAGGAGTTGCCAGCTGACTGACATTTCGTACACTTTTCTAACAAATTTCTTCACCTGCATCTCTTTTGTACCAGGACAATGATCTCACTTGTGTGTTCTACTAGGCTTCCAGCAAGGTGCAGTTCAGAGAATGCAAATACGGGTTTTCACAGTTTCATTTGAGCCAATGGTCCGACACACCTGACTTCGACAAACATTTATAATCAACACCGTATATATACAGAAGGTGGCTGTAGAGTTTATCCCCCGCCCCCTTTCGATGTTTATAAAAAAGAAATCAAAACATGATTCTTTCGCGTTCATTCTCAAGCTCCTGCAGATTATCAGGATGTATTCCAGAGAATGGAATGCGATGTTTTTTGGTGTCATGGATCACATGCGATATTTGCGCCTTTCAGCCTGACAGATTGAAATTTAGCATGACAGAACATAGAACACACGACATATGGTAAAATAAAAACACCAGTTAGAAAATGATGGTAACGTCTCTTCCCTCCCCCCACCAAGCAATTTTCTTTCACCCCGATTATCAAAATCGTGGAGTTTAAAAAAAAAAAATATGTGGGCCTGCATAGTCTGCTGAGGTAATTGTGTGTGTTGTCCTGTGATAGTCTGCTGAGGTAATTGTGTGTGTTGTCCTGTGATAGTTTGCTGAGGTAATTGTGTGTGTTGTCCTGTGATAGTTTGCTGAGGTAATTGTGTGTGCTGTCCTGTGATAGTTTGCTGAGGTAATTGTGTGTGCTGTCCTGTGATAGTTTGCTGAGGTAATTGTGTGTGTTGTCCTGTGATAGTTTTCTGAGGTAATTGTGTGTGTTGTCCTGTGATAGTTTTCTGAGGTAATTGTGTGTGTTGTCCTGTGATAATTTGCTGAGGTAATTGTGTGTGCTGTCCTACAATAGTTTGCTGAGCTTGCATATCATGAATATGACAGCAGTTGCCACTTTCTGTCCCACCATTGACTCCTGTCGATCGTGATCAAGCTATCCTGCTTATGTCCGTGCCGTGTTCATGTTGTCTTTCATATCTTGCGTTGACTTTCTTGATCTGCCCCTTTTTTCATTTACCCTGTAATCATCTTCTCTATGTTGTGTAATATGGTGAATATATTATAATTTCTGAAGAAAACCTGATTAATTCAGATTTCATTGATATTTGGCACACTTAAACCTGTCGGGATCAATGCGCACCTCTCTCATTGTTGATATCAAGTTCTCTGTCTCATGTCACATATATATAACTATTTTTACATATTTCTTGTCCATGTTGTTTTGACCTCTGACCTAGTAAAGACTTTTCCGATCCATTTCTACTTGACAGTTAACTCGACCATGTGAACGTCTATAATGAGTATCGTTCTTATTTGTCGTTTTCTGTTCTGTATGTTGTCTTGATACAAACATTTAGGTCAAAACGTCGCTGTGTGTATTATGTATGTCACGAGTGATTAGCAAAATTTCATTATCCTGTGCATGGCTAAGCCCACAACATGTATACCTCATACTGAATCCTGGCTTAGCCCACAACATGCATACCTCATACTGAATCCTGGCTAAGCCCACAACATGCATACATCATACTTAATCCTGGCTAAGCCCACAACATGCATACATCATACTTAATCCTGGCTAAGCCCATAACATGCATACCTCATACTGAATACATTTTGAAAATGTGATTCATACTCATGTGATCTACTTCATTCTTCTTTCCATCTATGTTGCTGTTACAATTTGTTACAAGACTACCTCAAGATAATATTTTCTACATTCTTGTATTTACAGCCGTCAATCTTCGGTACAGTAGCACAAGAGAAGACTCCTCCAGTAAACAAGAGAAAGGTACGAAAATTCTACATGTCAACTGTATCACTCCATATTGTCCACTCTGTCAATTGTATTACTCTATCGCTGCTAGGTATTGCTTTTGTCGTCCCCACTAGTGCATTAGCACCAGTTACTACTGCCCATACTCCTTCCTGTCTTCTCATAATGCTATCATCATCACTGGAGCCATGCCGACTGGAGCTGTGGTTGAATGACGTAGGCGATCATGGGCTCCTCAAATCTGTGTTTCATTAAATTTTACCAAAAATTCAGCGATTCTACCTTGCTTAAATTGTCACCATAATTAATCCACTTCTCTCTCTCTCTCCCCCACCTCACCCAATCCAAAGAATTGTAGAACAAATACGGAATAACTATATGATCTGTACAGAATTGTCCATCTTAAACAAGTTTCAACTATAACAATTTAGTTTGTTTATATTCACATATTTTGTTGTGGTTAACTTTTGGCAAACTCCACCCACCCATGCACCATCATCTTTTGGCAACCTGCACACACCCATACACCACCAACTTTTGGCAACCTCCATACACCACCAACTTTTGGCAACCACCACACACCCATACACCACCAACTTTTCAAACGGTTTTCAGACTACCACCCTCTCATAATTGTTGTAATTTATGGACATCACAACCTCCTCACCACCGCCCATCCCCCCCTACCGGAGGGAGGCTACGTAAACCTGAGAACAGACTTCTCTAGTTTGTTGACTGAAGAATTATCAACTCCACATATATTACTTGAGGTATAATGTGTATCAACTCCACATATATTACTTGAGGTATACAGTGTATCAACTCCACATATATTACTTGAGGTATACAGTGTATCAACTCCACATATATTACTTGAGGTATACAGTGTATCAACTCCACATATATTACTTGAGGTATACAGTGTATCAACTCCACATATATTACTTGAGGTATACAGTGTGTTTGAATACTAGAATACAATAGAACATCCCTGTTTCACTTTACACTCACAAAATGTTACCTGCAGGCTGTAACAATTCTCTTACAAAATGTCACGTGCAGGTTGTAAGAATTCTCTACAAAATGTTACGTGCAGGCTGTAACAATTCTCTTACAAAAATATCTCAGGTGAAATGATTCCTCACTACAAATCATCGTGCGGCTCCATTATGCCAATGTTGTCATGTATAAACAGACATCGCGTGCGCAAACATCGCAGAAGAGATTTATTACGAAACACCAATTAGACATCGCTTCATCGTGTTTTAACACCGATCAGGGTCATAGATAATGCTAGAACATTCGATTGATACACACGTTTAATTGAAATTCAGAAAAGGTGGATTATGTTGGGTTTTTTTCGGTACACAAATCGAATGAGCACATAATAATGGCGAGAGAAGAAAAGACTGGAAGCACGCTATAATACATGACTGACAATCAGAGCCGTCAATAAACACAAGTTTCTAGAGGTCACAGAAATGAGGGAACTTAGTTTTCTATCTATAAATGTGCTCACGCGCACGCGATAAATCTAACAATAGACACCAAGAAGAAAATGTGGGCATTGACGTCAATAGATTTGCTAAAAACGTCACTGCGGTTTGTTATTATCTCTTTGTTCATTCGACATCGATAACAGATATTGTCTCTTGGTTTGTATTTCGTATCAGATGTTGAGGGCGGCGGAATTTTACACACATGCGCGTGTTTACATAGAACAAAATACAGGTGTTGGAAATCATACACTGCTGGTTGGTTGACAATAGTACTTATGTACAACAACAATTCCATCAGATTGACAGTGAACTGTCTGTCATACAGGGAATGGGTATGAAAAAATACAATTAACAGCATACACGTTTCAACCTTAAGGTCTTTTTCCTGTTATTTTGTACCTATAGACTGATAGTCTGTTCGTTAATTGTCAAGCTGAACGACTTTGTGTTTTAAGTAAGTACTATTGTTATACAGTTTTACAGCAGTCCCACTTAGTATCAATTGTTGTATGACTAGAACATTACACAGGTGAGTCATGTAGAACATTACACAGGTGAATCGTGTAGACCAGATAAAAGGTGTGTCGGAAAGGGAAAAAAAATCACGGGTATTCGGATAGAACGATATTAGTACTTACAATGTGTCCTCATAGACATGCAAACAATTATCTTTAGTAAACTTGACTTCTATTTTTTTTAAATATAATTAAGCCCTGAATTCTGACAGTTTGTTGACAATGGAAACCCTGAATTCTAACAGTTTGTTGACAATGGAAACCCTGAATTCTAACAGTTTGTTGACAATGGAAACCCTGAATTCTGACAGTTTGTTGACAATGGAAACCCTGAATTCTAACAGTTTGTTGACAATGGGAACCCTGAATTCTAACAGTTTGTTGACAATGGGAACCCTGAATTCTAACAGTTTGTTGACAATGGAAACCCTGAATTCTAACAGTTTGTTGACAATGGAAACCCTGAATTCTGACAGTTTGTTGACAATGGAAACCCTGAATTCTAACAGTTTGTTGACAATGGGAACCCTGAATTCTAACAGTTTGTTGACAATGGGAACCCTGAATTCTAACAGTTTGTTGACAATGGAAACCCTGAATTCTAACAGGTTGTTGACAATGGGAACCCTGAATTCTAACAGTTTGTTGACAATGGAAACTCTGAATTCTAACAGGTTGTTGACAATGGGAACCCTGAATTCTAACAGGTTGTTGACAATGGGAACCCTGAATTCTAACAGTTTGTTGACAATGGAAACCCTGAATTCTAACAGGTTGTTGACAATGGGAACCCTGAATTCTAACAGCTTGTTGACAATGAAAGAGATAGTTAAGAATTGACAAAAAATAGTTCATGGATGTCCACTATGTTGCCCAGTTCCAGATTTTCTAATACCAGCGCAGTGTGCATTCCCCAGACACTTCGTTCACCATGAACTTTTATTCCAAATGTCAGCCACCCAGAGGGGCAGGCTAAAGTGTTCGTAGAACGTATTTGTCATACTCCTAAGGGAGACAGCTGACATTTAGCGTAACATTTCTGTATTGTAACATGACGTCATGTCAGATATCGAGAGTTGCAGGATTAGATCGACTTATCGTCCGATATTCAATATTATGACGTCATTGAAGCCACGAATATTTACTATAGTCCGTTCAGAATCGTTTGCCGAGATGTTAAATTATTTTTATCAAAAACGTATTGTTCATTTGGATTGATCATTTGAAGTTAGGTTTAGAATAATAATGTCGCTATAGAAATATTTTTTTATCAAAGAAATGTGATCCAGTATCAAAGATACCTTATTTAACCTATATTAAAAAAAAGTTAATCTAAATTATAAACAACCGCTGGATTATGTAGATGCTTACATCTCACATCTGATTATTAAATATAAAGGCATGACCCTCACCGTAGAATGTGCACCGTTCTAAAAGTAGTTGTTTCCACTGTACATTTGTATAAAGCAATGTTACATATGGAAATTCCCGTTTAGCACCAAATATTATTTTTCCTGAACTTAGAATTATGTGAAATCAAAAACGGATATTGACTCGATTTCAAGTCACAAGTCAGAGGCACGTCTCAATATTTACAGAATGTAGGCGGCACTAAGCATATTACCTTCTGCAAGTCTATGTGAGAATGAATCTGAAAGCGAAATATTTTACTGAGCATAACATTGCTATAAAGATTTATCAATACTTCTGCAGAGAGCGTAAAAAGGGACATCTTTATTGTTCTTTATCAAATCCTGAGAAGAGAACAATGCATATTTTAGGTTTGTGTAAACGTTCATTTGATCGAATAGTGGAAGCAAGCGGATATTTATTGCCAACAAATTCACGAAAGCAAGGAAGGAAAGAAAAGATAGACAGTTTCGATAAGGACCTAGTAAAAAGAGAAATATGTAGAATGTTTGATAAAAACGAAGAAGTGACACTTAGAAAGTTGAAGATTTGGCTGAAAACTAATAACGACATTGAAATATCAAAAACTTTATTATGGAAAACTGTAAGAAATGCAGGCTTCACCTTTAGAAAGTATGCTGGTGGAAAAAACATTATTTGTGAAAAGCCACATCTGGTAGCTCTTAGAAGCAAGTATTTACGTGAAGGGAATGCGCGAGAATGGTTATGATATTTTGTATTTAGATGAAACTTGGATCAACGCTCATCATACAAATGAAAAGGAATGGCAGTTAGCAGATGGAAGTATTAAAAGATCAGTACCAAGTAGTAAAGGGCAACGTTTGATAGTTGCACATGCAGGTAGCAGACATAATGGGTTGTTGCAGAATGCTCATCTAATTTTCATTTCAAAATCCATTGACAATAGAGACTACCACTCCGAAATGAATGGGCACATATTCGAAGACTGGATCGAAAAAAGTATTCTTCCAATATTAGATAGACCTTCTTGTCTGATAATGGACAATGCTTCATACCATAACGTAGTGAACGTAGAAGATAGAATCCCAACATCATCAAGTACAAAAGATGCAATCAAAACGTGGCTCATAAAAGAACATACCATTTACCGACAGGTACTTGAAACCCGAATTGCTTAACCTTGTAAAACAGACACAACGAACAAAGATATTTAAAATAGACAAGTTAATTGAAGAACATGGTCATAGATGTTTGAGACTACCTCCATATCATGCACACTTAAATCCTATAGAGCTAATTTGGGCAAAAGTTAAAGGACACGTAGCATCTACAAATACAACTTTCAAATTATGTGATATTGAGACTCTTACAAATCAGGCTCTATCAAATATACATAAAGACTACTGGGTGAAATGTGAGGATCATGTGTTACGCCAAGAAGAGGAATATTGGAAAAAGGAAGGTTTGTTGTTTGTTCAGCCGAAAACAGTAATCGACCTATTTGACTCGTCTGATTATGAATGATCATTACTCTGATTAAGTCTACACTAAAAAAAGTTTGATTTGCAAAATTTACAAGTTGATTTGTAAAACATTTCATTGCTCAATACCACCCAAGCAATTCAAAAAAATGTTATAAGCAAACCATCAACCATTACTTATAAAAATTAGCCCGCTTGATTCAATACAGAAGTTCAGATATCTTGGATCAACTATTACAGACAAAATTTCCTTACATGAAGAAATATATGTACTTATTTCAAAGGCAGCGACAACATTTGTGAAACTCACACCAAGAGCATGGAACAATATCAAATTGACTCTACGAACAAAAGATATATTTTAAATTTTTTTTACACCTGCCACCATGTAAAATATTGTGGACACGCCTATGGGTCATCATTGCACTAGATTACTGTAAAATATTTTGTTTATGGTCGAAATAATATTTACATGGGCTAACATCAAAAGAATTCGCCGCTTTCAAATAACCGTTACAGCTAGACATCAAGTAACACATATGTTTTCGCGACATGGACATTTTAACAACGTATGCCAAAATTCATGTGAAATCATCAAGAACTTTTTGAATTATAAATCATAACATCTCGGCAAACGATTCTGAACGGACTATAGAGCAAATCTGTAGCAAATATTAATTGAGACATCTTGACATAAGTGAATTAAAAAAGATAGCTCCTATAGTGTTGCTATTCTTTGCCCCCTTTCCGTCCCCGGCAACACACGAGATCTTCCAATTGTAACTTTATCTGGTCCTTTCCGGTTGACCATAAACGAAATCAACTTAGGGGGGGGGGGGGGGGGACAAAATTTGCGTCAAGGATACTATTTTTATTATCTATCATCGTAATTCCTCAAGTGGATGATCGTTGGTTATATCCACACTTGCCGTTAAGCGTGGGGAAAGGGGAGGGGAATTGATGTAGTTTTAGATTTGTCAAAAATTGATGTAGTTTTGTTATGCCTTTTAAAATGTTTATTTTGATAAGGGGGCTGGAGGTGGTATATGTGGACACAATTAGATAGGGGGAGAGTAGCAACTCTTGACAATTGTTGACAAGGTGGACCCAGTGAAGAATATCCGAGTTGTGGGGCCAGACTTCTGTGTTTGGGGTAGCATTGTGTGTAACGAAAAATCAAATAGACTTGGACATAATTCAAATAAATTCAACAAGACACCGTACCTGGTAAGATAAAACTTAATAAATAATACATGATTATAGTAACAAACAACAAAACAGTGAGTCAACCAACGTTACTCATTGCAGAATTCGACCAGATGTTACATCTTTTGTGTCATGAATACACGTCTACTGTTAGCCGTAACAAATATGATAATGTAATTTTGTTACTGGTAACTCATGTAACTTAGAAATAGTACAACTAATGTCAATGAGAAATATCAAATAAAGAACTGAGGATTTTTTCCACGTTTCGGGTCAATAGTGACCTTTTATCTAGATACGTAAATGAAGTAGGATTAAACAGACAGTATTGTCTATGCCAAGATATGGTCGTACACCTCCATCTCACTGCATAAGAAAAGGTATATATTTAGACTGGTCACATGACTGTTGACTGAGCACACATTTGTCAACTGGTCTATCACGTGCACCAGATTGTGTATCTGCAACAGGCTCCAAGATGTCACAACATGTCATACAGACATGGCTACTCTATCAATAGACCCTGCACCGACTAAACTAGGAGGTCAAACATCTCCTTAGTGGAGCGCGGTAGCCTAGTGATGGAGATCTTGCTTACTGGGTTACAGTTTGCTATGTTCGAAAACACGCCCGGACAACACAACATTCCGGGGCATGATTCCTCGCTTCGCAGGACCGTTCCTCCAGTCGACCCAGCTGTAAATGGGTACCTGAGGCACGATTTAGGAGAGGTAAGATAGCGAGGAAGAGAACTGGTCATCCTACCTAATAGTTGCTGTGGCTTAGTACATGAAGAATTAGCTTCATCACCGGCGGTAGGTTCCTGTCATGGGACCTTGTACCTACTTTGTGAAAAGGTCCAACACCTACTCTAACTAGAACACTGATGGTCCAACACCTACTCTAACTAGAAGACTGATGGAGTGAGTCATTCTGAAGCACATATGAAGTGGGCTGGGTATGGTGATAGAGTAGAGCGAATCTGAAGCACTGATGGAGTGGGTATGAAGCACTGATGGAGTGGGTCTGCAGCGCTGATGGAGTAATTCTCAAGCTCTGACGTGGCACTAGTTTTTTGTGTGTAGCACTCACAAAACCTCATTACTGGTATTTTTCTCTCACTACTGATTACTTCACCTGTAAGTTTACCTGTATTTCCGACTTACATAGATAGCAAGTATATGCCAATAAATATTGCTCATCTTGAACCCATCGTATGATGGTTGAGTGAGGGGGGGGAGGTGTAAATATTTCAGGGATTCCCCACGGGTAAATATTTCATCTTGTGTTCAGACAAATATGAGAATGTTGTGGGGGAGTTTCACTAAGACATGTCTAGATATATTTCTTTCTAATGTCTACCGCATTTCAGGTGAAGAAAGCAGAATGTTCTTGGGACGGAATGTTGCGCAAACTCATTCTTCTACTTCTGTGTTCATTCTCAAACTCCCGTTGGATCTGTCTTGTAGCAGAACAATGATCCTACTAGATTTCCAGCAGGATGTAGTTCAGATAATGGAATTGCGTTGTGTCGCCATTTTATTTACAACAATTACCCGACACAGCCGTCTTCGGATATCAATCGCATCTGGTATCAAGATAATGTTGCGGAGGGTTTGGTTAGGGGGTTCAAATCCCCCCCCCCATATGAGAATAGAACATATAATTTAGTACTAAGAAGTAAGCAAATTAATTATTTTACCGATGCCATCTGTTAGATGGTTTTCTCAAATAGACCCCCACCCCTTACTAAAGTTATATCTACGGCCCTGTCTGATATAATTTAAAAAAATTTTTTCATAGTTTCTATCAGAACTGTCTTTCTTCTACTCGTTCGCAGTTTGACATGTCTACACTCCAAGTCCGTTTTTCTTAATAAATGCTGCTGTATTTGAAAGCTCCTCTGTGCTTCCATACATCTTTCTGTGGATATCATTCTCTGTGGGCCAGTCTGTCTTTCAGTTTGTGGTGCAGTGCCAGTCTGTATCTCAGTTTGCGCACCAGTGCAGTGCCAATCTGTATCTCAGTTTGTGGTGCAGTGCCAGTCTGTCTTTCAGCTTGTGGTGCAGTGCCAGTCTGTATCTCAGTTTGTGGTGCAGTGCCAGTCTGTCTTTCAGTTTGTGGTGCAGTGCCAGTCTGTCTTTCAGTTTGTGGTGCAGTGCCAGTCTGTATCTCAGTTTGTGGTGCAGTGCCAGTCTGTCTTTCAGTTTGTGGTGCAGTGCCAGTCTGTATCTCAGTTTGCGCATCAGTGCAGTGCCAGTCTGTATCTCAGTTTGCGCATCAGTGCAGTGCCAGTCTGTCTTTCAGTTTGTGGTGCAGTGCCAGTCTGTCTTTCAGTTTGTGGTGCAGTGCCAGTCTGTATCTCAGTTTGTGGTGCAGTGCCAGTCTGTCTTTCAGTTTGTGGTGCAGTGCCAGTCTGTATCTCAGTTTGTGGTGCAGTGCCAGTCTGTATCTCAGTTTGCGGTGCAGTGCCAGTCTGTCTTTCAGCTTGTGGTGCAGTGCCAGTCTGTCTTTCAGCTTGTGGTGCAGTGCCAGTCTTTCAGCTTGTGGTGCAGTGCCAGTCTGTATCTCAGTTTGTGGTGCAGTGCCAGTCTGTATCTCAGTTTGTGGTGCAGTGCCAGTCTGTCTTTCAGCTTGTGGTGCAGTGCCAGTCTGTCTTTCAGTTTGTGGTGCAGTGCCAGTCTGTATCTCAGTTTGTGGTGCAGTGCCAGTCTGTCTTTCAGTTTGTGGTGCAGTGCCAGTCTGTATCTCAGTTTGCGCATCAGTGCAGTGCCAGTCTGTATCTCAGTTTGCGCATCAGTGCAGTGCCAGTCTGTCTTTCAGTTTGTGGTGCAGTGCCAGTCTGTCTTTCAGTTTGTGGTGCAGTGCCAGTCTGTATCTCAGTTTGTGGTGCAGTGCCAGTCTGTCTTTCAGTTTGTGGTGCAGTGCCAGTCTGTATCTCAGTTTGTGGTGCAGTGCCAGTCTGTATCTCAGTT
This sequence comes from Meghimatium bilineatum, assembly GCA_034231615.1. Classification (NCBI taxonomy): domain Eukaryota; kingdom Metazoa; phylum Mollusca; class Gastropoda; order Stylommatophora; family Philomycidae; genus Meghimatium; species Meghimatium bilineatum. Next base: position 1,762,430 of record CM067320.1, on the reverse strand, counting down.
TGTGGTGCAGTGCCAGTCTGTATCTCAGTTTGTGGTGCAGTGCCAGTCTGTATCTCAGTTTGTGGTGCAGTGCCAGTCTGTCTTTCAGTTTGTGGTGCAGTGCCAGTCTGTATCTCAGTTTGTGGTGCAGTGCCAGTCTGTATCTCAGTTTGTGGTGCAGTGCCAGTCTGTCTTTCAGCTTGTGGTGCAGTGCCAGTCTGTCTTTCAGTTTGTGGTGCAGTGCCAGTCTGTCTTTCAGTTTGTGGTGCAGTGCCAGTCTGTCTTTCAGTTTGTGGTGCAGTGCCAGTCTGTCTTTCAGTTTGTGGTGCAGTGCCAGTCTGTCTTTCAGCTTGTGGTGCAGTTCCAGTCTGTCTTTCAGTTTGTGGTGCAGTGCCAGTCTGTCTTTCAGCTTGTGGTGCAGTGCCAGTCTGTCTTTCAGTTTGTGGTGCAGTGCCAGTCTGTATCTCAGTTTGTGGTGCAGTGCCAGTCTGTCTTTCAGCTTGTGGTGCAGTGCCAGTCTGTATCTCAGTTTGTGGTGCAGTGCCAGTCTGTCTTTCAGCTTGTGGTGCAGTGCCAGTCTGTCTTTCAGTTTGTGGTGCAGTGCCAGTCTGTCTTTCAGTTTGTGGTGCAGTGCCAGTCTGTCTTTCAGCTTGTGGTGCAGTGCCAGTCTGTCTTTCAGCTTGTGGTGCAGTGCCAGTCTGTCTTTCAGCTTGTGGTGCAGTGCCAGTCTGTATCTCAGTTTGCGCATCAGTGCAGTGCCAGTCTGTATCTCAGTTTGTGGTGCAGTGCCAGTCTGTCTTTCAGCTTGTGGTGCAGTGCCAGTCTGTATCTCAGTTTGTGGTGCAGTGCCAGTCTGTATCTCAGTTTGTGGTGCAGTGCCAGTCTGTATCTCAGTTTGTGGTGCAGTGCCAGTCTGTATCTCAGTTTGTGGTGCAGTGCCAGTCTGTATCTCAGTTTATGGTGCAGTGCCAGTCTGTCTTTCAGCTTGTGGTGCAGTGCCAGTCTGTATCTCAGTTTGTGGTGCAGCGCCAGTCTGTATCTCAGTTTATGGTGCAGTGCCAGTCTGTCTTTCAGCTTGTGGTGCAGTGCCAGTCTGTATCTCAGTTTGTGGTGCAGTGCCAGTCTGTATCTCAGTTTATGGTGCAGTGCCAGTCTGTCTTTCAGCTTGTGGTGCAGTGCCAGTCTGTATCTCAGTTTGTGGTGCAGCGCCAGTCTGTATCTCAGTTTATGGTGCAGTGCCAGTCTGTCTTTCAGCTTGTGGTGCAGTGCCAGTCTGTCTTTCAGTTTGTGGTGCAGTGCCAGTCTGTCTTTCAGCTTGTGGTGCAGTGCCAGTCTGTCTTTCAGCTTGTGGTGCAGTGCCAGTCTGTCTTTCAGCTTGTGGTGCAGTGCCAGTCTGTATCTCAGTTTGTGCATCAGTGCAGTGCCATATAAATTGTTCTCATGCCTGCTGTTCGTGGTCGATACGCAGATTATATTCTTAATACTGTCGTCTTAAAATTGCATCTCATTCTCAGATTATAAGTTTCCTACTTCTCTCAGGTTATACGTTTCATACTTCTCTCCGGTCATACGACTCATACTTCTCTCCGGTCATACGACTCATACTTCTCTCCGGTCGTACGACTCATACTTCTCTCAGGTTATAAGTTTCCTACTTCTCCTCGGTCATACGACTCATACTTCTCTCAGGTTATAAGTTTCACATTCTTCCCAGGACATGTTTCATATTTCTCTCATGTTTCATACTCCTCCCTGGAACATGTCCAGACTGTTATATTTCTCTCATGTTTCATACTCCTCCCTGGAACATGTCCAGACTTATATTTCTCTCATGTTTCATACTCCTCCCTGGAACATGTCCAGACTGTTATATTTCTCTCATGTTTCATACTCCTCCCTGGAACATGTCCAGATGGTTATATTTCTCTCATGTTTCATACTCCTCCCTGGAACATGTCCAGACTTATATTTCTCTCATGTTTCATAGCCCTACATGGAACATGTCCAGACTGTTATATTTCTCTCATGTTTCAATTTCCTCCCTGGAACATGTCCAGACTGTTATATTTGTTACTGTTCTATTTCTGAGTAACGACAATTAAATAAAAAGATACCAACTTGTACATTGTGCCGGTTCCTTCACCTTTGATCTTTGAATTAACAAAGCAACGCCGAATGCTTTAGTATTTACAGGTGTGTATATTTTGTTCCTGTATCTTGGACCTTTTTTTAGACTCACCTAGCACTCTTTGGTATTTTACCTGTTGGCATTTACTATCATACGCTGTGTGGATTAAAGACTTACAGGTGAAGTCTGTCTCAAATGGGTTCTTTTTTTCTCACGGATTCTCTTTCATCTTTAGTAGAGAATACCAGATCTTGGGTTGTGGAATCTGGACATGTGTAGGTTGTCGACTACGTGTTCAATTGGCATTGGTCGGCTATCTATTCCATAAGCATTCCTATTTTGTACAGTTTCATCTTCTGCGTCGCAAGTACAGTATCACATGCGTCACTAGTACAGTATAGGTTATTACATGCGTCACTGGTATAGTATAGGTTATTACATGCGTCACTAGTACAGTATAGGTTATTACATGCGTCACACGTGCGCTATAGGTTATCAAACACGTCAGTAGTACAGTATCACATGCGTCACACGTGCGCTATAGGTTATCACACGCGTCAGTAGTACAGTATCACATGCGTCACACGTGCGCTATAGGGTATCACATGCGTCAGTAGTACAGTATAAGTTATCACATGCGTTACTAACACAGTATAACTTATCTAGACCAGTTTAATCGAGTTTCAAGTCGACTCGGTGCCGTTAGAACGGACCTGATTAAATACCCGCTAGTCTCAAGAATTTTGTAAAACACGCAACTTGCAGTTTGAACTCCGAGTTCATCGTCCGTTTTCAATAAGACTGGACATATGACCGTATTTCCTTACATATATGGTTCATTTGAAATTACTTAATCGTGACACCTTATTGAAATATTACGTGAAGGAAGAGTCGAGGGTCGGTGACAGAGGCACGCAGAGTTACAAGTGGAGGGTAAACGCCATGACATGGACAAGTGCAGTCTGGTAGAGTGTACCAGCAAGGTGAGAGGCAGATTTTGCAAGTCTGATGCAGCCATCCTCTCATACGGAGACGGTATATGATAATATTGAATGAGAAGCTTCAGAAATGAAATGAATGTTCTTCACTAACAGTCACCGTGACCTAGTGACGTGTGTAAGACCTACTAACAACAGTTATATCCCACCACCGTGACCTAGCGACATGTGTAAGACCTACTAACAAAATACAAACACCCCTTTTGACCTCTTGGTCACTATTTATATATTTTATGTGGCTTGCCAACTGCGACCAACGAAATGAAAGGAAATAATCAAACAAACTTGACGTTACAAAGCTTGTTTGACTTCAGGTGGTAGGTATTATAACGGCGATTGGTCACCGTATCTCAAACATAAGGTAACCATGAACCCATATTGCCCTCTGTGTCTGCAAACATAGGTGACCATGAACCCATATTGCCCTCCGTGTCTGCAAACATAGGTGACCATGAACCCACATTGCCCACCGTGTCTGCAGATATGTCACACTGCGGCCATGACCTTGCTCATAAGTGGTACGCATGCCACGTGACTTCACGAGTCAATGACTTTATTCTCGAATGTTCAAAGAAATGTTCATAAAAATAGTGCACGCGTTTCAAGTGCACACTCGTGTTTTGTCAACTGACATATTCCATAAGGTTTTTTTCAATATCATCATCAGGTGCCATGCCGACGGGGGTATACGATCACGGCTCTCCACACCTGTCTGTCTCCAGTATTATGTAATAAGATCTTTGTTGTTTCCTTGCCGTGCCAAGTTGTTAAACTGTCTAATATTTTCTCACGTTGTCGCCCTCTGTCTCTGTTGCCTTCGATCTTGCCTGTTGTAACTATGTTATCCAAGCCTCCCTGTCTCATGAAGTGGCAAAACAATGAAGACTGTCTCTTTCTTATATTAGGGATTAAGGTTCGCTTCGCATTTGACTCTTTCAACACTTCCACATTAGTTTTTCTGGCAGTTCATGGTATTCTCAGCATTCTTCTATAGAACCACACCTCTATTGCCTGTAATTTCCCACTTTCCAGTTTGTTTATTGTCCAAGACTCGCATCCATATGTTAGTATAGGGGTTATATAGCACTGCAGAACTCTCTTCCTGACCTCTAGCGACAAGGTCATATTACACACTATATATTTCATTGTGTAACATGATCTTCAATATACATTGCATTAAATCGCAGGCTCAAGTCTCCTGGGTATGAAAGAAAGCTCAGAGACACCAACTCACTGCTGATAGGAAGTAAGAGCTAATTGCTCACAACTCATGGGAGAGTGACAAACATAGAATGACATCTAATATTAAATGCATCATCTTGATTAGTTGGTATGTGGGGGGTAGGGACTCCATTAGACTGTCGTGGTATGTGGGGGTAGGGACTCCATTAGACTGTCGTGGTATGTGGGGGGTAGGGACTCCATCGTGGTATGTGGGGGGTAGGGACTCCATTAGACTGTCGTGGTATGCATATTGGTCGAATACGGAAAACGTGCTGACTCAAGTTGCGAGTCAAATGGGTGCCATCTGAACGGACCTGGTTCAAGATCCCGTTTTCTGCCGTATGATTTTGTCTTCTTCTAAAAATAGAGTGCAGACATACTGGCATCCTATGTGCCAATACATGGGGCGTTAATAGTGGATTAATCGGGCGTTGATAGTGGATTAATGGACTCTGATAGTTGATTAATAGGGCGGGGGTGTACTGAAGCTGCCTCACGAGAGCCTGCTGGTTGCGGTCACCGAGATTAAGGAAACACCGAGGCTGAGATTTGAGTAATTCGGTATTAAGTGTGGTAGTAGTAGAACTTTAAGCCTGCATGGAGGAACGAGACGAGAAGGTTTAACTACAGGGTTACGGGAACCATCATCGTGCATATCTGTCGTCACCTGCTAGGAGAGACTGCGCACCAATGGGTTTGCCAGGAGTACAATGATGTCGGTGCATAACAAGCAAGCAAGATTTTAGTCATAGGCAAGTTACTTTCTCAGCAGTTCTCTGGTCGACATAAAATACCCGTGTCCAGTACTGGCGGTTACTCGCTTAATCTAGATTCGGATGTTTATTCAGGACTTGGCGATAAATTTCAAGTATGAAGACAAACTGTTATATCAATGGGGGTTATGTCACAGTGAACTGTACATTACGAAATCGTTGGAGGAAATTTCACCGTTCAAAGGGAAAATATTGACATTTTTACCGTGCCATTCATTCATTCCAAGTTGAAATATAAGTCACAGTCGCGCGTGTTGGTGTCAAGGTCATGTGGCATGAAAACACCTTTCTGTGAAGTATCCAGGTAAATATTGTCACAGTTTCACAGCCGAGTCACTTTCAATACCTGATTAAGTGGTGGAAAAGTCTTCATCAAACACTTCATCAATGTATCCGACGGACAAGATCGACATACCCGGGTAAGATGTTACGTGAGAGGTCCTTCCTTATTCAAACTAAGACCATTTTTTTTAGCTATCCAAGTCTTTGCCCACAAGGCTATCATTTGCCCCCTTCCCCCCCCCCCCCCCCATCTTCATGTCAATATTGAATGTACATTTACCATCTTTCTAACTTGGGCTTGAGTTAGTCTAATGTCTACATCATGTACACTGATTTATTTGTTGAGATATTATGTTCGGTGTTATTTTTATGTTTGGTAAACATTCAGTCACAACTGACTTTTTTTTGTGTGGGTGTGGGTAGTTTCGGAATAATTTCATTATGTTGATCTATGATTACTCCAGAGCTAGATGTTTCTTGTATGACTCCAGTTGTTCTTGTGTCTCCAGTGACGCCATACACGGGTATTATGTTTCAATCGAAAGTAAAAAAAAAATCTGCGCATAAGAAATGAATGCCATTATTTGAATAACTATATGTTGGTCAAATGGAAGAGTCTATGGATGGCTGGATCAGCAACTAATCGATGCATTGGTATTATTTTCTATATAAGAGGAGAAATTAACGCTTGGTTGATTCAGTTCAGAAATATGAGTGAATAAATATACCAGAAATCAATCGATATGCTTCGCTTATTTTAAAAACTTGCTGAACCTCGCGAGCAATATTAGCGCATCAAAAGTCACTGAGGCGGGAAACTAGGGTTTCGTAGTACAGGCTAAATTTAGTTTGATCCAAGCGAACTAAAACTACGAATGTTCCTGTATCATAGCAGGTTTTGTCTGGCTGGGGACAAGACATAATATTTCTGGGGGCTAAAGTTCATTTGTCACCGCTGATTGATGACTGGATAGTTACACTTACCTTGAAGTGTTCTCGTCACTTTGTGTTTCAGAGAAAATAGGCCTAAGACTGGGTTAAAACTTACCTGTAATAGTTGAATTTATCTGATAGTATGTGAATTGTACAATTACCCTGTGTTCTACACAAGAACCGTATCGATTTAGTTGTACTGCCGTTTTATGTATTTCCATTATCTGTAATAGTTGGTAGGTTAATCACGGAAATCTGGCAGTTTGATTGACGATGCATTTATGGGTATATACATGCCCGTAAAAAAAAGTTAAAAAAAAAGAAAACTACGCCTGTTTGGTCATATAAAGAGACATAACTGTTTAGACAGATACATAATGGAGGGAAGAGTACCTGGGAAGAGGAGAAGGGGCAGACCAATAAGACGATGGACTGACGACATTAAAGATAACATGAATACATCGCTAGAAAATGCAAGCCACATCGCCCACGACAGAGAGAGGTTCAGAGAGTTCATTGGGAAGACAACGTTCTGGAAGGAATACGTCACATGACACATGCCCGTAGACATGAGGGGGCGGGAGGGGCATATCTGAAGAACTCTTGCCAGTAATGTAGATATGTCTTCAGTACAAGAGGGGTGTGGGTATACCTAAAACAATATCATTCGCCCACTTTACTGAGCAATTCCCTCATTTTAGTGAGAAATTTGATTTTTTTGTGAGATATCTTTTTTTAAAGAGGGGTTACCCCTTTGCTAAATTCATAGTGTTAATAGAGTTACCAGTGCTAATAGTATTAATAATTACTAGTGCTTCTTCTTCTTCTTCTTTCGTTCACTTGAAACATGTCTATATCTGTAATTCTGTCTCCTTAATAAAACTCACTGTCTTTTGTAGTTCATACAGTGTCCCATATAGACTTTTTATAGATACAGACATGTTTCCATTGTGTTTTGTGCGTGGCATCCTGATTATCTGTGCGCCTTTTAGCTGGATGCCTCCGTCTTCAGCACTCTGCTTACTTGGACAGGACTATGGTCCTGCTCGAATGGGACTGTCCGACCAGTCTTAGTTTCCAGCACCTGATGGCTGAACTAAGCCCCATCACCACTGCACGGTGCTGGCCTTGATGGGGACCAGTGCTAATAGTGTTAATAATTACCAGTGTTAATAGTGTTAATAATTACCAGTGCTAATAGTGTTAATAATTACCAGTGCTAATAGTGTTATTAATACTGTTAATAGTCATGTTCTGACTTCCTAAAGGAGAGGGGTTCCTCTGAATATCTCTTATCTGCAGGTTTGACTCTTGCACGTATTGCAATGCAAGTTTGATTCTTGCACGTATACAATGCAAGTTTGATTCTTGCACGTATTGCAATGCAAGTTTGATTCTTGCACGTATACAATGCAAGTTTGCATATTATGTGTTTAATGAGGTTATAATTTTAGCATTCATATTTCGGGAGATCCTACTAATTTTTCAAACCATCACAGTCAAGTTCTGTGTAAGTCAAGTTCTCTGTATAGTCAAGTTCTGTGTATAGTCAAGTTCTGTGTATAGTCAAGTTCTGTGTATAGTGTTCAGAATAAAGTTGTGTATAGTGATCTTTGTCGGCGAAATAATAAGAAATAATAAGTTTTTCTCGTATCTTTAAAAAAACCATTAACGAGTGAGATGAAAATATGGAATAGAAATTATGCGAAATAGAAACACAATTAGTTCCACAGAAAAAATAATTGTACATCTATAATTAATTAAAAAACAAAAATAATTATAAAAATATGGCCATGTTCTTCAACGTTACGATTTCCATTTTATGAAACAAGAAGTGTTCAGAATATTGTTGTAAATATAGCAGTAAACTTGCAGTGAGATGTACCGACGATATCAATATTCCCATGCAATGTTTCTCGCAGTCTTGTACACTATTTCGAATTATGCCCCACAACAAAACTCTTAATATAAAAAATGCATAACATAAATTGTATAGTCTATTCTGTAAAAAACGCAAGTGTTCAATATTCCGTATATCTATCAGAAATGGTAAAGAAGCCAAGTGAAGAACATTAACTAAAACCACAAAACAAACAATAGTTTAACGTCATGACCTACACATTTAATAAATGTATCACAGATTAACTGTAAATACAAGTAGGACAAGCGTTTTAAAACTCCATATAAATACTGCCTATGTATTTTGTTAGCAACATGTACCATGCAACATCTAACATCAAAACCTGGGAGTGAAGTGATTCATCGTCAGCTCATTATTTCTCGTGTTATCAATATAAACGTTGAGCAAACAGGCTGAATGAAGTCGTATTTCATCTGATATGCTGATAATTAAACAAGATCAGGTTTACATATACAATATATACACAACTGTTGTTCCTACTTGCGCTGCTATAGTTTTTCTATCTGTAGCTACAGTTGTCATCGTGACCTGCGATGTAAGGCTGTTATTATTAGTAAAAAAATTAAAAATGTATCGGTTTTATAACATCTATTTCATATTTAAATTTTCATCGAAATCTAATTGTCTTTAAAAAAAAATTATTTTTGTTTCCATGGACATGAATTTATAAACATACGATAGGAACTCCATATTTGGGCTAGTGAGTCAGGGTTGCCATACTAAATATTTCTTGGTTAGAAGGTCAGTGTTGCCATGCTGAGCAATTCATGTCACAGTGCGACATATTTTGTGTGTATGTTTATATTTTGACATATGCAGTGAGTCGTTACCGAAGTTACAAAGTGGGTGCTCTAACACTGATACTTTCAGCTTGTATAATGTAAAGAATAAACGTATGTTATTTTTCTCCACGTGTGTGTAGTACATTCCATGTACAAATACAAATATTGCTTTAATTTTCTAAGGAAAGGAGAGGGGCGCATCCCCACTCAACACCCGATTCTACGGGCTTGATTGTCTGTATGCTGTCGCAGATGTACTTTAACTGTATGAGAGCATTATCCTACACACGAGACAAATAAACTGGCACATTCCTACCTATGTTTGATATAATCCGGGATGCAAATTTCTAACATCAATATTCTAGTACTACTCGTCCACTATGCAGGTATGTGCCAGGTGTTAGCATTACTCGCCCACTTATGCAGGTATGTGCCAGGTGTTAGCAGTACTCGCCCACTTATGCAGTTTAAGTGCCATGTGTTTGGAGCAAGCGCAATCCTTTAAATTGTTTCGTTTATTTTGTTATACATACTTTTCCGTACCTGCTTTTTTAAATTAATGTTTTAAAAATAAAAATATTTACATGAGCCAGCAAAGCCGTATCTGATTTATTAGGGCAAGGGTTCCCAAACTTTTTAAAGCCATGGCGCCCTTAACGTTCAGATTATTGCCGGCGGCGCCCTAAATATGAAGGAAAACTAGAGGACCTGATCATTATAAGTCTTAATGTTACATTTTAATACATTCTATGCTATCATCTCTACATTAAACTATTTTATTTTTATAAGACTTTAATTTTCTTTAAATAATTCGTGAATAGTCGTTGGTAAATTTTTTTTCTCAATTGTTTTTTGTTTTGGCGGCGACCATGGAGACTCTTTGCTGCGCCCCCGGTCCGCGGCGCACACTTAGGGAACCACTGCGTTAGGGGATCTCACACACTGAAACAGCGTTCGGTGGGGAATGTGTGCGATGTGTTTATATTGTGAGACATTATTCTTGGCATAAATTCTTTAATTAGAACAAATTAAATGTCTGTTTCAGAATCAATCATCCGACAGGTGATAACACTGTCACTATGGGAACTCTGCATTGGGGTTGGCCGTAAGTGTATAGAGTATGGTCGTCTTGAGAGATAAGCGATCATAAAGATAATGAATGTCAGAGTGTGGATGATAGTTACTGTCAACCACCAATGGCTATTTACGTATACAATATTCATGTAAAATCAGGACGTAGCTATCAACCTAACATTTTTTTTACTGTAGTGAATTTCTGGGCAATATAAATATACATACGTTCAGTAGTTTGCCATTATTACAAGAGAGCGCTTCACCATCGGTATCAGAAACAATGAAGACCTAAAGTAAATTGCAATGAAACACGAGACATGAAAATCTATGACATATTCTCCCCATGTGCCGTCTTTGGCCCTAGAGGAATAACTAACTAAAGTTTGCCATTGCTTTCTGAACGGTCTGGATGCTCAAATGCCTGTGGAGGGGATCGAACTCGGTACCTTAGCCGTCACAGAGACGCCCTGTATCACAGAGACGGACTGTAATACACTAGTTGTAAATGATGATGTTCGGCCGTCGTAGTCGACGATGACCAAAAACTCAACCATAATAATAATAACAATAAGTAATAAAAAATAATACAGTTGTAAATACACTTGTTAAAAATGGCCGATGTTATTCAAAACTCTGAAAATATGTCTGTAATTTAATACATTCATCATCATCATCAAGTGTCGTGCCGAATGATGTTGGCGATCATATTTCTATATGTACATCGATCTCCCATATATGCCATCATCTCTGTTGGTGTCGTCAATCGAAGCCATTTAGTCAAACTGTCCAATATCTTTTCTCTATCTCTTCCCCTTGATCTTTTCCCTTCTATCTTTCCTGTTGTCACTATATTCTCAATGCCTCCTCTTCTCATTATGTGCCCAATAAATGTTGACTGCTTTTTTCTTATCATATCAATAATGCTTCTTTTCACATGCATCCTTCTAAGACATTCTTCATTAGTAATCTTTGCTGTCCAAGGATGCGTAACATTCTTCGAATAAACCACATTTCTGCTGCCTCCAATGATTTTTGTGATGTCTTATTTATTGTCCATGCTTCACTTCCATAGAGTAGCACTGGTTCAATGTAGCATTTGAGGACACGTTTTCTAGTATCCATCGATATGGACTAATTTAATACATTGAAATCCCCCCCCCCCCCATATATCGCATCATTTGACAAGAAATTTCCCCCTTGAACACCTTGCATAATTCCAATTATACTTATTCTGTGTACGGTATAGACTCACCTATTATTACATACATATTTTGTCGGTTTAGACAAAGTCGTTATAATGAGATTTGATTGTATGTGTAGGAATATTGTATTTCGTATGCGATGTCGAGTTAATAAACTTTTACTGGTACATCCACAGAACCGACAGAGCATAGGCCCGCAAATGTTGAGTCTGTCACAGATGTTTGGCTCTAGTACAGCTTATGTTCGTGGCGACAACAACAATCACCTGGAGGCTGACAAAGATGTGAGTGTTTCTGTGTGTTCTATTGTTTTTTATATACCACAATCTAGTAACTGTATGTCTAGTAACTTTATAGTAAATATCTGTCTATTAACTGTCTGCGTAGCAGTGGTTCTCAACCTGTGGGTCGCGACCCCTATTGGGGTTGAACGACCCTTTCACATGGATCGCCGTAGACCATCAGAAAACACGTATTATGAAGTAACATCGAAAATAATTTTATGGTTGGGGGTCACCACAACATGAGGAACTATATTAAAGGGTCGCGGAATTAGGAAGCTTGAGATCCACTGGTCTAGTGGAGCCCTGTCTGGTCACGTGACAATACTAGATACCAGATCTTACTGGAGGTGGTCGTGCACCATCCCTTGGTATTTTCATTCCAGCCCTTGGTATTTATCTTCTCTATTTCTCTTCGTTCTCACACTCCCAATGTCTGGCAGGATGAAGTCCGATAAACGAGATGCATTGTATTGTGTTTCTTTTAGCTAAGCAGCGATATCTGCATCGTTCATCCTGACATCCGTCTTCAGCGAGGCATTTTAAGATTTCATGCTATTTCTCTTCTTGACTTCATCGTTCTTTCATCAAACGTGATATGTAGCAGAGACGTCTTAACTGCTGCATCTTGCATTACCGCTGGTGCACAGTCCTACTAACATATGTAAAGCACTTTGTAAGAAAGTCTATGGTCCGCGTGAAAGAAAATACGTTTTTAGTATTTCTCTTGATTCTATCGTATAATTCGTATGCACTGTTTGTATTTACCAGTTCTACACAGTTGCTTCTGAAGAAGTGATTGGTAGGGAATATTAGAATTAGTGTTTGTGTTCAACATACTTGTATACGTTTTTTTATGTTCATGTGTAACACGCACAAGAAGTCTGTCACTAGTACTTGCTTTCATTTCTTCTCTTACACACCTTGTCAAACTCCTTTTATATATACGCAATATTGATCCTCTCTTTCAAACTTATTCATTCTTGTTCACACTTTCTTTACTCATTCTTTCACCCTCATTCCCTTCTACCACCCTCACCCCACACTCATTCTACCCCCCCCCTCGCTCCACACTCGTTGTCTTCAAGGCTTACTCACCATCGCATGCTCACTTTAATTCATACTTTCGCAATGTCTTCCTCACTCACTCACGCTTTTATCTATCTAATTCTATCACTCATTCACGAGAGCTACTGAAAAATATATCTACATATGAGTAGGGATTATCTCAAGAGTAAGGAGTGTATGCGTGTGAGCGAGTACACACGAGAATAAGTATGAATGTGTGGATATATTGAGAGTGGGAGGGGGGGGGGGGTAAAGACCAGCAGAGTCTATCTGATGAGTTAACCAGATGTTTGAGTGTTCTTGCATAAATGCCAGAACAGATGTGCCACACCTAATGGCTTCCCCAGATTTCGTTTAAATTATATCTAGTGTGACTGGTTTTATGGCGTCGTGGTACAGAGCTCGTCTGTAACGACCAAGGTACCGGGTTCAAATCCCACCGCCGACACATGTGCATCCGGAAGTTTCAGAAAGTAATGACAAACTACTAAATGTTTACATCAGAATCAATACCATGTTTTATTGCGGTGTTTTCGTTGGTCACCATTTATATACTTTGTGTCACCTGCCAAAGCCGACCAACGAAATTCGCGGAAATAATGGAAAATATTACAGAAAAGGCTTGATTGAATTTTGTTGGTAGTTTTTCTATTGGCAATTATATCTCGCGTAACACAATCCACGAGCTAGATAACGAGGGCTATTGTTGGCGTATTAGTTGTCAAGTTATTGGGATTGATTGGTAAGAACAGATCAATAATGATACGTATTCTAATCATGAACATGTTCCGCGTTCGTTACACAGGTTGCACTTTCTTCTTCTATGTTCGTTCTCGAGCTCCTGCAGATTAGCAATTCTGGGACTCACATCCGATGAATGCAATGCTTTATGCCATGGTTTACAGCGTTGCTGTGATGTCTGCTTCGTTGGCCTGAAACATCCGACTTCAGCATATCTTCTTAATCACTGACATTTGGATCAGCAACCTGGATCACTGACAGTATATGCAGCGGGACAACCAACCACCTCCAAGGCTGCAGCATGAAACACGAAGTGTATGGTGATTTATAGATTGGCTGTGATAGCAACGTGTTTCATCTCGACACATCCAAATTCAGAGTGATGGTTTCGGATCATAGGTCACTTTCAATATTTGGTGCTACCGGTCGACATTACAAAAGACGGGATGAGGAGACAGTTTTGTATTGCCTTAATGATTACTGCGCATGGACATACTAGGACTCACAACCGGTACTAACAACTAGGACTTACAACTGGGACTAATAACTAGGACTAACAACTAGGACTAACAACTAGGACTCACAACCGGTACTAACAACTAGGACTCACAACTGGGACTAATAACTAGGACTCACAACTGGGACTAATAACTAGGACTAACAACTAGGACTCACAACTGGGACTAATAACTAGGACTCACAACCGGTACTAACAACTAGGACTGACAACTGGGACAAATAACTAGGACTCACAACCGGTACTAACAACTAGGACTCACAACTGGGACTAATAACTAGGACTAACAACTAGGACTCACAACTGGGACTAAAAACTAGGACTCACAACTGGGACTAACAACTAGGACTCACAACTGTGACTAGCAACTAGGACTCACAACTGTGACTAGCAACTAGGACTCACAACTGGGACTAACAACTAGGACTCACAACTGGAACTAACAACTAGGACTCACAACTGGAACTAACAACTAGAACTAACAAATATGACTCAGAACTGGGACTCACAACTGGGACTAACAACTAGGACTCACAACTGGGACTAACAACTAGAACTAACAAATATGACTCAGAACTGGGACTCACAACTGTGACTAGCAACTAGGACTCACAACTGGGACTAACAACTAGGACTCACAACTGGGACTAACAACTAGGACTCACAACTGTGACTAACAACTAGGACTCACAACTGGAACTAACAACTAGAACTAACAAATATGACTCAGAACTGGGACTCACAACTGGGACTAACAACTAGGACTCACAACTGGGACTAACAACTAGGACTCACAACTGGGACTAACAACTAGGACTCACAACTGGGACTAACAACTATGACTCACAACTGGGTCTAACAACTGGGACTAACAACTAGAACTAACAAATATGACTCAGAACTCTGACTCACAACTGGGACTAGCAACTAGGACTCACAACTGGGACTAGCAACTAGGACTCACAACTGTGACTAGCAACTAGGACTCACAACTGGGACTAACAACTAGGACTCACAACTGGGACTAACAACTAGGACTCACAACTGGGACTAACAACTAGGACTCACAACTGGGACTAACAACTAGGACTCACAACTGGGACTAACAACTAGGACTCACAACTGGGACTCACAACTGGGACTAACAACTAGGACTCACAACTGGGACTAACAACTAGGACTCACAACTGGGACTAACAACTAGGACTCACAACTAGGACTCACAACTGTGACTAACAACTAGGACTAACAAATAGGACTCACAACTGGGACTAACAACTAGGACTCACAACTGGGACTCACAACTGGGACTCACAACTGGGACTCACAACTAGGACTCACAACTGGAACTAACAACTAGAACTAACAACTGGAACTAACAAATAGGACTCAGAACTGGGACTTACAACTTGGACCCACAACTGGAACTAACCAATTGGACCCACAACTGGAACTCCTGTTGGTAAATGTTTATGCTCTGTTGTTAAAGTCTTCGTGTGTAAATAAAAAGTGATATAAACGAATATCAAGAAATCATTGCATGAGAAACATCAAGAAATGGCCACCAACAAGATATACTTTCATTAGAAACATCAAGAAATTGCCACCAACAAGATATAATTTCATTAGAAACATCAAGAAATTGCCACCAGCAAGATATACTTTCATTAGAAACATCAAGAAATTGCCACCAGCAAGATATACTTTCATTAGAAACACCAAGAAATAGCCACCAACAAGATATACTTTCATTAGAAACATCAAGAAATGGCCACCAACAAGATATACTTTCATTAGAAACATCAAGAAATTGCCACCAACAAGATATACTTTCATTAGAAACATCAAGAAATTGCCACCAACAAGATATACTTTCATTGGAAACATCAAGAAATTGCCACCAGCAAGATATACTTTCATTAGAAACATCAAGAAATTGCCACCAACAAGATATACTTTCATTAGAAACATCAAGAAATTTCCACCAACAAGATATACTTTCATTAGAAACATCAAGAAATTTCCACCAACATATACTTTCATTAGAAACATCAAGAAATTTCCACCAACATATACTTTCATTAGAAACATCAAGAAATTGCCACCAACAAGATATACTTTCATTAGAAACATCAAGAAATTGCCACCAACAAGATATACTTTCATTGGAAACATCAAGAAATTGCCACCAGCAAGATATACTTTCATTAGAAACATCAAGAAATTGCCACCAACAAGATATACTTTCATTAGAAACATCAAGAAATTGCCACCAGCAAGATATACTTTCATTAGAAACATCAAGAAATTTCCACCAACAAGATATACTTTCATTAGAAACATCAAGAAATTTTCACCAACAAGATATACTTTCATTAGAAACATCAAGAAATTTTCACCAACAAGATATACTTTCATTAGTTTCCCTTAGTGATGTATGTTGTACAGCTATGAAACAGTTTTATCATGCTGTTTCAGCAATGCTTCATTGCTGTAAAATGTTGTCTGTTGCTGTGTTTTTCTGTGATAATTGCATTCTTGCGCAGCATCATCTGAGAAATTGTCTTGTGTTATATCCTAGAAAATAATTGCAATCTTGCGCTACAAGATCTGAAAAATGTGCTTTTATTGCTGTGTATTACCCGCCAATGAATTCTTGTTCTGTTTTATTGTGAGATCGTTCATGTTCATATCACACTTGCAGACAATTCGTTTTTACTCTAAAATCAATCAGGAAGATGACATTTCTCTGAGATTGGGATCATGTGAGGGTCGGGCAGATAATTTTTTTCCGACAACTTGCAAATAATAGGCACAATAATTCTTTATCGCCCATACACACAGGCACAAATACATACGCGACACGGATACACACACATACACATTAAAAGGCATGCACACACACAATAATAATAATACAAATAATACGCTAAAATATTGTGTACTCAGCCTTACGCCAGTGCTCATACTTACGTCAGTGCTCATACTTACGCCAGTGCTCAGCCTGACGAGAACGAGATGAAGCCAGTGTTGTGTATCGTAAGTTCCAGCTTACAGTGAAAGCCATTATAGCTGCATACATTTATTGCTGTCAGAATAAACCAGAAAATCTGTTTTCTTGCCGAGTTTTCTTAGGATGAATATCTCTGGTGCAATAGGTGCATGTAAGGTGATGCACGTGTGTGGACAGACAACAACTTGAGAACAGTGTAGCATGTGTGTTAGAATTCCAGATGCCATCTGCTTGTCAATTGTTGAAAATCGATATTTTATAATTGCTTCTTTGATTCATCTGAGCAAATCGATATTTTATCATCGTTTTATGGATTCACATGTGGGCATATCGATAATTTCTCTTAACTGAACAGAACTTGAACATATCAATACCTCCCTTCTGTTGCGTCTAATATGTGCTTCCCAAGCTCCTTCACTCTCTCTCTCTCTCTCTCTCACACACTCTCAATATTTTACTATCATCTCTTCCTCTAACATTCTTCCGTCACAGTTATTGTAGTGTTGGAGTGTAAGGCAACTTTTGCCAGATATGCACGGGCAAGATTGAATTATCTCATGATCAAAACAAGCCCAATTGAATTGTTCACTTATCATGAAATAACAAATTCATTCGGCTATTGATCATAGAAGGTTAATTGTTATCAATTTCTGAGAAATAGCTATCAACAGCAGATGGAACGACCGAAACATTAGAAACTAAATCAGGGGTCAGACAGGGCTGTATACTTTCCCCTTTACTTTTCAATATCAATATGGATAGTATAACGAAAGAAGCTGTTATTCTAAAAGAGGAAAATATAAACAATGCAGACAACTCAGTAGATGAAAACACAAGTGAAATCAATGAACTTCTGTTCACTGATGATCAAAGCCTGATATACAATGACCTAGAAAACATGTAATCCACATAGATTAGCAAATACATCAACAGCTTGTAAGAAGTATAACATGAAAATCAACAAAATCAACTCGTATGAAAACTCAGCAAGTCACCAACAACAATATATATCACAATAGACGACTCAGAAAAGAAACAAACAAAATATTTCAAATATTTAGGAAGTGGTTTTTTCTCCAGAAAATGTAAAACTAGGCAGAGAAGTAGAGACAAGATGTCAGAAAGCAAACACAGTGACAAATCAACTTTCACCATTACTCCTGCATCCGAAGATTAATATGGACATAAAGAGACAGATAATATCTACAATTTTCATATCATCACTTTGTTATCAGTGTCAAACATGGTGTTTAACAACCTCGCGGCAGAGAAAAGTTATCACATGTGAGATGAAATGTTTAAGAAAAGCTGCTATGGTCAACAAACTGGACAGAGTAAGAAACAAGGATATCGGAAAAAGAGTAGGAACAATGCCTTGTATCGAATATATAGAACGTCAGCAGATAAAGTGGTTTGGTCACCTTATGAGAATGGATCCAAGCCAAACACCACTGAGAGCTTATAGCAAACGATCAGCTAGATACAGAGCAAAGGGAAAACCGAGAAAGAGATGATCGATAACATCACGACCATCATCCACAAACACGGATTCAGTACGACTCAGGCATCACATCTGGCTTTGAACAGAAACTTATAGCTCTCACAACTACGATTAACGGCAAGTGTGGATGCTATCAACCAGCTTCCACCTGGGGATACCCGGATAGACAATAGATCGACATCAATAGATTTCACTCGAGGTTGCCACTGTCTCATAGTTTTTACATATCTATTTTTTAGAATTTATGTATATTAATATCCGATATTCTATGAGATTCTGTATGTTGATATTGTATGAGATTCTATATGTTGATATTCTATGAGATTCTGTATGTTGATATTGTATGAGATTCTGTATGTTGATATTGTATGAGATTCTATATGTTGATATTGTATGAAATTCTATATGTTGATATTGTATGAGATTCTATATGTTGATATTCTATGAGATTCTATATGTTGATATTGTATGAGATTCTATATGTTGATATTCTATGAGATTCTATATGTTGATATTGTATGAGATTCTATATGTTGATATTCTATGAGATTCTATATGTTGATATTCTATGAGATTCTATATGTTGATATTGTATGAGATTCTATATGTTGATATTCTATGAGATTCTATATGTTGATGTCTGAGTTATGATATACTATAGTCTCATGTTGAATAGAATCTCTACATCATCAAACGTGACCTCTCTTCTGCTATAGGCACTTATTGTTGAAGATGGTAACATCCACTCAGGCCCGTTAGAAGCTTTGATTCAGCACCTGGTACCCACATCAGTTTATTGCCCAGACGTAAGTAGGCACATAGAGATTACTTATAAGTATTCATATAGAATGAACTAAGAGAAATATCTTGTTTGTGAAATAGGTAACGTTGGCAATACGATGTCACATTTGGATACGCTTAATATTACTTTATTGTAAACTTGTTTCTGAGAACTTTATCATTTCACTGATAGTTAAACTACTTTATACCATTACAAACTTGACCATGTCACTAATTACAGACTTCACCATATCACTTTGACATACAAACTTCAACTATGTAACGTTCACTACTAGCTTCACCATGTCAATCATTACAAACTTGATCATGCCACTGTCATTACAAATCTCACCATGTCACTGTCATTACAAATCTCACCATGTCACTGTCATTACAAATCTCACCATGTCACTGTCATTACAAATCTCACCATGTCACTGTCATTACAAATCTCACCATGTCACTGTCATTACAAATCTCACCATGTCACTGTCATTACAAATCTCACCATGTCACTGTCATTACAAATCTCACCATGTCACTGTCATTACAAATCTCATCATGTCACTGTCATTACAAATCTCACCATGTCACTGTCATTACAAATCTCATCATGTCACTGTCATTACAAATCTCACCATGTCACTGTCATTACAAATCTCATCATGTCACTGTCATTACAAACTTCTCATCTCTTCTACAGAGGACATACACATTTGCCTTTCTGTTGAGTTCTCGTCTGTTCATCCGTCCTCACGACCTCCTGGCTGAGGTATGCAAGGTAAGAACAGCTAACTTATACTTTTGTATGCTCCAGGTAAGATCAACGAGAAAGTAAAATAATACACATCTACCTGACAGGGGTATGCAAGGTAAACAATATTTTGAGTACCATAAGTGCTCAGGGGAGAACGGTGGCCTAGTAGATAGTGATATTGCTTAGTTACTATCACCAGGTTACAGCGTGTCAGGTTCGAAGCCCATTCTGCCAAGGAAGGAAACTGAACACCCCGCCTAATACTTGCTGCGGCTTAGTACATGAAGAGTTAGCTTAATTCCCGATGGCATGTTGCTGATATGGGACCTACCCTTACCTTAAGTGCGCAATACCTGGCTCAGGTGTACAATATGAGAACAGAGAACATTACCGGTCAGGCAGAGAGGTATCTTATGATGAGTGTCCAGTTTTATGACAAGAATAAAGGCTGCAAGTGATGTGATGGAGGGTGCGCAAGAGTGGGACTGAGAATGAGGGTTGGACATTCAGAGAGAGGGAGAGAGGCAGGGATGGGGTAGGAATGAAAGATGGGCAATGCGCTACTCTCTGAACATTTAAACGGGCCACTTTATGAACTATCAAAAGGGCCACTTAAACGGGCCACATATTGATATGTGTCAGCAAATGTTTTCCTTGTATTTTTGCTTTTCAGTTGTGCGTTCTGCAACAGAACCTGTCACGTGACAAGACTGATAACCTTGATACATCAAGGTCGGGCAAGTTTGGACCTCACATCGTCAATCTTCTCAGGTATGTAGCTATTTGACCGTGTAATCTAACTTATCTCGGTTCACACACCCGCTGTTTTTATTAAATCTAAACCTTAGCAATTAACCTGTCATTTATATCTATACCACAAGTTCTTCAACAAACATAAAATATATTTATCTCTCTTCTATTATCATTTGACGTCATTGTGCCAACTGTGGCCGGACGCCTAGTTCAGCGTGCAAATAATAAGTCAACTGTTTTCTTTCCAGGCATGTAGTAGGAGGCGAATAAGGAAAGTTGAGGGGACAGGCTGGCAATCTGTCACTTGTAGAAAAAAAAATCATCATTGTCACATTTTGTCTCAATCTCTTAGTTTTGTTTTCTATCACATAATCTCCATGGACGATGGACAACCTTTGTCTTTTAACAGCCATGTTTTATCGCATCCTGTTTCATTGTTTTTCTCGTATTGTCACACTTTTTTCCTTCTTAATATCCCCTAGAAATGATCAGATCAGTCACGGTAACAGATGCTGTGTGAGATTAGCAAGCATGACTTACTGGAAGTTTTTTTTTTTTCTTTTTTTTCTTTTTTTCTTTCATAGTGTAACACACGCATCCTCTAGATATACTAGTGTAAATTGGTTAAATGACAGGAAATCCCTTCAACACTTTTTGACAGCCGACTGCTTTTGTGACGCTGATATCATGCCCTTTTTGTATATCCAGATGACTGTGTGCCTGGTTCAACAACATCTTGTCTGTGTCTGTCATGACACTTGTGTGTTTGCTGACTTCTTTCAAATATATTTGTCATGAACAGTTCTGTCATTGTTTTCACACATTTATTCTGTTATAGCATATTGTTTTCACACATTTATTCTGTTATAACATATTGTTTTCACACATCTATTCTGTTATAACATATTGTTTTCACACATCTATTCTGTTATAACATATTGTTTTCACATATCTATTCTGTTATAACATATTGTTTTCACACATCTATTCTGTTATAACATATTGTTTTCACACATCTATTCTGTTATAACATATTGTTTTCACATATCTATTCTGTTATAACATATTGTTTTCACACATTTATGCGCTCGAACGTTTGCAACCATCAACATATCTAATCCACACATTCCGTGCCAGCTTACCCACACACACTGTTTCAATATCTTCGTCTTCTGCGTTCGTTCTCAAACTCCTTCAGATTAGCAGGATGTAGTCTGGAGAACGGAATGCATTGTGTCATGGTTTACAGCATTGCTGCGATATCTGCGCCTTTCGGCCTGACACATCCGACTTCAGCGTGGCTTTGGATCACTGACCCTATATGGGATGGGACAGCCAACTACATCCCATATCCTCCTTAGTCGCCTTTTACGACATGCGTGGAAGGTAAACAGCGTTGCTATTCTTTGCTCCCCTTTCGGGCCCCGGCAACACACGGGCGGTTTCAATATCTAATCCACACATACCATGCCAGCTTACCCACACACACACACATTATTTGAATATCTAACCCACACACACATTATTTGAATATCTAACCCACACATACCATGTCAGCTTACCCACACACACATTATTTGAATATATCAATAACTGTTATTGGTCATTCTGTCCGCTATAGTGAGTGGACAGAGATGTTTCCTTACGACTTCCGAGACGATCGGATGATGAAACAACTTCGGGAGATCACACAACGGATCCTGGTCAACTTTCCAGATCTCAGGAAAGACATCAACAACCTTAGCTACAACCTCGTTACTAAGGTAGGACCGTTATGTATTACATCTACAACATTTGGGTACTTTATGTATTACATCTACAACATTTGGGTACTTTATGTATTACATCTACAACATTTGGGTACTTTATGTATTACATCTACAACATTTGGGTACTTTCACAAGACTCGTTGTCATTGAGATCATGATACAGCTGGACATCCACTAGGGTTGGGATAAAATATTGTGAAAAAAATTGTTGTTTTATCTTGGGGGGGGGGGGAATTTCTGGTATTTCTTCCTTATAAATTATATCAATAATTAGAAGTGAGGGGGGGGGGTGTGTTTACTAGCACAAAAACTAGCATGGTTTGGACATGTATGCAGACATGATTCCTTATCAAAAATAATACTTAAGGGAGGTGTCGAAAAGGGGGGGGGCAGGGGGAAGAGCAGAGGAGAGCAAATAACAACAAGGACAGACAACATCAAGGAATGGACAGGACAAGATTTTTCCTCACTCATCTGCATCGTTGAAGATAGAAATTAGCATAGAATATTTTGTAGCATTTTATAATTCTCATTTTTAGCTTGTAATTTTGTTTAGATGTCAAATATTTTATTTATGACATTGAAAGTTACATGTAGCATTTCCGATTTTCCTTTGAACTTTTGTGTCACGTCTGCCATCATTTGTAATTATGTGTACGAGATATAGGTCATAATTCTACTTTGATTTTTATATTTCTTCACATACAACTATGGGATTCTGAAGAACAAAAGACCAAAATAGGAGACAAAGGGAGGGGAAAATGGAATGAGAGCACTCAAGTTTGGAATGTCTGAGAAAGCACATACCTGAGATAACAATAATATACCTGGCGTTACAATGACATACCTGGGATTACCATGACACCTGAAGTTTTATTCAAAGTCATTGATAAAATGTCCTGATGTTGTAGGAAATGACGCCCGTGAGTTAACGACCGGAGAAGAGAGCAAAGAACAGTGACACTTATATTCCTTGCAAGTCGGATGTGTCAGCCCGAAAAAAGCAGATATTGCAGCACAGCTGTAAACCATGACACAACACATTCCGCTCTCTGGAATACACCCTGCTAATGTGCAGGAGTTTAAGAACGAATATAGAAGAAGAAGAAGCAGGAAATGAGTACACATTTACTTATATTCTTCATTCTCAAACTCCCGCTGGATCACACCTGTAGCAGAACAATGGCCCTACTAGATTTCCAGCAGGATGTAGTCCAGAGAATGGAAATGCTCTGTGTCGCCGTTTTATTTGCGCATATGGCCCGACACCTCAGTCTTTGGCGGAATTAACTGATCTTAACAAACTACTTATTTATGCTTTCATTCAATATTAACCCCCACCCACCCCCAAACTCATTGTATTCACGTTTCATCATTCCGTTATGAGAGCGCTTCATAGTTTGAAGCTTTAATCAGCGGTCTATAGTGTCAGACGTTTCGTTCTAGTTTCTAGGCACTCGCCCTTGACATAATTGTTGAGGAAACACCTCATTGTTGACACTTGACAGTTCTTTGAATTGTCTAAGTGTCCACACCAACAACCATTTCAACCGTACCAACACACGGAGCACATATTTTAATTAAAACTACACATCATGCAACGAGTGTGTTTAGAGAAAAAATGACTCATGTGTAACAGGTGTTGAAGGAACACATGTGTACCAGGTGTTAGGCTTGTCGATAGACACTGACCGAGAGCTTATAACTTGTCATAAGATGCGGCCTCTCCATCGAAGGTCGACTGCAGCGAACCACCAACATCCTCGTCTTGCAACTTGCTACAACTTGCTACAACTTGCTACAACTGCCTTTAGGCTGAGTTGGATTCATCTTTCTGAATAATCTTATTCTGGTATCCATTTTCAAACCCCTGTTGGGGGAAAAGCATGTGTTTAGAATACAATGCGCTCTCACATAGTTTACAGCACTGTTGCGATATTTGTGCATTGCAGTCTGACTAGAATTCTGAATGATCATTTCATTTGGCTAAAGGGCAAAACACAGAAGCAACAGGAGAACAGAAGAAGATGTATCATCTCGACTGTTGGTTCTGTTTCATGACAAACGTAATTTTTCTGTCAATAGAACGTCAGTAGTAGGTACTTTTCCGTCGTTCCAGGTGATAGTATTATTATAGTGCGAGTAAAACATGTCCCCTACGATCTATTGCTAGGATGGATATGACCAACAAGACCAACCCCAGCTGCAGTTTCCCTCCCTATGTACACGGAGTCACAGGTCCACTTCTACCATCGTGTACTTTTGAGAGTTTTCATAAAATGTACAGCCCTTGAACTAACTGATAGCAATTTCTCCTGTTCCTTTACACTATTCCCGATCTTTGCCCCACATGCAACATAATCCGTGGCATCCTGTTCTCGCGATTTCATATCAATGCCTGTATCATGCATATCACGTTTGTTTATGTCTTTGTGTCGAAGTCGACACTTGAGATCTTTTCACAGACTGTAATTCTCCATAAAATAGATATATCCTTTTGTAGTATGCCTTCTTCCACCATCTTATTCCATACATATATCTTCGATACATATATTCGATACATACATTCCATACATGTATCTTTGATACATAGGCCTATATCTTCTGAAAACAGAGCCGAAAGACAGAAAATTATCCCGACATTAATTCAGTTTCCGTGTACATTTGTCACTGTCCGTTTCTCCAGGATATTATGGGATATTTGAATGGACATGACCACGCTATCTAGTACCGCTCCTCTCTTGCCGTGATAATTTGATGGAAGACTTGTCTATGCACAGGAAACTTGTACCCAGTGTCAAAGTTGTGGTGATTCAGTAATATCGGAAAGGTCACATTTTATGGACGAAAAAGCAATCACAAACAGTATACACCCACGCACCCTTTAATTTGGAAGAAAATGTGTTTGATAAGAGGGAATTGGAAACCGTAGTATCACTATCATCCAGTTGCGTTGAAATAAATCTAGAGGGAATGTCAGAGATAGATAATAAGTAGAACTGACACTACATAGGCAGGTAGATGACCAGACTGTCAGGATAACACAACACGCTAGAGATATGGCAAATGCACACACGCATCAATTTTGAGTTTATTTAGCAGATTGTGAACGGTGATATAAACCAGAGCTTTCCAACATATTCTTGTTATTGGCCTTTTCTTGTGTTCCCGGGGCCAGAAAGGAGAGCAAAGAATAGTAACATGGTTATCTGCTATGTACATAATAATAGGCGATTAAGAAGATTTTGAAAAGGGGACGGGGGTTGACAGTCCTATCCTATAAGAGGGTTAGTCTGGCACAGAGGTCATTCTGACATCGGTTGTTGTCAGGTCACAAGGCGCAGATATCGCAACCAAACTATAAGCCATATCACAACGCATTCCGTTTTCATGACTATACAATCTAATCTGCAGAAGAAGAAGAGGGAACATGTTGATTATTTGTTTAGTCACAACATACATACTGGATGTTTATACTGTGGTCTGGTCCACACGCTGGATGACTGTCTACACTGGAGCCCGGTCGTTCAGTCACATCATACACACGCTGGATGACTGTCTACACTGGAGCCCGGTCGTTCAGTCACATCATACACACGCTGGATGACTGTCTATACTGGAGCCTGGTCGTTCAGTCACATCATACACACGCTGGATGACTGTCTACACTGGAGCCCGGTCGTTCAGTCACATCATACACACGCTGGATGACTGTCTATACTGGAGCCTGGTCGTTCAGTCACATCATACACACGCTGGATGACTGTCTACACTGGAGCCCGGTCGTTCAGTCACATCATACACACGCTGGATGACTGTCTACACTGGAGCCTGGTCGTTCAGTCACATCATACACACGCTGGATGACTGTCTATACTGGAGCCTGGTCGTTCAGTCACATCATACACACACTGGATGACTGTCTATACTGGGACCCTGTCGCTCATCATACCCAAGGGGGAGGGTGGGGAGAGGTGATCATGGTGTTAATTTTACTGTTTTTTATGTTTTAGTGTGTCCCATAATGTTAGTTATGATATGTCTAAGAAGGAATGGGTTTGAACCCCTTCTCACTGCATCTTCAATCTTGGCTTTACCCCTATTGATACTGAAATAGATAACTGCAGTCTAGAACTATAATGTCTCCAAAACTTGCCAAGCTATGCTACTATATCATGTTAATATAATTAATATTCTACGTTATCATGTATGTGCAATTGTTGCCTTTCAGTTGACAAATTTGAAAAGTTATGAAGAAAACTTAAACAAGATTGAAACAGAAGAACTGCATAGAGCACAAACACAAGTGGTAGCAACCGTAAGTTTTCTTAAATATTCACTTGTTGGTACTATTCTTATATTCATGTTGTGTTTTTGTAGTACAGCTACATGTAAATTACAATTTTCATGAAAATCTGTAGCATACATACAATGTTGATGAAGGTGCAGACACGCTGGGCAGGACACATGGTCCGCATGAAAAATCATCTACCAAAAAAGTTGTTATATGGAGAACTTCTGGAAGGCATAGGACAGAAGAATTATTTTAAAGCCACAGAGTTGCTTCAAAATAAACACAACTTCATGGGAGAATCTTGCACAAGACAGAACCGATTGGCATCGCAGAATCAAGAGCAGTACAGCAGCTGCAAAGAACCTCAGAGATCATGGTGTGGAATAAAAATGTGCTAGAACAAGGGCATTGCTCAATGTCTCACAGACTCCTCCCACACATGCCCAAATTGTGGTAGAGAATTTCAGGCATGCATAGGCCTCATTAATCACAGTTGGGCACACCACAGACACCATCATTTTCATCCTTATCCCAGTTCAGCTGAATAGACATCATCAACTTTGATGGACGAACAACATAAGTTTCTTGGCTCAGCCTATATTCTTGAGGTTCTCTTGTTTGGCTTATACTGTTGGTTTTCTGTTCATTTTCATTCATGGATTGGTAATTGTAAATTTTCTATCTTGGGTTTATATTCTTAGGTCTCCTATCTTTAATTTATTTTGACCAGTTTTTCTAATTTTTTGACTGCAATAGTCTAGTTTCCATTCTTTGACAGCAATTGTCTAGTTTCCATTCTTTGACAGCAATTGTCTAGTTTCCATTCTTTGACAGCAATTGTCTAGTTTCCATTCTTTGACTGCAATTGCCTAGTTTCCATTCTTTGACAGCAATTGTCTAGTTTCCATTCTTTGACTGCAATTGTCTAGTTTCCATTCTTTGAGAGCAATTGTCTAGTTTCCATTCTTTGACAGCAATTGTCTAGTTTCCATTCTTTGACAGCAATTGTCTAGTTTCCATTCTTTGACTGCAATTGCCTAGTTTCCATTCTTTGACAGCAATTGTCTAGTTTCCATTCTTTGAATGCAATTGTCTAGTTTCCATTCTTTGACAGCAAATGTCTAGTTTCCATTCTTTGACAGCATTTGTCTAGTTTCCATTCTTTGACTGCAATTGTCTAGTTTCCATTCTTTGACAGCAATTGTCTAGTTTCCATTCTTTGACTGCAATTGTCTAGTTTCCATTCTTTGACAGCAATTGCCTAGTTTCCATTCTTTAACAGCAATTGCCTAGTTTCCATTCTTTGACAGCAATTGTCTAGTTTCCATTCTTTGACTGCAATTGTCTAGTTTCCATTCTTTGAGAGCAATTGTCTAGTTTCCATTCTTTGACAGCAATTGCCTAGTTTCCATTCTTTGACAGCAATTGTCTAGTTTCCATTCTTTGACAGCATTTGTCTAGTTTCCATTCTTTGACTGCAATTGTCTAGTTTCCATTCTTTGACAGCAATTGTCTAGTTTCCATTCTTTGACTGCAATTGTCTATTTTCCATTCTTTGACAGCAATTGTCTAGTTTCCATTCTTTGACTGCAATTGCCTAGTTTCCATTCTTTGACAGCAATTGTCTAGTTTCCATTCTTTGACTGCAATTGTCTAGTTTCCATTCTTTGACAGCAATTGTCTAGTTTCCATTCTTTGACTTCAGTTTTCTAGTTTCTATTCTTTGACTGCAATTGTCTAGTTTCCATTCTTTGACTGCAATTGTCTAGTTTCTATTCTTTGTCTGTATTTGTTTAGTGTCCATTCTTTGCTATTTAAGTAATCTGTGATTTATGAATTTCTACTGTCTGGTTAGAATTGTTGTGTTTTCCTAGTTTAAATATTTAAGTTTATGCCTTATTTTTATGTAATCTCTTTATGTAATTTATGTTTATCTTTTGATCTCCTGTACTTGTATATTGTTACATTTTGAAAATTACATTTATGTTTCTAAGATTGATAATTGTTTTTGTTTTGTATGTTTTCAGTATCCCAAAGTCCTGATTTTTGTTTGACTATCTTCAGATAAAGTGATATGTTTTCATCTACCATTCTTTTATCTTCAACTATTATTCTGTTATGTGTTTCTTCTTTTACTAAACATTCTTTGTCTTTCATTCTTCTCATCTTTCATTCTTCTTATGTTTCGTGTAGTGTAGATTCCCCATTGTATTTTTCTATTTGTCCCACTTCATCTAATGATCAAACTCTGCATAATTTGATGTAGTTAAAACATATTAACCTTCTTGTCCACAGACTGACATTCTGGAGGTGTGTCCCAGCCCTCTATTACTGGCTCAACAGTTGACACACATTGAACTGGTGAGTTCACTTCTCATCTGATTTCTTAATAGCAGCCATTTACAGAATCTTTACACTAGCACTTACACTTTACGGTCACGCATAACACACATTCAATATAGATCATTTACACCTGACTGTCACACATAGACACACCTGTCACACATAGACACACCTGACTGTCACACATAGACACACCTCACTGTCACACATAGACACACTTCACTGTCACACATAGACACACCTCACTGTCACACATAGACACACTCCATACATATCACATGAACATCTTGTCTGAATAAATAAATAAAATATCAATGAAGTGTCAAATCATGAATGTTTTAAAAGAAAATAATTCCTCTGTCGTATATGGCTGATAGAGAACATGCTGTTTGATATGAAATGTATTTGAGAATAACTGACAGTTTAATATTTGTTGACAATATTGTTAATCATAGATTTCAATATTTCATTTTTGTCTTCAAGGAGAGACTTAGTATGATTGGTTCTGAGGAGTTTGTTCAAGCTTTCTCTAAAGAAAGAGTTCCATCAGATGTGAGTAACTTCCCTTATCTTTTTTTTTTTTCTACTTAAAATTAAAAGTATTAAAATACTTGTTTTTTTGGAAATGAACATTCCAAATAAAAAAACTGTGGTAATAGAAGAGCAACTAAAGTGAACAGCAATTATTTCAGAGCATGTATAAAACTGCAGAACTAGCTTACTACCAAGTCTTACAGATCAACAGACTCCAGAAAACAGACTATTATCTTCAGACTCCAAAAATGGCACAATAGAATGAAAGACCAGTACAGAAGATTCAGACTTGGTGAGACATCCTCTTATAGAATACACATTTCAGGAACATCAATTCCACAAAATTGAAGGTGAGATATTAATTACGGAGATAAATCACTTTCTAAACCTGAGAGGCTCCATCAGTGATCTGAAACAGATGACATAGTTGATTGAAGCAATTCTGTGATTGACAGATGAATCAGTAAGGGAGTCGCACTGTTCAATGTTGTTGCTTGGTGACAGACAGGAGAATGAAGAAGCTAATCAATACATTAAAACTATAGGTCATGTGACTTGGTGACTGGTGGAAGAAGTCAATCAATATCTTCCAGTGTAAGAGATATAAAAACACAAACAGTTATTGACTGAAGTGTTATGATGATAGTGTAATACTAATATACAAATACCTAGAACCAAACACAAACTAAAGGTACAAATAGATATTGCATTCAAATAGACATGGGTTTGAATCTTTGTATAGTCATTTTCTATCAAATGTGTCAAGTACATCTTGTCTAAGTTTGAGAAATGTTTTGAATCACTGCTGGAGCTACTGAGCAAATACACAAGATGTGCCAAAAACATACCATCAAAAGAAACAGATGATCAAAGCAATTAGACGTCAACACCAACACAAGATGAATACCAAATAATGAACAGAACAAAAGAAGTTGTCATTCTGCACCTCAGAAGAAGACACAACCTACTCCGCAGCCACATGTATACAAAGTTCAAGATTAGCAACACAACCATATGTATATATGGACAGGCACTACATACAGAGAGCATAATATATTTTTCAGGAATGCCAGGAATATGCAATGCCAGGAATATGCAATGCTGAGGCAAATACATTGGTCCTAAGAAACAATAGTGAAAGAAAAACTCTACAGAGTTACAGAAGTCAAGTTTATAGAAGAGACAAAACTCTACAGAGTTACAGAACAGTCAAGTTTATAGAAGAGACAAAACTCTACAGAGTTACAGAACAGTCAAGTTTATAGAAGAGACAAAACTCTACAGTTACAGAACAGTCAAGTTTATAGAAGAGACAAAACTCTACAGAGTTACAAAACAGTCAAGTTTATAGAAGAGACAAAACTTCAAATATAAGTACATTCTAAGTGAACGAAAGAAAAAGAATCACTGTTGAAGTTACTGAGCTCATACACTAATATTGACTTATATAGCTAAGCTGAAAGGTACTGTGCACATTTATGGTGTTCCTAGTATATCTATGTGATCTGCTGTAGTATGGGCATGTTGTTATTAACATGAGTTGCAGCCATATCGATCGCAGATTAACAATTAAATACATACCTTCTTTCAGGTTATCAACTACCAAGACATGAAGGGTACCCACAACCTGGAGTCCTACGTGCAGTGGTTTAACCGTCTCAGTTACCTGGTAGCCACAGAAATAACATCTGTAAGTTTGTTATCGGATTAGTTAACCTTGACATACTTATCTACAATCAACAAATTTTATATAGCGATTACTTTGCTATTGCATTGTTCACTGATGATCTTTCTCATTTACTTTGTATATATTTTAACACTTTCACTGCCAAGCAATTTTTAAAACCAAGTGTTTCCCCTTGTCACAAGAAATCTAAAAAAATTACCAATAATGTTAGGGCTTTGAAATATTCAGACAAAAATCAGCTTCTCAAAAACATTTATCGCAAGCTTTTATCAAAATTATTTCATTTTCAATTATTCTATAAATTATTTTCTCGAACAATGGCAGTACCAAACTCCCACATTTTTGACATGTGCTCTTGGACCTGTAGAACTATTTTGTATCAACCTATGATATCATTACTTGAATCATAGTCCAATTATCTATCTGATTCTAAGTCTGTTTTATTGCTATTACATAGTAAACATTCAGAATAAAAATCACTTCCGTCCGGGTGTCAGCAGCTACATTGTTCATTTTGAAGGCTTCATTGAAAACTGCAATAGAATCATTAGAATTCCAATTTTCTTCATTGAATCTATTCAATAATAGACCCTTGCCATTTTGGAATATTCGTAATAAACAGGAAGTGCTGCACTGAATATAACCAGTGTAGGGTCCGCAAAATTCCCCATTAAAAAAATAATATTCACGGATGATAAAAGTCGCCTATGCCAGTGAGAGAATTTCCTGTTTCAACAACAAAATATTTGAGGCTGTGAAAGTGTTAATGTAGCTTCATTCTAGAGTTTCATTTGTATGTACCAGGGTATTGTAGGTTGGTCTCCCATCTAACCAGACTATATCTATTGTAGCTTATTCTAGTTTATATCTAACCCAGTTTGATGTATTTATTATTTTACTAGATCTAACCTAGTAAACTTAATCTAGTAAACTTAACATAGATAGTTTAATATACTACTTCTGTATTTCCTCTCTGATAGCCAACATGAAATTTGATTTCCAACATGTGATTTCTGCTGGGAAGTGTGAAGTATTTTGTGATTTCTGCTGGGAAGTGTGAAGTATTTTGTGATTTCTGCTGGGAAGTGTGAAGTATTTTGTGATTTCTGCTGGGAAGTGTGAAGTATTTTTTGCTGCTGGTTTACAGCATAGCTGCATTATTTGCATCTTTCTGGCCTAGCACATCAGATTTTGGCTTGGCTAGTTTACTCACCTCCATTTAACCATGACTTCATCTTTTATATTCTTGTATAATGTGAAACAGACTAGCAAATGAACATGGTCAAATTGTAGCATTTTACATGTTTCTAAAACATATTGCTAACTAGTTAGTGGATAGGTCTCCCTCAATGCAGATTGAAATATTGTCCATAAGTCCAAAATATCGGCCAGAAGTATTGAGTCCTACAATTTTCTGAAACTATCCCTCAGTTTCTACCCACTGGTCACAGTTAACTCTGTGTTGGTCTACATTTTAAATATTGGATTTTATTACATTTTAGTTGTATTTATTTCTGTTATTGTGCTCCATTATTAAAGGTATATGTGATCAGTTAAATTTTTACATTTTATTGATTTTTTTTGTTTTCTTCTCCTGCAAGATTTGCCTGTGTAACTTATTAATTGTGTTTCTACTCCTGTAAGATTACCTGTGTAACTTATTAATTGTGTTTATACTCCTGTAAGATTACCTGTGTAACTTATTAATTGTGTTTCTACTCCTGTAAAATTACCTGTGTAACTTATTAATTGTGTTTCTACTCCTGTAATATTACCTGTATAACTTATTAATTGTGTTTCTACTCCTGTAAGATTACCTGTGTAACTTATTAATTGTGTTTCTACTCCTGTAAGATTACCTGTGTAACTTATTAATTGTGTTTCTACTCCTGTAAGATTACCTGTGTAACTTATTAATTGTGTTTCTACTCCTGTAAGATTACCTGTGTAACTTATTAATTGTGTTTCTACTCCTGTAAGATTACCTGTGTAACTTATTAATTGTGTTTCTACTCCTGTAAGATTACCTGTGTAACTTATTAATTGTGTTTCTACTCCTGTAAGATTACCTGTGTAACTTATTAATTGTATTTCTACTCCTGTAAGATTACCTGTGTAACTTATTAATTGTGTTTCTACTCCTGTAAGATTACCTGTGTAACTTATTAATTGTGTTTCTACTCCTGTAAGATTACCTGTGTAACTTATTAATTGTGTTTCTACTCCTGTAAGATTACCTGTGTAACTTATTAATTGTGTTTCTACTCCTGTAAGATTACCTGTGTAACTTATTAATTGTGTTTCTACTCCTGTAAGATTACCTGTGTAACTTATTAATTGTGTTTCTACTCCTGTAAGATTACCTGTGTAACTTATTAATTGTATTTCTACTCCTGTAAGATTACCTGTGTAACTTATTAATTGTATTTCTACTCCTGTAAGATTACCTGTGTAACTTATTAATTGTGTTTCTACTCCTGTAAGATTACCTGTGTAACTTATTAATTGTGTTTCTACTCCTGTAAGATTACCTGTGTAACTTATTAATTGTGTTTCTACTCCTGTAAGATTACCTGTGTAACTTATTAATTGTGTTTCTACTCCTGTAAAATTACCTGTGTAACTTATTAATTGTGTTTCTACTCCTGTAAGATTACCTGTGTAACTTATTAATTGTGTTTCTACTCCTGTAAAATTACCTGTGTAACTTAATCTATATATTTGTTCTCTCATTTCTTTTAATTTTTAGCACATTAAAAAGAAGAATCGGGTCAAGATGGTGGAATATTTTATTGATGTTGCTAAGGAATGTATCAACATTGGCAACTTTAACTCACTAATGGCAATTATTGCTGGCATGAATCTCAGCCCTATTACAAGGTTGAAAAAAATGGTGAGCTTATGAAAGTAATAACTATGGAGTTGTGTAAAAGTACTGTTTGTGAAGTATTGTAAAAGTGATATCCATGAAAGTAATGTGATAGTTTTAAGTGAGAAAGTTTTGTGAGAGTACTATCTGAGATATTGCTGTTAGATAACTGTCCATGAAAGTAATGACAAAAAGTTTGAGAAATTTTTGTCAAAGAAAGAGGTCATCTAATAATGTTGCCTGAAAAAGTATTATGAGTGCTGTCTGAGACAGTGTTACAAGTGCTGTCTGAGATATTTTTACGATTACTGTCTGAGAAAGTGTTATGTTCACTTTCTAGAACAAACTTCTCGTAACTTCTGAAACTATCATCTAACTTCTAAACATATTTATAATCACTGCAATTTTTTGCTGAAGTTGGATGAGTCAGACCAATGGTGCAAATAAAACATGATGATGATGAAATCATTCCTTCAGATGTGAGCAGATAGCTCTTGGCATCCAATAAGCTTCCTGACAAAAGTTTAGGCGATTCCAGTTGTGTAACTGAGGTTACATCTGCACTCATATACAGCATCAAAGATGTGGACGTTTTAGGATGTATGTTTAGTCCCTGAAGGGAGGATTCCAGTGCACAAGTATTTCAGGATTACCACTTCCTGTCAGGAGCACAATACACACTTCTGGACAAACTATCTCATCATTGTTCTATCAGTTTTGTTGATCCATCGACATATTGGCAGTCCCTATCACCTATCACTAGGTGTCTGCCACAAAGGTGCAATGCCTGTTGATCTGCATCTCCTTGTCATCCACTGGGATGATTTAATAGAAGACAACAGTAAAAAATTGAGACAAGATGTAACAGTAAAAAACTTGAGACAAGATGTAACAATGAGGATTTTTTCACAAGTGGCACGCTGTCCTCCAACTTTTCTTAGTCGTCTCCTATGAGACATCTGGAAAGAAGACAGTGGTCTTTTTCTTGCATCCTGAACTAAAAGTCCAGGCCCTGTTGTCACACAGGCAGCATGCCTGAAAACTATAAGTCCAGGCAGGCCCTGTTGTCACACAGGTAGCATGCCTGAAAACTAGAAGTCCAGGCAGGCCCTGTTGTCACACAGGCAGCATGCCTGAAAACTATAAGTCCAGGCCCTGTTGTCACACAGGCAGCATGCCTGAAAACTATAAGTCCAGGCCCTGTTGTCACACAGGTAGCATGCCTGAAAACTAGAAGTCCAGGCAGGCCCTGTTGTCACACAGGTAGCATGCCTGAAAACTATAAGTCCAGGCCCTGTTGTCACACAGGTAGCATGCCTGAAAACTATAAGTCCAGGCCCTTTTGTCACACAGGTGATGTTGACAGATATTTGATCAAAGAAAAACTGAACAAAAATTGTGTACAATATGTTTATTTGAAATGATATTTTACAGCCCGACCAGATGTTGGTTAGTGGTGTTGTTGATGTGCTTGATGAGTGCTATGATGATAACTAAGCTGATGTTGATAATTGTGATGTTGATAATTGTGATGATAATAATTGTGATGTTGATTTGTGTTTACTATGAAATTGAGTTGCTTAATCTATTTTTGCAGTGGTCAAAGGTCAACAGAGACAAGTTAAAAATTCTGGAGGTAGGCCTAATTAAAAAGTGGTGTCAATCAATCAGTTTTATTCCCTTGATGTAACAAAGTTATTGTTCTGTCAATCAATCATAGTTTTGTTCATGTGACGTAACAAAGTTATTGTTCTATCAATCAATCATAGTTTTATTCACTTGATGTAAGCGATAACAGACTATATAAAGTTAATAATGTTACTATAATACTAGCTATCAACATAAACAAATCAATGTAGAAACTAAATAACAATAAACACAATAACAAGGATGACTGTTTCAATGTTGCTGTCCATACGGGACATTTCTCAAGAAATGAAAACACACGAAAATACTAAAAATTTGTTTTAATGTACAAAGATATTTATACCAAGACACAATAGTCTACAAAAATACAAAGTACAAGTGCCATGGTATAAATATCTTTATACATAAATACAAGTTTTTTAAAATTTCTGTGTATTTTCATTTCTTGAGAAAGGTCCCGCTTGAACCGCAATGTAGAAACAGTACTTGTTTTTGTGTTTATTGTTATTTAGTTTCCACATTGTTTTGTTTATTTTGATAATAACATTATTAACTTTAATAGTCTGTTATCTCTTATTTGTTTTGCTACTGCAGCACTCCCCACTTTGTCGGACATCCTCTGACAATTTGGTTATTTATACTTCACTTGATGTAGCAAGGTGATTGTTCTATCAGTCAGTATTGTTCACTTGATGTAGCAAGGTGATTGTTCTATCAGTCAGTATTGTTCACTTGATGTAGCAAGGTGATTGTTTATTAACTTAAATTTGTTTGCTCATGAACTTTTCTAAAATTTGTGCTCTTGTAAGTTTCACAAAATCATAAACTTTTCTTCATCTTTTGCATTCATTCTCAAACTCCTGCAGATTATCAGAATATATTGCTGCGGATGTAGTCCGGAGTCATTCTCAAACTCCAGCAGATTATCAGAATATAGTTGTGAGAACAAATTGTGTTGCTGTGGTTACAATTAGCAAGAGGCAAATTACTCATCACATTTGGTCTTATGTGTAAGGCCAAAAAGTGCAGATATCACAGCTAGGCTGTAAACCATGACAAACTTATTCCATTCTCTGTACTACATCCTGCTGATCTGCAGGAGTTTGAGAACGAATGCACTAATAAGAAGAAGACACTCATACAGCAGCACAAGTTTTGCACATGACTATGACCCACAGTTATCATTACTTAGGAGGCCAACATTCAGATGGGTGACAAAGAGTGCCAGCTTACTGTGCTAGTGAGCTGATTGTTTGATCCCCACAAGCTGGTCTACTAGCAATATGACTATTGACATCCAAAGTTCAGTAGAATTGATGAAAATAGAAAAAACCCAACCCTACCACTACCGAAGATGAAATTCTCAGACCATTGGTGCAAATAAAACAGTGACATAATGCATCTCCGTTTGCTAGACTACATCCTGCTAGAAGCATTACAGGACCATCATGCTACTACAAGAGAGAGATTCAACAGGAGTTTGAGAAAAAATGCTAATAAAAATAAAATTACTGTATATTCTGAGATGACTAGATGACGCGAAATCTTCAGAAAACAGTCACAGGTGTACTTGAGATGTTCCGATTAAACATAAATAATTTACCAGGACAGATCTATCAGATTAAATCTCATTCAATTCTGCTATTATTAGTGGTCTAAAATTGAATATAATTCTTATTTTTCTTCTTCAGCACCAGATGGATCCGAGCAACAATTTTGGCAGCTACAGGTCCTGTCTCAAGGCGGCAATGTGGAGGTCAGAGGGTGCAGCTGAGGAAAGGGAAAAGGTATGTATACATTTAATATTTCCAACTGAAAAGATGAAAAACATTGAATACAATGAAATATATCAAAGCATATGTGAATTTGAGTGCTAGGATGTTATATTGAACCAATTATTCTTTATGGATGTGAAGCATGGATGGCAAACAAAAGAGCTCAAGATAAGCAGGAGGCAACTGAGAAGTAGTTTTTGAGAAGAATGGTGAAAACTCCATGGACAGCCAAGAAAACTAATGTAGAAGTTCTCTGAGATGCTGGAGTAAAAACACAAATTAAAGCAAAAATTAGAAGCAGACAGTCAAGTATTTTAGGTCATGTGATGAGAAAAACAAAAGCTGAACAGTTAGCAACAACCCGAAAGATCAAGTCGAGTAGAGACAGAGAAAGGCAAAGAGATAAAC
Organism: Meghimatium bilineatum; assembly: GCA_034231615.1. Classification (NCBI taxonomy): domain Eukaryota; kingdom Metazoa; phylum Mollusca; class Gastropoda; order Stylommatophora; family Philomycidae; genus Meghimatium; species Meghimatium bilineatum. The sequence goes on along the minus strand of CM067320.1, from coordinate 1,724,397 downwards.
TTCTGGATGGGTTGCCACTGTGACACACAGAGATGTCACAGACTGAACTTATTAATAATACAAGAGACAGAGAGTTGTGGAGAAGCATGATTGCTTACAATGAATGTCATAACACTTTCATTGGTTAATTGATTGTGTCCTATTTGTTATATCAGAATAACATTGATTATTTGATTGTGTTATATCAGAATACCATTGATTAATTGATAGTGTTATATCAGAATAATATTGATTAACAGTTCATGTCTGTCGATGTATTTCAGATTGTCATCCCCTTCTTCAGTTTATTTGTGAAGGATCTTTACTTTCTAAATGAAGGCTGCTCCAGCAAAAAGGAGGATGGATCAGTTAATTTTCATAAATGTTGGCAGATGGCAAAACAAATCTCTGATCTCATCACCTGGCAACAAGTGGAGGTAAGTAATGTCATGTAGGCACCATTTCAAAATGGCTTATCATTCACATGAACCAGTGAAGTTCACTGTGTGTGTATCATTCAAGTGAACCAGTGAAGTTCACTGTGTGTGTATCATTCACATGAACCAGTGAAGTTCACTGTGTGTGTATACAGAGAACACATATGTACATGACAGCCATGTGAAACTGCAAGTAGATCTCACTGTTGATTTGTTAAAAATATTCCATAAAACTAGTGTATGGTAGAATAGACCACCTTATCTGTGGATCAGTCATAGTCCAGTTGATTTCTTTCTTACATGAACACTGCAGTACCATCAGGATTCACATTGATTTATTTCTTACTTACATGAACATGAGACCTACAATTCATTGTTCATCTTTGACAGAGTAACCTGTTGAATGTATGTAGCAGGGGTCAGAGTTCACATGTTTTCCAGAAGTGTCTCACGGGTTCCAAATAAAACCAATCAATTAGTAGTCTCAACATTTCACATGCTTATCTCATCTGCTTTGAATTTAAATACAGAAAATACAGTAGTCATATACACAGGTGTGTTCTGTGTGGAGAGAATCAAGATTGGACTTGGGTTTTTTATCTGCAAGGCTAAGAGGCAGAAGCATTGCTGAAAGGTGTGGAGCATATAATATAACTCCAATAATATATCTCCAATATGAGAATGGAGATGAAGGGAGTTACGGAAGCCCTAAAATGGATCTTGGAAACAGTGACAATCAGGACTGTTATTGTGTTCTCAATCCACAATCCACAAAATTCAGAATGGATGGCTGCTTCATGAATGGATGGCTGCATCATGCGTGGATGGAGTATATTATGATATGACACCTACCTGGATATTTTTTCTTGGTCATGCTGGAGTTGAGGGGTAAGAGAGAGAAAAAATGACTGGCACCAAAAGCTCATGTGTCATAACAGATGACAATAGAGGGGTGGGACATTTTACGTTTTCTATATATGTATCTGTTGGATGAGAGTGGGACATCTGTTGGATGAGGGTGGGACATCTGTTGGATGAGGGTGGGACATCTGTTGGATGAGGGTGGGACATCTGTTGGATGAGGGGACCATGGTAGATGAGACTTATTAAGAGATTGAGAGAATTTGGAATTACTCTGGAGAAGATGGAAGAGGGAGGGGATTGATGGGTAGGACTAGGAAAATATACCACCAACATGCCATGGGAACAATCAGCATATATACCCTTCATCATCTCCTGAAAGAGACTGAACTCAAATGGAGATGCACAGAGTGTACCACTGTCTGTTCAGATAATCAATAAACATTGAATTTAATATAATCTCATGATTGTATTTATATTACTTGTTTGCATGCAGGTTATAGTCATGTATCCTTGTACAATGCTTCATATGTTTATTTGCAGTGTCCATTTGGCAAGAGTCCTAAAGTCATTAACTACATCCTTACGACGCCAATATACAAGGAGACCAGTGAGTACATTGTCAAACTATTTCAACAATAATTTCATGTCTTTTATAAACTTTATTAACTGTTTTGTCTACATTGATTTCTCAAGTTTAGTTGAAAAGTAATGCAGTTGAATGAAACAGGAAAAATTAAAACAATGTAAAGAAAGGCTTTTGTGCCATCTTTCAGTTGTTCCGCTTGTTGCTTATTTTGGTTGTCTTTCGACAGCCATCACCATGGAGTCTTGTGTGTTCTGCTGTCATTTAAAATGTGTAACCATTGAATTTTTAACATCTGAAAAAGTGAACCATAGTGATGTTTGTTATTTACAACTTGAGAGGACTCAATGGTCATTTACCTCTTGAGAGGACTCAATGGTCATTTACAACTTGAGAGGACTCAATGGTCATTTACCTCTTGAGAAGATAGTCATTTACAACTTGAGAAGATGGTCATTTACAACTTGAGGAGATGGTTAATGGTTATTTACAACTTGAGATGGTCAATCGTCATTTACAACCTGAGAAGACTATCAAATTTGAACATTGACTAACCAAACAATTCTACAACTTAATCATGTTCAACCAGAAATCACTACCGGGGTACATTGAAATTTCTTCAACTCCTTCCTTACCCTCCATACTCACAGGATTTGGTGTTCTCTGAGTATGATTTCTTTCTACATTTAAAGAGAGACCTCAGAGGTGATGAAATGAAGGATACAAAGAGGTTGTGGATTCAGGAAAGACCTCACAGTTTTTCATTGTTGGAATGAGAAAACTGATTCAGCTCTGAGAGAAATTTACAGCTGTAGATGGTGACTACATCGTGAAGTAAATTTAATCACTTATTGTTCAATTGTATCATTGGTCTTTCTTATTCCATTCAGATATACATATCTATCTGTTAGTGAGCGGGCATTACTTTTCAATCACGTCTTGCATAAATCTCAATCATTGTTTTTAGGATATGTAACTAAACAAAAAATATCACTACTTCTGGTCCTACATTTAAGGAAACAAAAATATATTCTTATTTTGTATTTTAGTTTTAGGCATAACAATTCCTAATCACATTCGACTGTGTTACAGTAGTTTGTTATGTGTGTGTAACTTCAATTCTTCAGAGTAGAAGTTTTATATCAACATCTCTAGCAGAATATTTCATTGTATTTGTGCAAGTAGTCATCACTGATAAGTGTTCACAATTAAATCAATCAAATGTAGAATAGCATAGGCGATCATTTTTCTCCATAACTCTCTGTCTTTTGTGTTTTTAATAAGTTCATTTAGTGACATCTTTTTTTGCCACAGTGACAACCGATCCAGAAATTTTTCTTTTAGTCTTCCACTGTCTCTTCTCCACTTGATCTTTCCGGTGGATCAATCAATCAATAAACCTGTAACCCTTCAGGGTCGTAGGGGTACCACATTGGATGCTTCAGCACACAGAGTCCTCCAGCAAATTCTAACCTCAGCGATGCGGATGAGTGTGGAAATATCTTGCCATTCCTTGATGTTGTCTGTCCATACCTTTATTTGTCCTCCTCTGCTTCTTCCACCCTCGACAGTTCCCTGCAGTATTGATTGTGACAAGGAATCGTGCCTGCATACATGTCCGAACCATGCTAGTTTTCATCGTTTCACTATTGAAAGCAATGGCTCCTGAACACCTGCACACATCTCTACTTTATTTCTTACATACACATTGGTCTTGTGTTCCCTATAGAATTCGTCTGTAGCATTTGTACAAGAAAGCCTGTAATCTTCTCTCCATGCCTGCAGTGAGTGTCCAACTCTCACAACCATACAGCACAAGAGAAAGTACCAGCGACTTATACAGTTCATCTCTCCGGTGGTTACTAAATGTGCAAGTTTTGCCCTTCTCATCACATGCCCTAAAATCTTTACTGTCTGTTTCTAATTTTTGCTATCATTTGTCTTTTTATGCCAGCATATCTGAGGACTTCACATTTTTCTTGGCTGTTCATATTTTTACAGTCCATACTTCACATCCATAAAGAAGAAGTGGTTCGATATAACATCCTAGCACTCAAATTCACATATTGATAGCACTTCTTTACACAGAATATTTCTCATGTTTTAAAATTTTGATTTGGCATGTGCTATCCTGCTCTTGATCTCATCGCAGCAACTGCCGTCTGATGTTAAAATGGTGCCAAGATACTTGAATTTATCCACTTGATTTTTCATTTTGGAATCATTTACTTTAAACTTAGAAATCCTTTATTAGCTTAAGCACCACAATTTTTCTGTTGTCACGGAGATAGCAAGGATATTTCTGTGATAGGCAACTAAATATTGCTAGCCTATGTTGAACATAATAAGTACATTTTTTTAATTGTACTCTTGATATTTCAGTGTTGTCTTTGGCTTCCTACGAGTGTGAGACTCCGGACACAAGTTATGATAAGGAAAGATTCAAGTTGCTCAAGTAAGTACATTTGTCTGTCTCTTCTGTAAATATTAAACCAAAGATTTGTCCTTTATGTAAAGGTTAAATAAAAGGCATACAGGAATGACTTCATTGCACTTGGATTACTCCCATATGTATTCCTTCATTCTCAAAGAAGTCACATGCCATCTGCCAAGAATATCACATATAGCATGTAACTTCGAGCAATAATCCCCAGAGATGTCTGAAAAAAATCCTCTGTATAAAAAGACGTAGAGAGAGGGATTTTAACCCATTACCTTAAGCACAAATCTTAAACAAAGAGTTGTCTTTTTCTTTTGTGAATATTAAATCTAAAATTTATCTGTCTATACTTGAAGATAAAACTGCAGTCAATCTATGTGTCTTCATCAACAGAATATGCAAAAAAGGTTGTTTTAACACTTTCATTGCCACAGATGACACACTTTTGCTGTCTGTGAATAACTTTTTTTTCAAGGGTAACTTTGCGGACTCTATAACAGTTTTATTCAGTGTGGCACTTCCAATTTATTTTAAATATCATTCCAAGATGGTGAATCCAGTTATTGGATTGATTCAACTCAGAAAATGGTAATATTTCATGATTTTATTGCAGTTTTTCAAGTATTATTTTTAATTGGATGATGCATCTGATTTACCCAGTCAAAACTGACATTTATTCTGACTTTTTGCGGGCAATAGTGATAAAACACATAGAATCAGAAACAGGATTGGACCATGACTCAAGTAATGAGAGATACAAGATAGTTTTATGGGTCCAAGAAATGATTAATAGGCACCCACTATTAAAATGGGAGTGTGGTACAATCAATGCTACACAATCATTGGTAATGAAACCTTCTGGATATAGTTTAAATGTTTATTGACAACTTTATTCTTGTCTGAAAATATTCTAAAAGTTTCAAAACTTCTCATTATTGGTTCATTTAAAAAAATGATGTTTACATAAGATTACTTGCAGAACATCATCATACCTAAAAAATGTCATTGTCTGTGAGAAACACTTGAATTAAAAAAAACTTGGCAGCAAAAGTGTTAAAGCAAATGTAAAAATATCTTTCTTTTCTGAGCCAATAAAAAACAGTTCCAAGTTAGCTTCAAAATGTTGCCAGGTAAATAAAAAAAAATATTTTATCAAATTTTCAATTTCATGAAAGTTGTCTAGTTTGACAGATTACTTTAACTTTGTACAACACACAAAGACATATTTTAATTGTTTCTGAAAAGGTTTATTAAAAAAAGTCAATTTGGCAACTATGATCACTGACATCATATATAGGGTGAGGAGGGGAGGGTATGCTTAAGTGAAACACTCTAAAGATGCTAACTCTGTGAAGTTATGTATGAAATGTATAACATGACACGAATCTCACTATAAGACTAGTTTTCTAAAAAAAAGGATGGTAAACACTCCCCCCACCAGTTGAGGGAGGGGTTCACCAAGAAATATAAAAAAGGCTTTTTTTTTCTATTAAGAAAAACAATCCCTTATCAAATTCCCTTGATGTCAAGTATATAAAACCAGCAATAGAATTCATTCTTTCCAAATGAGAGTTTTAATCCCTATTTTTTATATTTCTGCAGGTCACAGACGTCCATGACATCATTATGACTAGAGAACAAGATCCAGAAACCTGTGACTTCCCATGTCTTGAAGTCATCCTCTACACGATGACCACCAAAACATGCCAGTCTCCGTCTCGTCACACTGATATTGACATCTCAAATGCTCTGATCCATCACAAATGATCTAATGAATAAACATTGATCTTGTGGTTGCCTCAAATCACATCATCGCAGATGCTGCTGTTCAACCACTGAGATGAAGTCGAAGCTAGAGACTTGGGCAAAGTCTGCTTATTGCAAGACAAGATGCAGCTGATTCTTGTGAAGAATATTTATTTTGTCAATGACATGTCTATTGACTTCACACAGTGATTCTTATTTATTATAAAGTCACAATTAAAAATATATTTAAAGAACTTGTACAATATTGGAACCACTGACATACACCTAAAGTGTGTGCTACGATGTCACTTCAAATAGTTCATGGAAGAGTCGGGTAGGGTTTAAATGAAACATGCACTGTTATTGTGTTTATGCTATGTTTAGAAGTTCGTAATGACCTTGTTGAAAGGACATGGCAGATGTTACCTTCACAATTACTCTCAAAGAGAAGATACAGATGTTTGTTTGTGTGTTTGTTTGTTTGTGTGTTGTGCTAATTGCATCATCATATTTGAAAATGTCCTTGATTGAACAACATACAAATGTCAAATTATGTGTTTTGCTTGAGAAGTCACCCTCAGAGACAATAACATTGCTTAATAAAGCATTTGTATAATCCTCAGACAAAATGTCAGTCCTCTGAATGTAAATCTCCTTCTTCTTCTCAGACACTGAAATTTAATTTGGATAAGAGCACAGGAAAAGTTATCTTGGAAGTTTTTAAAATTCCCAGGTTATTGTCTACCATGATTTCATTCCTGAAGGTCGAACTGTTAACAAGGAAATGTACGTTGATATATCCTCTGTCATCTAAGACATCCGATTAGAAGAGAGCGACCCAAGAAATGGAAAACAGCTGGGTTATGCTGTATGACAATGTGCCAGCACACCGATCCCTAATGGTACAGCAGTACCTTACAAAGCACATTGTGATCACCTTGGAACACTCCGCATTCTCCTGACCTTGCACGAGCTGATTATTTCTTGTTCCCTTGAATAAAATCAACACTGAAAGTATTACTTCAAAGAAATGTAGTGTAGATAATTCTATTATTACTTACTTATTTCTAAATAATCTATGAATTCCAGGAACTTTTTAAAGCTACCTCGTATAGGCCTATACTATGTTTTCAGTTTGTTGCCATTGTTTCAGGCTTACACATGATAGTTCAATTTTATCTCTAGTGAAAATTTCTATCATAAGAAAATGTGAAAACTTGTAATGAGAAAATAATGTGAAACTTCTGTCACAAGAAGATGTCAAAACTGTTCTAAGAAAATGTATGTCTTAAAAAATGTGAAAACATATGCCATGAGAAAATTGTGTCAGATTTGATGTGTCTTATGACATTGATAAGATATTTTTTATGAGGAACATTTAATGTGGAGGATGTTCTATATTTAATGTGGAAGATGTTCTATATTTAATGTGGAAGATGTTCTATATTTAATGTGGAAGATGTTCTATATTTTCATGAAATCACACAGTTGTGTTCAAGATCAATCCTCTGATGTATATTTTTGTTGGTAGTGACTTTACTAAAAGAGAGAGAGAATATTCTTGGGAGGGGGGAAAGCAGTGGTAGAGCAGTGTCAAATGCTCGCCTAATGATCAGCTGTACTGGGAGTTGACATAACTGGTCACTTGTGGTTTGCAAACAAAATAAAATAAAATGTCTGTGGTACACCTTCCCACGAGGAAATGGTACCATGTCTGATGATCTCGGATGGTGAAGAAATGTCGCTATAGATGCTGAGGTGGAGCTGAAGATGATACTAGCCAGGCAGTTTCTAGCCAACCACTGTCAAGGCCACTGAAAATATGGTGCTGATGTCTATTAATTTGACCTTCAATGGATTCATTGGTGTTCAGTTTCATTGGTGTTCAGTTTCCTCTTTGAGTTTTTTCTGCACAGTCCATTTGAAAACTGTCAAAGTACCCAGCTACAACTAGACTGTCAGTATTACGATGGAGATTAGGTATGTTGATTATCATCCTCGCACACTGGACATGTCCACAGGTATTCAGATCTCTGCTTCAGTAAAACTCTCATGGTATAACAGCTGATGGTTCTGATTCTGTGTTGGCTCAGTGCTCTTTTTGAAATTTTTTTCTTCTGTTCTCTACAGGCCATGCCTAACATCACTCCCAGATCACGCATTCTCGATATTGACTCAATTTCATGTATTTGAAAATCCTGTGAACGTGTGGACTCATGAAGAGAGCTGAGTATGTCTGCTTGGTCTATAGGCTGACGATCTGTTATGGTGGCAGGGCTAGCTCATTGAACATGCTCTACAAAGTTGAAGTAATCCGCCATTGTTGAAACAATCTATGACCAAAAAGATGACTTTTATATTTGTGCTAGGACATGTCGGTGTTGAGGGTAATGAGCAATCAGATATACTGGCAAGCATGACCAGTGTCGATAGGTTAAGGGACCTCATCCTCTCAGATTTTCAAAAGTGTGAATCTTGGTCGCTCTCAAGACTGCATGAGATTGTTGTAATGATTATAACATCCCATACAGAGAAAAATTATAGATTTACAAAAAGACTGCAAAATCAGCAGTGAACTGAAACTGTCAGACAGAATACTCTGATGGGTGTATTGAGTTGGGGAACCTATGGACTTATGATAATATCCAGTGATAACCCCAGCAGAATTCAAAGAATGTACATAAAGATGGTTCTTATGGTATGCTCCATTAACCACTAACCTCATCCTAGCTAGAACACATCTAATCCTAGCCATGTTCAAGTTTGATACAATACAATTAATCACATTGTCTTTAAAATTAGAATAGTGACATCAAGCGTTTTCAATATGTCTCGCACACACACACACATATCCAATTCCTTGAGTACAGATGCTTTGAGGCAAGCCTGTCTGCTTGTTCATAACCAGCCATAAAATTGTTCGTGTTCAGGGAAATCATCTCTGTCTTGTAATTATTTAACAATTAACTGCCACATAACCACTTGCCAGTTAAGCTAGGTGTTTGAATTGATTTTTAAAAATATGTATTTTAAATTGATTGTGCAGTTTTTTAAAATCTGGACATTATGTAGTGTATAAATACCATTAATGGTGGTCATCTGGTAATGTATAACCAGCCCAAGTTGTCTGTCATTATTATTGTTTAAAGAATATTTTGGAAGATCCTATGCATAATAATTATCCTGGATAATATTTGTGTTTGTAATGTTAACAAATCATGCAATTTTTGCAAGATATATTTTGTGTTATAGAAATATAGCTCTGTGAGATTTGTAGCAGAAGTCTGTGTAAACAATATGAAATTTTGGTCTCAGTTTAGTGTTATCTTGAAACCAGTTTGGCCTCGGTTAATGTGATCTTAAATAAGAGATAACCAGTTTAGGGGTGCAATGAAGTAAATCTGTGACATCTCATTTCCCCAAAATATGTACATAAGTATTTATACCAGGCTAGATAAATGGAACACATACGGAACAAAGCAACAGCTCACAAACACATTCATATATCACACAATGGTATTGGGTCAAATGTCATGACCTCATGGACCGCTGGATCAACAATCAACCAACGGATATTAAAACTTGTAACATATCTGTGTGTTACTGAATATTTACAGCTTCCAGCCCTGCGTTTAACGGCAAGTGTGGATGCTAACAACCAGCTTCCACCTGGGGATAGAAAATAGACTGAATATTTTTATGTATTTGTACATACATAAGTATGGATGTTGAAACATGTAACATAATGTGTGTGTGTTTGTTTTTATGAATGCTCTGTGTGGAAATATCTGAGTGATTTATGTTGATGTTCTAAGAGGTTGTATCTTGGATTGTTATTGAGGGAATGTAGAGTAAACATACCATTACTGTCTTATAATATAAGTCCTGGCTGATGCCAAGTAGTTAGCAACTTGTCCAGATATTACTGCCTTACTAATCACCAGTTTTTTGGTGGCTGCTCACAGACTCCATGCTCAAACTCACAATATTCTGTGCTAAAACATGCTATAAATGCATAATATTTCTTTCATAGGGCAGACAATTTAGTCTACTTGCCATATGATAATGTATATAGATTGGCTGCTGAAGTAAGCCTGGTTTAGTATTACAACTGATGAAATGAGCGAAGCCTTGAAGTGTTGGTGCAGAGGAACAAGTCAACAAAGTTTGCCAAGCGTTCATATAATGAATTAATTCAGTAATCTTTGCCAAGCGTTCGTAGAATAAAATAATTCAGCAATCTTTGCCAAGCATTCGTATAATGAATTAATTCAGCAATCTTTGCCAAGCTTTCGTATAATGAATTAATTCGCATGCGGTTGCGTCTGTGGGTCTCACCAATGGCTCACTAGACAAACCAACCATGCAACAGAAAACATTAGTAGATCATGCCTTTATATTGAGGTTATCTTCTTATAGAAACTTCATGGCACATCATCTATACACTCCCGTAGTTGTAACCTTCGATAACAGCTACCATGTTGTTCCACGGGCCAACGTTGTGCTTGAACTAGTTACGGGCACGACGTGTGTGCGCAGAACAACAAAGAAACCTGTCGCAAGGGCCAGAGTTGTGCCCTGATGTCGACGCCTGTTTCTGCAGCATTGGACTCGAAACACCATCGATTCGGATGGCTGCTTGAATAGAGGGCGGAGCACTTATGGGAATGCCCCACGTGCTGTGAGGCCAGTTTCTAATCAAGAATTAATTCAGCACTCTTTGCCAAGTGCTTCTATAAAGAATTAATTCAGCAATCTTCGCCAAGTTCGTATACTGAATTAATTAGGAAAACTTTGCCAAGAGTTCATTTGATGAATTAATACATAAAACGTCGCCAAGTATTCATATAATGAATCAAGTTGGTCAACCATGTCATGTAATCTGTATTATCAATGCAAATTAAAAATACATGTAAACTATTATAAAAACAAATACTCTGTTTGTTTACTGTTTTATTGACATGGATTTATTTCAGACATAACAAATATATTGCATATGTACAGTCGAATTCTTCTTTATTGAGTACATTTATTATATACAAAATTCCCTATTTAATAACGCTGTTGAAAATATCCAATCTCGACAAATTTATTATATAAAAATTTTAGTGCACCAAAAACAAAACAGCCACTAAACATATTTGCAAGATAAATATATATAACTGTCATTTCAAAGTGTCATCAAAACAGAAGCTTAGATTTTCTAATAAAATATGGTAAGTGAATGTGATAGATTAGAACATGGTTTAACCTTTCGGAGACTAACAACATTGTGACTGGTCTAGTAAATCGACAGTGTAGAACTAAAATACTCATAGGAAACATGGAGAGTTCTCAGAAGAAAGTGGACATTAGCAACAGAAGCCAAAATAAAACTTGTTGCGACAGAAATGACTTGTCTATATAGAATCCTCGGAGTAACGAGATAAAATCAGAAACAAAAACATCAAAAGACTAACAAACACAATGCCAATCCTGGATTACATCAGAAGAAACAGATTAAGTGGTTTTCACATGCTTCCAGACTACCATTAGACACTGTCCCTCAAAAAGCATTACCATACAGGCAAGGTGGTTACAAAGTCAGAGGCAAACCTTGCAAACAATGGATTACAGAAATAAAAGAGTCAACGAAAACAAACATATATGAAGCACACAAAAAAAGCCATCTCCAGAGAACTCTTCTACCCCTGATGTTGCAAGGCATAAAGGGGTATAAAGCAAAAAGAAAGAAAGAAGAAAATAGTAGGTAAGATTCTCTAACAATAGAAAAGTACCCGTAAGTTAGATTTAACCAGACGTACCATTTCAGTCTTTTTTTTCCAATAGATTTGACTACATATGTTGTCCCAACAGTTCTTGTAATCACAGAACATATCCACAAGTCCATATTATTTATTGCTGCTTTCATTTGCATTTCAACGCACTAAGGAGCACAGGTCTTCAACAAACCATCTTCCGCATCAAGTACTCCATAATGAGTAAAATAATCCCACAAATGTGAGACATGAATTCACTAGATGTTACTTTATGATGGAAACTTCCAGGTTGAACAGCTAGTACTTTATGATGGTAACATGTCCAGGTTGAACAGATGCCTCATTGTAGGACGACCATGTGGGCAGTTCTGGAAATAGAAAATGTATATACCGGTAAGTCAACTTATTACTAATATATTCAGTTATAGAGAATGAAATGGTTCAGCCACTTAACAAGGTCCTCAAATTTCTGTTATATAACCTTGGTAACAGACTACGACAATCGTCAAACCACTAATACTTCAGAAATATGGCAACTGTAATGATAGTCTTATTAAAAACAACTCGCCTGGGATAGTATGTTGTGTCAAAATGGTGGCCGCCGTGAACAGTCTACAGATGCCATTCTTCTTCTTCGTTCATTCTCAAACTCCCGCTGGATCTCCCTTACAGCAGGACCATGGTCATACTAGATTTCCAGCAGGATGTAGTCCAGAGAATGGAAATGCGTTGTGTCGCCGTTTTATTTGCACCAGTGGCCCGACACATCCGTCTTCGGTGGAAGATGCCATTCATGAGTATTAATCATGAAGAAATTGGATTTTTCGAACGTTAGATTTAATTATATATAGAACGTAATGTAAAATGTAGACCTGGCGTTACAATAAGTAGTATTTCACACTTGAATTAACTCTGGGGCCTTCAAATTCATTCCAAAAAAAAAACCGATCATTATGACACATAAAAAGTTCCAAGACTCTCTTGCGCAAGATTGATTTTATACAGATTTTTACTGATGCATAAAATATTTGCTAACAACTTCGGTAATGGGAGATAAGTAAGCGCTGGATTTCTATTCAGTAAAGTTTTAATGAGAATGAATCATTGTTGGCCAGCAGCAAGAACATATGTGAGAATGGAAGCAGCTAGAGGCAGAGCAAGAAGAAGGTGGATTGAAGGTGTTACAAACATGGATGACGTAGAGATGCATTCCAACGGATATTGCACCTTTGTCCATTTGTGACAGACTTCTAGGTAACTGAGAATGCTAGATGTAGCATCACTTCAGATGGTCAGCAAATCTGACAGTAGAATGATGAGACAGTTAGCCTAGATGTCTGTTGTGCTCCTTGTGCTCCTGGCATGATCTGGTAATCCTGAGATACTGTCACACTGGAATGCCTCACTTTGGGGACTAATCATGCATCCATAAATTCCCCCTTACACAATCATGCCTTTGAGAGATGACCTTATATGAGCCCAGGTGTCACCTCAGTTTTACAACTGAGAAATACCTGTGCTTTTGTCAGAAAGGTCATGGGCTGTCATGAGCTGCCTGTTCACAGCTAAAGGGATTATATCATCATCATCATGTGTCATGAGCTACCTGCTCATAGCTACAAAGGGATTATATCATCATCATCATGTGTCATGAGCTACCTGCTCACAGCTACAAAGAATATTTCATCATCATTTATCTACAAACAAGAGGTTCAGACAGATTATCCAGTCGTTCAGAAATATGACCATGAAAAGGCAATACAAGACCCTGCCTGGCTTCCATAAAACAGATACTTCTAATATCAAAATATTCTAGAAGATATGAAGTCTGCATACAAGACCATCAGCTTTCTGGAGTCTTCTATACAACATAAAATTCTCTAATTGTTGTCAGAAGTTGAGATTTAAAGATAAACTAGATAATTTATTTTAAAAAAAATCGATTAAAGATGTCATTAACTCATTCCGACCGTAAAACGATACATCATTGCATATAGAACCCCCATTCCGGACGTATCCGCGATATATCACTTTTGCAGATATGCATCTAAATTTTCTTTGTTTGGATCGTAATTGAATTGGTATTAACCTATTTAACATTTAGAGATTTGGCCAACGCAAGGAAACCATTAGTGGTACTGTGTGATTAGACGCATGTGACATATTTATTTTAAATTAAAATTTGAACAAGATAGGTTCAGCTTTTCTGAAATTAGCAAAATGGCTTCATCTAGCCCTAATAAGAGAGCTCAAAGATTTAGCAAACATCGGGCTTTATTATTGGAGATATTATTTCCAGTGAAGTGTCGGTAAACAACAAGTGTTTTCCATTTTGACAGTAGAGATTACTGACTTGTTGAAAATCTGAAAATAAATAGGCCTAGACCTAATATTTTTCATAGGAAAAAAAAAACACCTCAAAAATTCTAAAACTGTTCCCACTGCTATTTTTTCTGAAGAATCAGATAGGCATAGTGACAGCAATGATAATCTTGCACTAAGTTATACATAAAATAGAGTTCAACCTAATAATACTCTATCAATCTATCTATTGCCATCTCCACTTGTGCCGTTAAGCATCATGGGGGGAATTCTAAGAATTTTTGTCTGTGACCATTTGATTTGCATTGGCCATGGTCTATTTAATGTTTCTTTGATTGTCTCTGCCCATCTAGTTCATGGTCTTCCTCATGCCTTGTTGCCCGGTCTACTGCTGATGTATGCACGAAGAGCTGGTTGCGCAGGTTCTATTCTCATGACGTGACCAAACCATCTGGTTTGCTGCCTCTCGATGTAGTCTTAAGATAGTCTTTACTTCTTTCCTGATTCATTTCTCCGGTGGTCTCTTCTCATGACATTTATAGCTTTCCTCAAACATCACATTTCACAAAATGTGATCTTTTTCAGTAAAAAATAACTAAATAAAATATACAAATTGTCCTTGTTGTATATTTTATTGTTAGTTCGGTATTTTATAGTAACTTTTCTACCTTATTCAGTATTTTCTACTTAACTACTACACCAAGGAGATTCAGACACTCAAAAAATAACACTTTATGTAGAGTGTCTGGTTCAGAAAATACATTTCAAGTCTGAATGTAAACAGTGACTTACCCATGGCTGCTCAATCTGGCCCATATGACTGACAAGCTGCAACAAACACACAATTGTTAAATAAGTATCAAGGGGAAGGGATGAATAAATGAGTTTGATATCTATTCTATAACATCCTAATGAGTTTTGTCTCAGTCTGATGAGTTATCCTCTAGGATGTTAGAGAACAGAGACCAAACTCATCATCTTGATTAGGAACAAGCGTCACAGCACTGGGGGCATTCCCATATATGCTTTGATTGCCGTTCCTTCAGCCATCTAAAAGTGTATAAGCTCAGTGTCCCAGTCAGTTGCTGATTACGCCTTCTGATATTTCCGGAGATGGAGCACTTTCTCCCATCACCTCTAGTCACTCCCATTTCTACCATTCTTTGAATATGTACATTGTCTCGTTCGACATCCTCCTCGTCTTCTCGTAGGGTATTCATGACTGCTCTAATTAATTAAATCTTGTCTCTTCTTATCTCAGTGCCATTCACCAGAGCTTTATCAGCCAACATATCGGCTCCTTCGTTTCCCCTGACCTGGACAGTAGACCCATATAATGCTCTATACGTTGTTGAGAAGAGTGACCCATTCAGTTCTGATCATACCCTTTTCTATCTTGAGCAGCATACTTTGAGAGTCCAACAGAATCACTGAGTCTTTTAGTGGTTGCGTCACCAGCCAAGTGAGAGCTGCTGTCACCAGCCAAGTGAGAGCTGCTGTCACCAGCCAAGTGAGAGCTGCTGTCACCAGCCAAGTGAGAGCTGCTGTCACCAGCCAAGTGAGAGCTGCTGTCACCAGCCAAGTGAGAGCTGCTGTCACCAGCCAAGTGAGAGCTGCTGTCACCAGCCAAGTGAGAGCTGCTGTCACCAGCCAAGTGAGAGCTGCTGTCACCAGCCAAGTGAGAGCTGCTGCTGTCATCACTTCTATTTCCATTCTCATACTCGACATTGTAGTGGGGTAGGCAGCTGACTTTTCATCTAATTTCTTGCCATTTTGGTAGGCCACGAAACCCCAACCACACCTGTTTGTTTCTTGTGTTACTGAGCCATCTGCATAAATTATCATATTGTGTGGCTTCAAGTACTGCAGCATGAATTCTTGGATCATTCCCTCTGTTCTGTTGGCAGCCCAGTTGCGGCATTCTCATCACAACTGTGTTCAATAAATTTTTCTCTTTGCCAAATGTCACTCATTCACAGCCTCTTCCCACTTCCTCCAGCTCACAAACTCTGAGTAGGGTATCTTTTGCTTCTGCCATCCATGACCTTCCTCTCTTGATACGCCTTCCTTTTGTGCTGTCTAGAAATTGGTGTAAGAGGTGATGATCATTATTGGCGACCTTGAAGTATGCTTTAACGTTTAGCACGCTGTAGTCCGGACTTATTGAAGATCTTACTTGAGCATAAAGTCAAAGGGAAGCGAGCAAGAGGTAGGCAGAGATACAAGTGGGAGAGTAACATCACACGTTGGACAGGTTAGTCTAGCAGAGTGCACCACTAAGACAAGAGACGGGGGATGTTAGAGATCCGTTGCAGCCAACCTTCGTTGCGAATACGGCACTTGATGATGATGATGATGAGTCCGGTTTATTCGGACAATAAAATTAGTATATTCCGAACTCTGAAGTCAGAGTAATCAGACAATTGTTATGAATCTCTAGCACTCTCTAGTACTTGAAGATAACATGTTTAAGTTAACCAATCCTAGTTAGCTATTATATTTGACTTCCTTTTCCAAACAATTATGAACAGGGAGACGTCTATGGCATTGTAGTAGTAAAATATATTACATCTCTCCACATCAGCAAGTTGGAATGGAGACATGAAAGTGAATCAGGCTTTATAGACGTTTGTTTTATCGTATTTTCAGTAAAATCATAATGGATTGTGATGTGGATTACTAAATTCTTGAGAGGTAAGTTGCTTTATCATTAGAATATAGTGTTGGTCACATTGCTTTCGTGAGGTAGAGGTCAAAATTGGACTTTTATGAGGTGATTCCAAAGATGAGTAGGTCTAGTGCTTCAGAGAATAATTTATGGCAAATGTATACGGTTCATTCATTTTTACCAGTGATATTATTATGATTTGACAATGAAACAACATAAATAATGTAGAATTAGACTTTTTTTCCAGGGTTCCCACTAAAGACAATCGAAAAACCAAAGGTAAATAATTTTTTAATAATTGTTTTTCATTTTTTCGTGTGATAATTTGTTTTGTTTTTTTGTAAAAATATGTCTTTACCACTTTCTTACACAACTCGTATCACACACACACAAACGTACACCAATATATGTAGTATTCAATTCTTTATTTATATGTGCAAATATTATTTAAATATCTCTAACAACAAAAAAGTTATCACATTTTCAAAACAGCTACCAACTATTGCGTAACATAAAAAATAATCCAGCTGCAGGGGGAAATTTTGATTTTATTGTTTAGTGTGCTAAAGGTTAACCTGCGCTATTTTTTTGTCTTGATTTGATGTTCGGTAGGTCTAGAAGAAACCTCATGGTAACAATAAGTGCATCTCTTGTGCATCCTAAGGCAGCTCTCATGGCCTCGTTTTAAACTCTCTCCAATCTATCAACCTGTGTTTGCGAAAGTGTCAGTAAATGATGCCAGACTTATCAGGATGTTAGAGGATAGAGATGCATGGTGATCTTTCTGCACCAAATTATGGGGTTTATTATTATCATTATACATCTGTGTATCGCAAATTTTATCTGCCTCTTCTAGCACGCCATGAGAGTTCCCCATATAGTTCCTCTTCTAGCACGCCATGAGAGTTCCCCATATAGTTCCTCTTCTAGCACGCCATGAGAGTTCCCCATATAGTTCCTCTTCTAGCACACCATGAGAGTTCCCCATATAGTTCCTCTTCTAGCACGCCATGAGAGTTCCCCATATAGTTCCTCTTCTAGCACCTCATGCGAGTTCCCCATATAGTTCCTCTTCTAGCACGCCATGAGAGTTCCCCATATAGTTCCTCTTCTAGCACGCCATGAGAGTTCCCCATATAGTTCCTCTTCTAGCACCTCATGCGAGTTCCCCATATAGTTCCTCTTCTAGCACGCCATGAGAGTTCCCCATATAGTTCCTCTTCTAGCACGCCATGCGAGTTCCCCATATAGTTCCTCTTCTAGCACCTCATGAGAGTTCCCCATATAGTTCCTCTTCTAGCACGCCATGAGAGTTCCCCATATAGTTCCTCTTCTAGCACGCCATGAGAGTTCCCCATATAGTTCCTCTTCTAGCACGCCATGAGAGTTCCCCATATAGTTCCTCTTCTAGCACGCAATGAGAGTTCCCCATATAGTTCCTCTTCTAGCACGCAATGAGAGTTCCCCATATAGTTCCTCTTCTAGCACGCAATGAGAGTTCCCCATATAGTTCCTCTTCTAGCACGCAATGAGAGTTCCCCATATAGTTCCTCTTCTAGCACGCCATGAGAGTTCCCCATATAGTTCCTCTTCTAGCACGCCATGAGAGTTCCCCATATAGTTCCTCTTCTAGCACGCCATGAGAGTTCCCCATATAGTTCCTCTTCTAGCACGCAATGAGAGTTCCCCATATAGTTCCTCTTCTAGCACCTCATGAGAGTTCACCATATAGTTCCTCTTCTAGCACCTCATGAGAGTTCCCCATATAGTTCCTCTTCTAGCACGCCATGAGAGTTCCCCATATAGTTCCTCTTCTAGCACCTCATGAGAGTTCCCCATATAGTTCCTCTTCTAGCACGCCATGAGAGTTCCCCATATAGTTCCTCTTCTAGCACGCCATGAGAGTTCACCATATAGTTCCTCTTCTAGCACGCAATGAGAGTTCCCCATATAGTTCCTCTTCTAGCACGCAATGAGAGTTCCCCATATAGTTCCTCTTCTAGCACGCAATGAGAGTTCCCCATATAGTTCCTCTTCTAGCACGCCATGAGAGTTCCCCATATAGTTCCTCTTCTAGCACGCCATGAGAGTTCCCCATATAGTTCCTCTTCTAGCACGCCATGAGAGTTCCCCATATAGTTCCTCTTCTAGCACGCAATGAGAGTTCCCCATATAGTTCCTCTTCTAGCACGCAATGAGAGTTCCCCATATAGTTCCTCTTCTAGCACCTCATGAGAGTTCCCCATATAGTTCCTCTTCTAGCACGTCATGAGAGTTCACCATATAGTTCCTCTTCTAGCACACCATGAGAGTTCCCCATATAGTTCCTCTTCTAGCACGCCATGAGAGTTCCCCATATAGTTCCTCTTCTAGCACGCCATGAGAGTTCACCATATAGTTCCTCTTCTAGCACGTCATGAGAGTTCCCCATATAGTTCCTCTTCTAGCACCTCATGACAGTTCCCCATATAGTTCCTCTTCTAGCACGCCATGAGAGTTCACCATATAGTTCCTCTTCTAGCACGCAATGAGAGTTCACCATATAGTTCCTCTTCTAGCACCTCATGAGAGTTCCCCATATAGTTCCTCTTCTAGCACCTCATGAGAGTTCCCCATATAGTTCCTCTTCTAGCAACTCATGAGAGTTCCCCATATAGTTCCTCTTCTAGCACCTCATGAGAGTTCACCATATAGTTCCTCTTCTAGCACCTCATGAGAGTTCACCATATAGTTCCTCTTCTAGCACCTCATGAGAGTTCCCCATATAGTTCCTCTTCTAGCACGTCATGAGAGTTCACCATATAGTTCCTCTTCTAGCACCTCATGAGAGTTCCCCATATAGTTCCTCTTCTAGCACGCCATGAGAGTTCCCCATATAGTTCCTCTTCTGGCACGCCATGAGAGTTCACCATATAGTTCCTCTTCTAGCACGTCATGAGAGTTCCCCATATAGTTCCTCTTCTAGCACCTCATGAGAGTTCCCCATATAGTTCCTCTTCTAGCACGCCATGAGAGTTCACCATATAGTTCCTCTTCTAGCACGCAATGAGAGTTCACCATATAGTTCCTCTTCTAGCACCTCATGAGAGTTCCCCATATAGTTCCTCTTCTAGCACCTCATGAGAGTTCCCCATATAGTTCCTCTTCTAGCACCTCATGAGAGTTCACCATATAGTTCCTCTTCTAGCACGCCATGAGAGTTCCCCATATAGTTCCTCTTCTAGCACGCCATGAGAGTTCCCCATATAGTTCCTCTTCTAGCACGCCATGAGAGTTCCCCATATAGTTCCTCTTCTAGCACGCCATGAGAGTTCCCCATATAGTTCCTCTTCTAGCACGCAATGAGAGTTCACCATATAGTTCCTCTTCTAGCACGCCATGAGAGTTCACCATATAGTTCCTCTTCTAGCACGCAATGAGAGTTCACCATATAGTTCCTCTTCTAGCACCTCATGAGAGTTCCCCATATAGTTCCTCTTCTAGCACCTCATGAGAGTTCCCCATATAGTTCCTCTTCTAGCACCTCATGAGAGTTCACCATATAGTTCCTCTTCTAGCACGCCATGAGAGTTCCCCATATAGTTCCTCTTCTAGCACGCCATGAGAGTTCCCCATATAGTTCCTCTTCTAGCACGCCATGAGAGTTCCCCATATAGTTCCTCTTCTAGCACGCCATGAGAGTTCCCCATATAGTTCCTCTTCTAGCACGCAATGAGAGTTCCCCATATAGTTCCTCTTCTAGCACGCCATGAGAGTTCCCCATATAGTTCCTCTTCTAGCACGCCATGAGAGTTCCCCATATAGTTCCTCTTCTAGCACGCCATGAGAGTTCCCCATATAGTTCCTCTTCTAGCACGCCATGAGAGTTCCCCATATAGTTCCTCTTCTAGCACGCCATGAGAGTTCCCCATATAGTTCCTCTTCTAGCACGCCATGAGAGTTCCCCATATAGTTCCTCTTCTAGCACGCAATGAGAGTTCCCCATATAGTTCCTCTTCTAGCACGCCATGAGAGTTCCCCATATAGTTCCTCTTCTAGCACCTCATGCGAGTTCCCCATATAGTTCCTCTTCTAGCACCTCATGAGAGTTCACCATATAGTTCCTCTTCTAGCACGCCATGAGAGTTCACCATATAGTTCCTCTTCTAGCACGCCATGAGAGTTCACCATATAGTTCCTCTTCTAGCACGCCATGAGAGTTCACCATATAGTTCCTCTTCTAGCACGCCATGAGAGTTCCCCATATAGTTCCTCTTCTAGCACGCCATGAGAGTTCCCCATATAGTTCCTCTTCTAGCACGCCATGAGAGTTCCCCATATAGTTCCTCTTCTAGCACGCCATGAGAGTTCCCCATATAGTTCCTCTTCTAGCACGCCATGAGAGTTCCCCATATAGTTCCTCTTCTAGCACGCCATGAGAGTTCCCCATATAGTTCCTCTTCTAGCACGCCATGAGAGTTCCCCATATAGTTCCTCTTCTAGCACGCCATGAGAGTTCCCCATATAGTTCCTCTTCTAGCACGCCATGAGAGTTCACCATATAGTTCCTCTTCTAGCACGCCATGAGAGTTCCCCATATAGTTCCTCTTCTAGCACGCCATGAGAGTTCCCCATATAGTTCCTCTTCTAGCACGCCATGAGAGTTCCCCATATAGTTCCTCTTCTAGCACGCCATGAGAGTTCCCCATATAGTTCCTCTTCTAGCACGCCATGAGAGTTCCCCATATAGTTCCTCTTCTAGCACGCCATGAGAGTTCCCCATATAGTTCCTCTTCTAGCACGCCATGAGAGTTCCCCATATAGTTCCTCTTCTAGCACGCCATGAGAGTTCCCCATATAGTTCCTCTTCTAGCACGCCATGAGAGTTCCCCATATAGTTCCTCTTCTAGCACGCCATGAGAGTTCCCCATATAGTTCCTCTTCTAGCACGCCATGAGAGTTCCCCATATAGTTCCTCTTCTAGCACGCCATGAGAGTTCCCCATATAGTTCCTCTTCTAGCACGCCATGAGAGTTCCCCATATAGTTCCTCTTCTAGCACGCCATGAGAGTTCCCCATATAGTTCCTCTTCTAGCACGCCATGAGAGTTCCCCATATAGTTCCTCTTCTAGCACGCCATGAGAGTTCCCCATATAGTTCCTCTTCTAGCACGCCATGAGAGTTCCCCATATAGTTCCTCTTCTAGCACGCCATGAGAGTTCCCCATATAGTTCCTCTTCTAGCACGCCATGAGAGTTCCCCATATAGTTCCTCTTCTAGCACGCCATGAGAGTTCCCCATATAGTTCCTCTTCTAGCACGCCATGAGAGTTCCCCATATAGTTCCTGTTCTAGCACGCCATGAGAGTTCCCCATATAGTTCCTCTTCTAGCACGCCATGAGAGTTCCCCATATAGTTCCTCTTCTAGCACGCCATGAGAGTTCCCCATATAGTTCCTCTTCTAGCACGCCATGAGAGTTCCCCATATAGTTCCTCTTCTAGCACGCCATGAGAGTTCACCATATAGTTCCTCTTCTAGCACGCCATGAGAGTTCCCCATATAGTTCCTCTTCTAGCACGCCATGAGAGTTCCCCATATAGTTCCTCTTCTAGCACGCCATGAGAGTTCCCCATATAGTTCCTCTTCTAGCACGCCATGAGAGTTCACCATATAGTTCCTCTTCTAGCACGCCATGAGAGTTCCCCATATAGTTCCTCTTCTAGCACGCCATGAGAGTTCCCCATATAGTTCCTCTTCTAGCACGCCATGAGAGTTCCCCATATAGTACTAAGGCTATTACAGATATAAATATATTTTAAGCGAATGAAAGAAGGAGAAAACTGAGGATTATGGTACTACTATCTGGGAGTCATGTTTCTTGTGGTACCAATATCTGGGAGTCATGTTTCTTGTGGTACCACTATCTGGGAGTCATGTTTCTTGTGGTACCACTATCTGGGAGTCATGTTTCTTGTGGTACCACTATCTGGGAGTCATGTTTCTTGTGGTACCACTATCTGGGAGTCATGTTTCTTGTGGTACCACTATCTGGGAGTCATGTTTCTTGTGGTACCACTATCTGGGAGTCATGTTTCTTGGAGATCAGCTTTTGTAATTCCACATAATTTTGTGTGTGCGCTCATTATCAAAATACCACCTGAACTCTCTTATCAAAATACCACCTGAACTCTCTTATCAAAATACCACCTGAACTCTCTTATCAAAATACCACCTGAACTCTCTTATAGAAGGATACTGGTTCTATGAGATTTCCAACGGGATGTATTCCAAAGAATGGAAATGTGTTGTGCCGCCGTTTTATTTCTGTCAATAGCCTAACACATCAGACTTCTGTGTTTTTCCATTTCAGACTGCAGTTTCTTTGATATATTCGATCCAGGATAAAATGCCACTAACTAGGCCTAGTCTAATCCGATGTTATTTTATAACCAAACTAATTTGTTCATACAATATCATCTTTGAAAGCACACAAAACACGTCAATCTAACTAGCATTATCGACCACGCAAATAGTAATCATAATTTAAAACAATATTCCTAAAAAATGACTGCTATTTTGAACAGTTTTAACAGATTATATCTGACGGATTATATCTGATGGATTATATTGGTTGTAAATACAGTCACAGTTTATCTATATCTCATCCCATTTAGTGGTACACTAGCGGAAATGAAAGTTGCGTATGTCTAATTTCATTTACTCTGTTAAATGATTGAATGGCGTTTGCTTACAATTGCAACATCCTTGTTCAAGGAGGTGCATAGCAACTGGAAATGGTAGTCGTGGACAGCTACTGAAAATTCATTGCATATTTTATTGTGGTTGCCCACAACATGGTGAAGTTTAAACAATCTGAGATGTCTCTTATTCATCGTCGCCATAGGTGACTCTTACCGCTGCTTCTAGGAACCATACCATCTATTACTAATATTTTCCATTCTGTTATATTTTTTTATATTTGGTCAAAAAAATGCTCAGTTTTCTTGTTATAATCTTGTTTAACCAATGAACACTCTTCAATGCTTAATGTTCTTATTATTTCTTAGTTTGTCTTTTTTTGCTGTCCATCATATTCTCAAAATTCTTCTGCAGCATTTTATTTCAAAGGTGGCAATTCTCTCTTTGCCACTGATTTATTGTTTATGATTCGCTGCAGTGAATTTCTACTAGAAATATGCTTGAATAAAGTTCAGTTATTTATCTTGACAATATTTGCTCACCTTCCTCATCTGATATTTGTTAAGTGTTGTGCCAATCATGACAGATTTCCTACATGCCCTGGATGCAAACATCAAACGAACTCTTGATGGCCAGCACATGATATTCTGTCCAAAATTAGAATAAACAGAAGACTGCGGTAAAACTATGCACCAATTGGTCAGTAAATATAGAAAACAAAAATAAAAATGGTTGAATAGGAGTTTTATAAGAATTTATAATTTTATACTTTGAGGGAAAAGTTACAGGAAAGAGAACAAGAGGCAGACCATGACTATGGCAGACACAGGATATCAAAGATCTTCTGAACATGTAACTGAAAGAGTCTGGGCAGCTTGCACAGGACCGAGAGACTTAAAGAGTGGCAGCGTGGTCAACGTTCTGTAAAGGACACGTCACATAGATAGCAGTTCTATGTAGATCAATACACAGAATCAATGTCGCAACATAAAGGTCTTTATGGTTGTCATTACAGGGAGAAACAAACACAGAATAGGAACCACCAAGTCAAGCGGAGAAAATATGTCAACCACCAAGTCAAACAGAGACTATATATCAACCATGTGTGGGAGCTATGGGAATGTGAGTGGTTTTATGTAGAAAAAGTTACAGTATAACAGAAAAATACAAAATAGAAAACAAAATTATAAACAATGATAGTAAAATAAAATAGAATTCTCTTATCTGGATAAGGTGCAGATAATCGGGCGCATGACTCATGTATTCACATTCAGATTTCTAATCACAATTAACAAATAAAATGCCGTATCTTATCTTAACTTATCATATTACATCACAAACACACATTTACTTATCATATTATTTCACTTACATACAGGATATAGCTGAGCGCCGAAGTAGTTCGTAATGAATTTCATCCTCTCTGAACATCAAACCATAAATGCTTGGATCTCCCTCTCCTCTGATATCCCTCAGGTGTATCTGACACACCTACCATGTGATGATTTACTAGTCTCCTCTGCTTATCTGCATGATGCTCTTGTTTAGTCACACCTCTCTTTACATGATATACCTGTAATCTGCTCAAGGTTATAGATTCACGGTAATTCGCTACATAATTCACTCATCCTATCTCAGAACATCAGCACGGTCCATTGCTTGTTCGGTTGCCATGATCAGCAAGCTTGTATATGCATTAATTTTCCTGGATACTGACATGTTTCAGCAGAAATATCAAACTGATTCTTGATTAGAAACTAGCTTCACAACACGTGGGGCATTCCCATAAGTGCTCCACTCTCCATTCCAGCAGCCACCCCAGTGTATGTAGACTCAGAGTCCCGGTCAGGTGTTGATTGCGTGATCTTCAGGGCCTTCCAAAAGATTTACTTTTCCTACCCTCACCTCTAGATACTCCCATTTCTAACATTCTCTATATCTGTAAGTTCTCAGCCTCGTTGACATCATCTTCATCTTGAAATGAATTTATTACTACCTTGATCTAGTCTGATTTATCTCTTCTCAGCATTGTGCTATCTATCACCGCATTGTCTGCCAATAAGTCAGCTCTCTCATTTCCTCTGACAGGGTGATCAGGGCAGTATATCCATGTAATGCTCTGGACAATTGAGTTGTTCAAGAAGTCCCACCATTCTTTTCTCATCATGTACTTTTCCATCTTGTGGAGTATGCTTTGAGAGTCTGTAAGAAGCTGATTCTTGTCAATGTAAACCATTTCACAGACTTTAACCAAACTGGTGGTGTAGTGCCAAAATTACTAACCAGTAGACCAAGAGACTTGATTCAAGTGATCTCAAACTAATGTATAAATACTGAAATGAATGGCACAGGGACTAGGAAATCATATGTTCACAATGAGATGTTAGAATTGTCTAGATCCTGAAACAACAGAGATGTGCATTTACAGAAGAATGTTGTGGGATTATAGGAAACTAAATGGTGATTTATAGAAGAATTTTGTGGGATTATTAATCAATCACGTGCCATGCCGAATGGCATAGGCGATCATATTTCTCCACAACTCTCTGTCTCTTGTGTTGTCAATAAGCTCAGTTGGTGAACTTCTCCCATGCCACAATACTAGTCCATCTAGCAACTTCTCTCTTTGTTATCCCATGTCTTCCCTTGATCTTCCCAGTGTGATGATACATAATATAATCTAGGGATAATGATGTTCGTCCGTCGTGATCGACGATGACCAAAAACTCTACCATAATAATAATAACAATAAATAATAAAATAATAAAGTTAATAGTGCGTTATTAAATGACTAGCAAGTCCAATGCGTGCACAAAATGTTCTTTTACAGAATTGACAACAATAGAAGGTATCTGTGTGAGGTTGAGATGTTTTTTTCTTTGTCTGCTTCTGTCTTGCAGTTTCTTGTCTGAATTCTTCCGCCGCTAGTGCTCCCGTTCTAATGCTGTAACGCCATGCTGTTCTATCCTGAGCGAGGCTCTCCCAAGCGCCTACGTCAATGTTAAGATGTTTCAAGGATGACTTGAGCGTGTCTTTGAAACGCTTTTTTCTGTCCACCAGCTTTTCGAAATCCTGCCTTGAGTTCTCCATAATATATTTGTTTTGGCAAACGCGAGTTCTCCATACACACAAGATGGCCTGCCCAGCGTGCCTGCGCCTTCATAAGTATTGTGTGGATGCTTATTGAGGTTGATTTTTCCAAGACCTCGTAGTCTGGTACTTTGTCCCACCAATAGATGTTTAGTAATTTATGTAGGCAGGTAAGATGGAAATGATTTAACTTTCTTGCATGTCTAGCATACACTGTCCACGTTTCGCAGGCGTATAGTAAGGTTGGTATAACAGCAGCATGATATACTTGTAGTTTGGTGGTTATTCTTATACCTCTTCTGTCCCATACATTGTTGCGTAATCTGTCAAATACAGCACTAGCTTTTGCCAGTCTATTGTTAATTTCCACATCAATGTTGACATCGCGAGAGAGAGTGCTTCCAAGGTAAGTAAAATTGTCGACTACCTGCAGTTTTTCCTGAATGATGATGATGGAAGTAGCAGTATGTTGGCTATTTGATGTTGCTTGGTGCATGACTTCTGTTTTTTTGGTGTTAATAGTGAGACCAAAGTTGTTGCAGGCCTTTGAGAAGCGGTCTATGGTGCTCTGCATGTTTACGACAGAGTCAGCATACAATGCACAGTCGTCAGCATAAAGTAATTCTCTAACAGTACTAGATTTAGTTTTCGTGTTTGCTTTTAGACGACGTAAATTGAAAAGACCACCATCCGTTCTGTAATTGATCATTATGCCTGCTGTTTCATTACTATGGTGTGTTTCCGTTAACATGGCCGTAAATAACAGGCTGAAAAGAGTAGGGGCCAGAACACATCCCTGCTTTACACCATTTGTGACAGGGAATGCAGGAGATACTCCTCCGTCGCAGATAACACTAGCCATCATACCGTCATGAAATTGTCGTATCACAGTGACAAGTTTTGGGAGGCATCCGAACTTTGTAAGCACCTTCCACAGTCCTTCTCTGTTAACGGTATCAAATGCTTTAGTTAAGTCCACAAATGTTGCTAAGAGTTCACTATTTTGCTCTTGTGACTTTTCCTGAATTTGTCGTGCAGAGAATATCATATCAACTATACCACGACCTGCACGAAAACCGCACTGACTCTCTGGGAGTAGCTCGTTTAGTAGTGAATTATTTAATCTGTTGAGTATGACACGAGCGAGAATTTTACCAGCTATAGACAAAAGTGATATACCCCTATGATTATCGCAAGACTGTTTGGTACCTTTGCCTTTATATAGGTGCAAATATCTAGGGAATATACAGCAGTAGTTTCCCACTTGCTTTCTGCTGGTTTGTTTATGGTATTATCCACTAGCCTTTGGCTAAAAATAGCCTGACCTACAAGGCAGCAGTGTTATGATTTTAAAGTGGCCTTCTCTTAGTTGGATTGCCTTACCGAAACTAACAAACTCCATCTATCCGAAATGCACAATGAAAACCATTGCATGTCACCATTTCTGTGGGATTATAGGAAACTAAATGGTGATTTACAGAAGAATGTTGTAGGATTATAGGAAACTGTACATTCTATGCAATCCCTTTCTATATTGGTGCCCTATTCTTCATTTATCCCTATTTTGATAGAGACATTTCGATCAAAATGTAAATTTTTTCTGTTGTAAACTCTGTAAAGGTAGGTCCAATGGCAGCAATCTGCCATCGGATATTAAGTCGCAGCAACTATTTAGGAGGGGTGGTCAGCTCCCTTCCTTGCTGTCTTATCCCCCCACCACTCATGCGTCAGGTATTCATTTACAGCTGACTGAGTCAACAGGTCATGTCAAGTGAGAAATAACGACCCAAATTTTTGTATCTGGACGTGGTTTTGAACCGGGCACGCTGTAACTTGGTGATAGCAATCAAGCTCACTATCTACTAGGCTACCGTGCTCTTCAGACTGTAAAAACTCTATAACCAGTGCTGTGCAATGTTGTCAGAACAAGCTTATTACTCAGAGAGGACTAATCGTTACTCTCTCTGTAACTAAACAACACATGGATCAAGATTATTTTTCTATGTTCAGGATAAAGCCGCTGGGCTTGAAATGTGACATTGCCAGAAATGAGTGCTACCATGGGTGTAGAAGAATGCCACACAACAAAGAACTGCAACTAACAGTCATCGTGTAATAGTGGATACACTCAAGTGCAGATTGGAGTACCTGAGGGCGTGTCCGGAGTGTAATGATGATCTGACGACAAACTAACGGATCTAGGTTATCCCTATATATATTTCGTATAACATGAACAAAAGTGAGATGAGTAAAACACACACACAAATATTTTCTTACTGGTGAGTCTGACAGCATGAACAGGAGCTCTTCAATGTCTGAAACAAACACAAGACAATCCAATAAACAACCAAAATACGAGCAAGATTCAAATTACACACAAAATGTATGTGAGGCAGTGACATCTTCTATTTATGATACATCACATAGTTTTCTAGCATAATATACCACATTTGTAATATATCACATTTCTCTGGCATAGAAGTGAGCAACTTTTCTCAGTCAACAAGTTCAACAAGTAACATTCAGTATTATTTCCCTGGTTGGTGTAAGACCAAACAAGATTTTTTTTAAATTATTTAAGGTTTCAAAGGATGTCCTAGAAATAGTTAATCACCACAGATTGCTCTTTTAACAACAAAACACAGACTTACTGCTGCAGCAACTTGAAGTGAAATCTTTCATACAACTCGACACTGTTTATGGTTTTTCATGCTTAATTATGGTTTTTCATAACTTTTTGTATGGTTTTTAGTCTCAACTGGTTAACAGCTATATGTTGCACATACTGAATCAATATAATATTGACACCACAATCATTCATAGACGTTGAATCACTGTGAAAAATGCAAATAGTGCTGTCATATCAAACAATACTATTAGAGAGTTCTTTAAAACAAATATGTGAGTTCGGCTAGGATGCATAATGTCCCCAGTACTTTTCAACATATACCTACAGCACATCATACAGGAGACACTACATGATTACAACACATCTATATCGATCAAAAGTCGCCCTATTTCAAACTTGCATTTCGTTGATGATATTGATCTTATAGCTGAGTCAGAACAGGAATTACAAGAGTTAACAGCAAAGTTGGAAAAAGTTACCAGCAAGTACGGAATGGAAATCAACACAGAAAAGAGCAAGATCTTCGTTAACAGCAGAAACACAGAAGAACAGACCAACATCATGATGAATGGACATAAACTTGAGGAGGTGAATACTGAATACTTTAGCCATCTCTAGCCTTATCTTTAATTCTGCCTTGCATTTTCCATCGCTGAATACGCTGGATTCAAGGTATTTTAATTCTAACTGAATTTTCAAAAGTGGATGTAAAAAATGGTCATCATCACTTGTGATGGACGAACACACACACTAAAACACTGATGTTACTCTTACACATCACAGTTAGCCTTGACATTGAAACTAAAGCTATTTGAGCTGTAAATGTTCTTGGACAGTTCGGACATGGAATGACGACTGTAGGCGGATCTTGGTCTATCCGTGACTTTCTAGCTGCTCGGCTTCAGCATTTCTCCTCTTTTCACAAAATGATGCACTCTTTTTGACTTTAGAGCACCATGTAGATCAAGTTTGTGCAAGTTCTTCCCATGTATCTTGGTCTATTTCAAAGGCTTTCAGTGAGGTCTTTAACAAGTTCTTGTAGCGATTCTTTTGGCCACCTTGAGATCGTATACCCTTCTCCAGCTCACCATAAAGAAGTATCATTGGCAGGTGATAGTCTGGCATACGTACCAAATGACCAGCCCAACCAATCTGTGTCTGCATCAGCATAGTGTCAATGCTGGGAATACCAGATCTGTCAGGGACAGTGGTATCTGAAATCTTGTCTTTCCACCTGATTTTCATGACTTTTCTGAGGCAATTTGTGTAAAAGTAATTGAGTTTCCTCACATGATGTCTATACACAATCCATGTTTCGCTAGCGTATAACAGCACTGGAGGTACCACTGCTCTGTAGACTTTCAGCTTAGTCTGAAGGTTAATGCCATTACTATGTCACACATTTGCGTACAATCTGCCAAAAGTGCTGCTTGCTTAGTGTTCTAGTAAAAGTCAACAAATGGTAAGTCACTAGTTCTTTCTGTTGTGTTGTACGGTTGTGAGAGTTGGACAATTACTTTGGACATGGAGAGACGACTACAGGCTTTCGAGTACAAATGAAACAGACGAATTCTACAAATTTCCTATAGGGAACATAAGACAAATTTGTACATATGAAATAAAATAGAGATGTATGCAGGTGTACAAAAATCATTGCTTTCAATAGTGAAATTACGAACACTAGCATGGTTTGGACATGTATGCAGACATGATTCCTTGTCAAAAACAATACTGCAGGGAACGGTCGAAGGGGAGAGGAACAGAGAAGGGCAAATACAGACATGGACAGACATCAAGAAATGGGCAGAACAAGATGTTTCCTCACTCTTTCACATCGTTGAAGATAGAAATCACTGGAGGTCTTTGTGTGCTGAAGCATCCAATGTGGTACCCCTATGACTCTGAATGGTTATGGGTTTATTGATTGATTGAATCACTGAAAACACATAATAATAAACATAAAGTGATATTTCGACTAACATGCTTTTATCAAGAACACAATCACAACAAAATATGACAATAAAGAATGGCATTATTGACATTCACATATGGCAGAGCTCAATATAGAAATGAATGGCATGACAGGCTAGATATTTTGTCCACTAACAGAACAACCATGCGACATATTATCTCTCACATAGAACAATCAGAATGACAAGCTAGATATTTTGTCTACTTTGCTAACAGAACAACCATGCGACATATTATCTCTCACATAGAACAATCAGAATGACAGGCTAGATATTTTGTCTACTTTGCTAACAGAACAACCATGCGACATATTATCTCTCACATAGAACAATCAGAATGACAAGCTAGATATTTTGTCCACTTTGCTAACAGAACAACCATGCGACATATTATCTCTCACATAGAACAGTCAGAATGACAGGCTAGATATTTTGTCTACTTTGCTAACAGAACAACTATGCGACATATTATCTCTCACATAGAACAGTCAGAATGACAGGCTAGATATTTTGTCCACTTTGCTAACAGAACAACCATGCGACATATTATCTCTCACATAGAACAATCAGAATGACAGGCTAGATATTTTGTCTACTTTGCTAACAGAACAACTATGCGACATATTATCTCTCACATAGAACAGTCAGAATGACAGGCTAGATATTTTGTCTACTTTGCTAACAGAACAACTATGCGACATATTATCTCTCACATAGAACAATCAGAATGACAGGCTAGATATTTTGTCCACTTTGCTAACAGAACAACCATGCAACATATTATCTCTCACATAGAACAGTCAGAATGACAGATTTCTGACAAAGATAGATGAAGAATAAACAAGAAGTATGGACTGGACTGGACATTCTATGTGGAGACTACATACCATCCTTGCCAAAAGTCCAGTTTTTACTGAGTGGAGCAGAAACAAGTTTAACTCTCTGTGTTGGGAGAGCTGAAATATCAAGGGAACATCTGTAAAAGCAGCACAAGTTCAGTATGAGCATATCATGTGACAGCAGTAGGAGCATATCATGTGACAGCAGTAGGAGCATATCATGTGACAGCAGTAGGAGCATATCATGTGACAGCAGTAGGAGCATATCATGTGACAGCAGTAGGAGCATATCATGTGACAGCAGTAGGAGCATATCATGTGACAACAGTAGGAGCATATCATGTGACAGCAGTAATGTGTGGGCATCTTCATGTAATAACCAACTGCTACATCTCACCTGATTCTGCAACACCAGTTGGATCTGTCTTGTGCAAGACTCTCCCGTGGATGTGTGTCGATGTTCAAGTGAGTCGTGATATCTTAAGGGTGTCTTTAAAACGATTCTTGTCTGCTGGCCTTGCTGGAGTCAGTCTGGGGGTTCTCTATACAGCAGTTTTTTGGCAGACAATATCTTGTATGTGGACATTGTGTCCTGCCCATTGTGTCTGCGCCTTCATCAACATTGTATGTATATGCTTACAGATTTAGATTTAACCAGTACTTGACTATCTGCTATTTTATCCCACTAATAGAGATATTAATTAACTGGTAGATGACCACTATCGCACACACAGTACACATATTCATAGTTGCTCCCATTTCCTTGAGAATTTTTCGCCATCTCATAACAACTCATTATCCTATTGTAGATAAGTTAACAAAATAATTCTTCTAATCCCAGACTGACCCTCATTTCCGGAAGCATTGTATATAAAAAACAATTCTTTAATTTGAAAAATTGAAAAGAAATCAACATTCCAGATTTTGCTTGTCCATGCTCTTTCCGTCAGCATGTGGCGGCGAGTGTAAAAGAGTTGTCTGTCTTTGATCATTTGGGTTGTATTGACCATGATCAGCCCACGTTACTTTACAGTTTCTGTTATTATCTTCTCCCATCTAGTTCTTGGTCATTTTCGTGCATTGTAGACAAATTTTGTGCTATTGTATGAACACAGGGCTGGTTCAATTCTCATGAGATGGTCAAACCAACCGGTTTGCTGTCTCTGGATGTAGTCTTGACTAGTGATGTTTTTATTTCTTTTCTGTATCTTCATTTCTTTTTCGGACTCTTCTGGTGACATTCATAGCTTTCCTCAAACATCTCATTTTACACACACACACACAAAATCACAACGCTTCACAAGCGTCATGTATATTTATGTTCACAATGCTTCACACGAATGTAAATTGATGTTGGTGCTTAGCCAACCAGTAGATGATGATGGTTCTATTTCACAAGTGAAGATGAGCATTGCATGAAAAACAATAAACATATGAGACGAATAGTCATGAAAAAACAAAACATTGGTGGTCGTCTATTTTGGTTTGTGAATTCGTAGATGCCAGAGGAGTCTGATTCGTGCCAGGAAAGATCTATTGCAGTGCGTGCATGAGTGCAGAGGGTCCAGAGTAAAAGCCTTTTTTAGAACGTTCCTTCCATTTCTGTCTCTTGTAGATTGCCTACACTTTCTTTCTTTTTCAGATTTTGTGAAGCCAGCGGTGATCTGAGTTTGCCAACCTCAGCCATCACAAGCTGTAGTCTCCCAGTGGCTAGGATCAATTTGTTGAAGGAGTTATTTAAGTAATCTTTGAAGCTTTTTTTTCTGCCCTTCACTTGGAATTTTACCATCTCACAGCTTCCCACAGAAACATTTCTTTGGAAAGCGTTTATCTGGAATACGGACGACATGACTGGTCCAGCGGAGTTGGGACCTAACCAACAGGGCATGGACGCTTTTCCATACTGGACTTTTGAAGAATTTCTGTGTCTGGTATTTGAACCTGCCAACATACTCTTATGAAATTTCTTAGACACAGAAAGTGGAAAGAATGAAGCTGTCGTGCGTGTCTCAAATAGACAGTCCAGGATGACATAGCATAAAGCAGTGTTGGTAGAACCACTGTTTGGGTAGACATCCAACTTATAGATCAATTGAATCCAACATATATTGGATGCATGTGGGGCAGAAAGATGAGCAAGTTCGATGGTGAGAAACAGGAACAATTAGCATCAAACCCTTCAATATCAGCCAGGAAAGAATAAGCATATATGGGCCATAACTAAAAAAATAATAAAACATTCAAACTTCCATCAGATCATGTCAGAGTGCATAAATAAAGTCAATTTTAGGTATTTTTATATAAATATATCACAAATATAATACCATGTCAATTTTAAGTATTTTTTTATCGGATCGGAAAAGTTCAAGTTGAAACTGAAGAACTAAAAATACACAAATACTGGCAGACATTAAAAAGCCATGGTTATGTCAATGAACAACTGATCTATATTAATAGAAGAAATAAATACCATTTGGATCAATGAGAAAATCAAATCCATTCTTCTTGAATATTTCCAAGTTATCAATCAGGATTGTCTCGTTACTGGCAGTTAGGTCTAGACTCTGTGGACTGCAAGACTAGACATTTTAAAATTCTAGTATAGACTGTAAGACTAGACATTTTAACAGCCTGGTCTAAATTGTGGACTGTGTGCCTTTTAAGTCAGACTTAGACTCTGTAAACTTAAGATTAAACTTTTGAAGTTAGATCGAGACTGGAGTCTAAGACTAGACAGTTCAGGTCATATCTGAACTATGAACACTCCAAGACTAGATATTCAAATAGCAGATCCAGATTGGACTGTACAACCAGTATGTTATCCATCTAGTTCTTTATGTCTCTCATTTTTGCTGTTGTTATATAAAAACTAGCATATGGCTCAAATAGACTTCCTACATTGCTGACATCAGATCACTCATTTATTATTTACTGTGGAATTGCACACAAAATATGCCATACAAATAGCTGCAACTGTGAGCAAACAAATAGCTGCAACTGTGAGCAAACAAATAGCTGCAACTGTGAGCAAACAAATAGCTGCAACTGTGAGCAAACAAATAGCTGCAACTGTGAGCAAACAAATAGCTGCAACTGTGAGTAAACAAATAGCTGCAACTGTGGGTAAACAAATGAAACAGTACAACATATTCTAAACCGATTCTAAAACATGCAATTCAATGAGGGAAAAAACACACAGAGAATTTGTGATAAGTTTTATAAGAAGACAGAATTACATCAACAATGTACATAGAATTACATCAACAGAGAAAGCTCGGACATTAAAGAAAAATCATAATGCAGCAAGCAGGATTTGAACCCGAGTATTCAGATTGCACCCACTACATCACAACCTATGTTAACTTGATTTCCATCTTCAACCACACCGCATCCCTAAAAAATATGCAATTTTAGACTTTCAATGTGTATATTTCCAAGCTACGTAAATATAGACCGGTCAAATATTGGGCATATGCAATACAGAAAAACTACAGCAACTTGCAATGAGACAATTCAACATGGAAAGAAATGATTACTGCCCTATATGCCATCTTTGATCTAAAGGAAACAAACAAACTAACTAACTAACCAACCAACCAACTAACCAGCCAGTTAAATAACTAACATGTTCTGCTGGAGTGTCTAAACTCTCAGAAAGAAATATATTACAAGACAACTAGCGCAAACACTTTTTACAGCCCCACACAACAATTACAAAACACTTTTTACATCCCAAAATTACAAAACACTTTTTACATTTACAGCCCCACAATTACCAAACACTTTTTTACAGCTCCACACAACAATTACAAAATACTGATTCCTCAAGTTTTGCATTGTTTGCTAAATAATATTATGCCCAGCAACTCTTGACAATAAACATCACATCTCACACACACCATCACATTATTACACCACACAACACTAGTACATCACCACGTCCTTACACCACACAACACTAGTACGTCACCATGGTAACACTCACATGATAAGTTTCTGACTTTGTAAAACAGTGTCTCGCTGCAACATCTCAAAGTTATACTTTTCATCTGTAGCATGCTGGTCCACTATAAATAGGTCACTGCCCAGTTTAGTCACGATAAATCCCAAATTAAACTGTAAACAACGAAATTGTGGAATTTATTATACTAAAATAAAGAAAGAAGTTATTAATAATAATAAAACCCATAACCCGGCAGGTTCGTAGGTGTGTCACATTGAGACATTTGGTGTAGAAAGATCTCCACGCATCTCTATTCTCTACCATCCTGATGTATATGGAAACTACACACCGTGTCCAGTCCTTGATATTATCCACCCATGCCATCTTCTTGCCACCACTTCTGAGCATCTACTGAGGTGGTGATCTGAGCATCTACTGAGGTGGTGATCTGAGCATCTACTGAGGTGGTGATCTGAGCATCTAATGAGGTGGTGATCTGTGCATCTACTGAGGTGGTGATCTGTGCATCTACTGAGGTGGTGATCTGAGCATCTAATGAGGTGGTGATCTGTGCATCTACTGAGGTGGTGATCTGAGCATCTACTGAGGTGGTGATCTGTGCATCTACTGAGGTGGTGATCTGTGCATCTACTGAGGTGGTGATCTGTGCATCTACTGAGGTGGTGATCTGAGCATCTAATGAGGTGGTGATCTGAGCATCTACTGAGGTGGTGATCTGTGCATCTACTGAGGTGGTGATCTGTGCATCTACTGAGGTGGTGATCTGTGCATCTACTGAGGTGGTGATCTGAGCATCTAATGAGTTGGTGATCTGAGCATCTACTGAGGTGGTGATCTGTGCATCTACTGAGGTGGTGATCTGAGCATCTACTGAGGTGGTGATCTGAGCATCTACTGAGGTGGTGATCTGAACATCTATGAACATGGTAGGTATGAAAAGATTATAATCTATATATCTAAAAATATCTATGAGAAATTTATATGAAAAATATCTATGGATGAAAATAAACTTCCTAAACAAACCTTCATGTGGGAGACAGAGGGGAATGGAAAAGTCTTGTCTTGTCCTATCCATGTGTGTCACTAGGCATCATCTGGAGCTGAAGTCTTGTCCTATCCGTGTGTGTTACTAGGCATCATCGGGAGCTGAAGTCTTGTCCTATCCATGTGTGTCACTAGGCATCATCGGGAACTGAAGTCTTGTCCTATCCATGTGTGTCACTAGGCATCATCGGGAGCTGAAGTCTTGTCCTATCCATGTGTGTCACTAGGCATCATCTGGAGCTGAAGTCTTGTCCTATCCATGTGTGTCACTAGGCATCATCTGGAGCTGAAGTCTTGTCCTATCCATGTGTGTCACTAGGCATCATCTGGAGCTGAAGTCTTCTTTCTTTAGCTAATTATGATGTTGCTGCCATAAGTGCAGCTTTGATGTTCTAGTTTTTCTGTGACATCATCTATCCATCTTCATGGAAAAGTAGGTCATCCAAAATTAACTCTCTCTTCTATAGATCAGGTAGTGATTTTTATATTGTCTTACATTGTCATGCTGTCGTCAGGTTTGTTTGTTTACCAAGAGTAGCTTCCTCTTGTCAGCTTTATTTTCTCATCAATGGACATCCATGAAACAATGTTATTGGAAAATAAAATGTCAGACGCTATGTATAATGGAGCGCAGAGCAACTGGGCAGAGGAAAAAGGGCAGACCAAGAAGACGATCGACTGACAGCATTACGTATAACATGAACACATCATTGGAAAATTCAAGCCACATGGCCCAAGACAGAGAAGGGTTCAGGGAGTTGATTGGGAAGACAACATTCTGGATAGAATACGTCACATGACCCAAAAAATCAGACACTATACATCTGTAATACCAGTGGCAGAAGAAATTGACTCTCAAGACTACATCCTGCTTACACCTGCTAAGTAGCGGGAATTTGTGAATGAACACAGAAGAAAAACTGGTTATGAGTCACACAAATAAGCAGCTTTACATAACTAGAACCAGGCAAACAAGATGTGAACCTCATCAGCTCAATCTGCAACACTACCAGACAAAATAAATACTGGTTTTACTAACTCAACCAATGGTATATTCCCCCTACCCCCAAAATAGCCATTTCTACCAAGACATTTCAATGTATTCATTCGAATCACAGCTTTGGAATTATGATTCAGTAGAAGGACTGACACAACAACATACAAATTGCACACATGTGTAAATTCTGTGAACAACGAATTACAGAGCAACTCTTACAGTACAACTATACTTTGATACCATTAAGTTACAAATAACATGTACACACCTTAGACATGCAGGTGAGACAGGTAGACAGAAAATAACATGTACACACCTTAGACATGCAGGTGGGACAGGTAGACAGAAAATAACATGTACACACCTTAGACATGCAGGTGGGACAGGTAGACAGAAAAATTGTGGAAAGCTTCAACAATTGAGAATATGGAGAAACATAGATGTTCTGATTTACATGGATGGGTCAGTCATTCATCACCACCGATGCACATACGCCTTTACTGTCAGATCACAAGGAAGAAAAGTACACAGAGTTAGTGGAGCCTTTACCACTACAACAAGCAGTCTAACAATGGAAGTATTTGCCACAACGCAGGCACTTAACTGGCCGGAATCGCAAGCCTATTTCCATGCGTGCATACTAAGTGGTTTACTGAATATGATTCAGAAAGTTAAAACGGGTGATGTATGTAGGGGATGGGTGGCATCAATAGAGAGAGCTAAAATGCAGACATCACTACAAAAGCTCACGCTTATCTTTGTCCCAGGACATGGGGGTGTGGAGGGAAACGACGGGCCAACAAATTAGCTAGCCTAGCCAACACAACAGACGGTCAGCCTATGGACCAAGCAGACATACTCAATGCTCTTCGTGAGTCCACATGATCAGAGGATTTTGAGATGAATTAACATAAGTCAATATCCAGAATGTGCAAATTGGAAGTGAGGATGGGCATTGCCCGTAGAGAACACCTGACAAAGATTTCAAAAAGAACAGTGAAGCAACATAGAACCGGAACCCTCAGCCGTTATACCCTGAGAGATTTACTGAAGTGGAGATTAAGTAGCTATGACCATGTCCGGTGTGCGAAGAGGATACTCAACATACCTAATACTAAAACGAATGGAGAAACACATTCCATGAGACTATCATACTACAGGAAGTACCGGAAGGTCATGGTCATTTATATGTCTTCTCATGACAGATACATAATGTGAGGGACAGGTTACAGTCTAGCAGAGTGCACCCCCAAAGCAAGAGATGGGATATTCGAGTTCCGTTACAGCCAACTTTCACTACAGGTATGCATTTAATGAAAATGATGATCCTGGCCAGGTAAACTGAAGGACAGAAGACATAATGTAGATATATTTGTAATGTTAGTTAAAGAAATACTCTTACCTGGCCTACAATTTCCATCTTGTCAAACATATCTTTACTGGAAAAATAAAAATTAGAACACTCTTGTCAATGAATGTAACCACCAAACAAAATTAACGCACAAACAGAACAATATCAAGAACTAAACATCAAACACAAGAAAACATTTGGTTCTTTTCTTCTGTTTTTGTTCTCATACTCCTGCCGGTTAGCAAGATGTAGCCCAGAGAACAAAATGTGACAGGTAAATCCAGGAATAGGGTAATGATGTTTTGCTAATAACTAAAGACACACATAATAACACACATAAAATGACGTTTTGACGAAGTGGCCTTTATCAAGACAAAAATTGAAATAAAATTAAAACATACAACAGAATATGAACAGTAAGGGTATGGACGGTCACATTAGCATGTGTAATGTGTATACATAAAATTTATTGTGTCATAGTTTGTTGCTTAGCTGTGATATCTGCGCCTTTTGGCCTGACACATCCAACTTCATTGTGACTTCTGGGTCATTTTAACCCTATGAGATGGGAAACTCAACTTTATCCAAAAACTTCCGTAGTCACTTCTTATGACATGCATGGAAGGTAAACAGTCTTGCTATTGTCATGCTTTCCTTCTTGATCCTGGCAACACACAGGTGTGAACAGAGAACTTAATCTGGAACAGAAAGTAGTTTGAACGTGTAATGAGACAAGACTCACTTTTTCAAAACTATTTCTCAAGGAACATTTGACGGTGGAGGAGAAGAAGTGGTACATGAAAATTCTGGATTGAGACAACATCAAGAAATTATCCAAGATGAGTGTAAGGACAGTGATGTTTGGAGACATGCAAATATGCAACAAAATTCTTAGCTTTGACAGTTATTCAATGTTAGAACTAACTGACCTGATCTCTTTCTGGAGTTCATCTTCTGCTGATTTGTTCTCTGTTGGAGAAATTTTGGCTCTAAAACTTCTGCAATACGAGCGCGTTGACTCTGACCTTGATACTGACGATGAAACATGTACATAACATTTATGACTAAACATGAATGAAGACTGAGCTGGTCAATCGTGTTTAAAAAACCAAACGTGTATGACTTCAACAAATCAAATAAATAGATACACTTGTAATGACAACATAAATACATTTGTAATGACAACATAAATACATTTGTAATGACAACATAAATACATTTAGAATGACAACAAAAATACATTTGTAATGACAACATAAATACATTTGTAATGACAACATAAATACATTTGTAATGACAACATAAATACATTTGTAATGACAACATAAATACATTTGTAATGACAACATAAATACATTTAGAATGACAACAAAAATACATTTGTAATGACAACATAAATACATTTGTAATGACAACATAAATACATTTGTAATGACAACATAAATACATTTAGAATGACAACATAAATAAATTTGTAATGACAACATAAATAAATTTGTAATGACAACAAAAATAAATTTGTAATGACAACATAAATACATTTGTAATGACAACATAAATACATTTGTAATGACAACATAAATACATTTATAATGACAACATAAATACACTTGTAATGACAACATAAATACATTTGTAATGAAAATATAAATACATTTGTAATGACAACAAAAATACATTTGAGATGTAATCTGAAATTAGCATTTATACCGAATATTACTGGGGCCAAAATGTGCTGATTTAACAAGCGTTTTAATGACTTTAGTCTATGTTCAAAGTAAGCATACTATCGTACAAACAATAGATTAACCAATCTTTACAAAAATTCTAGCAAATACAAAGTCTAGGATTGTTTGTATGTTTGTATATTTGTATCCCCATAAATTAAGAGCAATGAAGCTATTTTTACCTATGTACTGTTTTAGTTTTTGTGTGTAGCAGGAGGGGTGAGGTTTCTCCAAAGCTTTCTTTCATAACCAGATGACTCCAATGCACAGATATATGAGAAGTGATATGTCATGCTTTGAGAAGAACTCTCCTACTCAGGAGGTGAACTATATGTGTATGTAGAAGACCTGTTGCACAATTTTATATTCAGACATGCAACCACACATAAATCTGCAACCATTTCAACCAAGACCAAAGGACAACCTAAACTCACTTTGAAAAAAAAATACCAAAACACCCTTCTCTCGTTTAGAATGAGACATATTGTGCTAACTTAGCATCTGAACAGAATGTACCCAACTCGGCCACTTAAATAATCGACATGCAATCACAAATAAGAAATAGTGCAGCAGATTCCATCCGACTATATCAAGTTAGACAAGAGACACTCCTACCATGTCCATCTGTACACAACACTTTATACAGAAGCTTATTCTAACTACCGAGACATACAGATTGTACAGAATAGCATAGGCTGCCTAAATGTGAAAACTTGCAGCTTTGAACCATAGAAGAAAAATCTAAACTTCATACAATCAATGAGAGACAACAAACACAAAAAGCTGAATAAGGAACCAAAGTATCAACTTTTATTAAATGAAGGTACTTAGAACTATCTCTAAAACAATGTGCTTTCCAGGCAACTAATGGTCACATCTGCTCTCTACTTACTATTTGAATGTACCAGTTTTCTCAGACTTGACAAGCAAAATAAAATATCTTGTTCCTTTCTTTTGACTTCATAGTGACCTTCCTGGACCAAATGACAATATTGACATTAAAATAAGATATCAGACTAGACTAGATACAGACAATAAATAACACAAACCTAGAAACTGGTGTATTTCTTCCACAGTTCCTACAAACTGGTGTATTTCTTCCACAGTTCCTACAAACTGTATTTTCTTTCACAGCTCCTACAAACTGTATTTTCTTTCACAGCTCCTACAAACTGGTATATTTCTTCCACAGTTCCTAAAAATGGTGTATTTTCTCTCACAGCTCCTACAAACTGTATTTCCTCTCACAGCTCCTACATTTGATATCTTCAACTTCTGCATTTATTCTCAAACTCCTACTGGTTAGCAGGATGTAGCTCATAGAACAAAATGGTGGTGTCACGGGTTATAGTGTGGCTGTGATATCTGCACATTTTGTCCTGACATGACTTCATGGATATTTTGTCCTGACATGACTTCATGGATATTTTGTCCTGACATGACTTCATTAATATTTTGTCCTGACACGGATATGATATCAACTCTGACCATCTGATACAAAGTATATAACAGACATTTATCCATAATTATCTGCAATTTTAGTGGATATTTTCTGGGTATATTCTATGTTTCCATAAAACAATAGACTTTACATCTGTATTTAATAACATATGCAGAAGTTGGATGTGTCGGGTGCACATAAAATGATGACACAACACATTTCCATTCACTGGACTACATCCACATCCTACTGGAAATCTAGTAGGACCATTGTCCTGCTATATGACAGATCCTGGGGGAGTTTGAGAACTAAAGCCCACCCCCAAAAAAATATTTCAAGAATTAAACAATATAATTATGTCTCCTGCTGCATCACAACATGCTGTTAATATTATCATTCATAAAAATATCATTATTATTTGTGAACATTTAACTAAATAAGAATTTTACACGTTTAACCAGAGACTGAGTAGGTGTGGTTAGTCGCTACACACTGAAGGTGTGGTCAGTCACTACATACTGAAGGATATCATGAGGAGGAGATACGAGCACTTATGAACCAATGGTTTAGTGTGCAGTAAGGATGACCTGGCGACTAACTAACCGACTAACTTATCAATTAACTAACTAGCTAGCTAGTTGAAATTCCCCTCCTTGTTTCAATGGAAGCTAACTCACTAACTGACTAACAAGTTAACTAACTTATCATTTAACTAACTATGATGATATTTGTAAAAAGACAAATTATGTTTAAAAACAAAAACTAGATTGACTAACATATTGGTACCATCTACTATAAAACTCACCAGGTCTGACTAAGAAACACATTGGTACCATCTACTATAAAACTCACCAGGTCTGACTAAGAAACACATTGGTACTATCTACTATAAAACTCACCAGGTCTGACTAAGAAACACATAGGTACCATCCACTATAAAACTCACCTGGTCTGAATCTGTTATAAAATTCTCTTCCTCATCCATCTTGAGATCATATTTGATTTTCGTCTGCGTTCTTCCATCCGATTCATCACAATCATTTCTGACTACGATTTCCACATCAGAAAAATTCTGCTTATCAGAAGTAAACTTATTCTCAGGATCTGGTTCAGCCACATTCTCATTTTGACTTGTAGGTTGATAAACTGGTACGGGGCCTGTCTTCTGGCTGTCTCTATCCTCAGAAACAGAATGTTGGTTAAGTTTACCTGCTAGCAAGTGTGGTAAAACTTGCATACTGGAGACGTAACTCTTCTTTTCCTGTGCACTGTTACATTTAACAATTTCTGTACAAGAACTAGAAATATCTATACAAGGATCAGATACATAACTTCCAGGAGAGATGAGTTGATTGACCTGTAATAGGTCATCTTGATGCTGAGAAATATCCAAACCATTAACAATGTCAATTTTCTTGATGTCACATGACTGCTTATCTACAACTGCCTGCTCGTTGAGTGTAGACTGTGGTAGTAACTTTGACTTGACTGGAGAAAACTTAGTAAAGAATTGAGTGATAGACCCATGATCAGAAGAGACCGGAAAACTGTTGGACTTCCTAGATAATGCTGAAATAAGAAAAGGGTATCTATAAAATAATGAAGAACATTTCAGTTTTTATGTCAGCATCATCATGGCTTAATTTTCAACCAATGGCTGTTTGTATATAATCATCATGGCTTAATTTTCAACCAATGGCTGCGTGTGTTTCCAGTTATGTCATGGGGAGATCTCAGTAGTTGTATACAAGAAAACAGCAGCAGATATAATTTGTTTGATCATCAAGTGCCATGCCAGTTGCTGACGACAATCTGGTCATTAACCAAGATCATTGTTGGTGACTAACACATGGATGCGGCTGACACATAGATGGTGTGACATAACAGTTGGTGACTGACACATGGATGGTGCGACATAACAGTTGATGACTGACACATGGATGGTGTGACAAAACAGTTGGTG
This sequence comes from Meghimatium bilineatum, assembly GCA_034231615.1. Classification (NCBI taxonomy): domain Eukaryota; kingdom Metazoa; phylum Mollusca; class Gastropoda; order Stylommatophora; family Philomycidae; genus Meghimatium; species Meghimatium bilineatum. Next base: position 1,679,905 of record CM067320.1, on the reverse strand, counting down.
ACTGACACATGGATGGTGTGACATAACAGTTGGTGACTGACACATGGATGGTGTGACATAACAGTTGGTGACTGACACATGGATGGTGTGACATAACAGTTGGTGACTGACACATGGATGGTGTGACATAACAGTTGATGACTGACACATGGATGGTGTGACATAATAGTTGGTGACTGACACATGGATGGTGTGACATAACATTTGGTGACTGACACATGGCTGGTGACTGACACATGGATGGTGTGACATAACAGTTGGTGACTGACACATGGATGGTGTGACATAACAGTTGGTGACTGACACATGGATGGTGTGACATAACAGTTGGTGATTGACACATGGATTGTGTGACATAACAGTTGATGACTGACACATGGATGGTGTGACATAACAGTTGGTGACTGACACATGGATGGTGTGACATAACATTTGGTGACTGACACATGCATGGTGACTGACACATGGAATGGGTGACATAACAGTTGGTGACTGACACATGGATGGGGTGACATAACAGATGGTAACAATGTCTAATACATGGGGGGGGGGAGACATAATGAAACATAGACTTTCATCTTCTTCTTTCGTTTGCCTGGAACATGCCTATATTTGAAGTTTTGTCTCTTCTACAAACTTGAATGTGTTTTATAACTTGTACAGAGGTCCGTTGACCTTTTCTTCCATTGTTGTTTCTCTGGGCCAGTGTATTTGCCTCAGCATTTCATATTCTGGGCACTCCTGAAGAATATGCTTTGCTGTCTGAGGTGCCTGTCCACATGGCTGTGTTGCCAATCTTGAACTTAGTATACATGTCTCTGCGGAGTCAGTTGTGTCCTGTTCTGAGGTGCAGAATGACAACTGGGTCTGGTCTGTTCATAAATTGATAGTCATCTTGTGTTGGATTTGACTTTCCAACAGCTTTGATCATCTGTTTCTTTTGCTTGCACGTTATTGGCACATCTAGTGGATCATCAGCAGCTCCCTCCTTAGCTAGACAATCTAGTTTTTTGTTTCCAAAACTAAGATTAAACACGGTGGGAAAGATTCCAGGAATGAGGATGACCAAGACTACAGACAACACAGTATATGAAAGACCTATCAAGGATGGACAGCTTGCACAGAAATGAGAAGCTTACCTGCGAGTTGCATTGAAGACATCAATCTGCAAAGGAAATATGTCATACAGTTAGAGAATTTAGAGAATATTCAAAAATGTGTGTCATACATACGTGATTTCATTTCTGAGCTCATGGAGTCTGGACTGCCCATAGATTCTCTTCTAGCAAATGCACTGGAAAAGGAACGTTTGAGCTTTGATAGAGAACTTGATAAAGAAGGGCTTTCTGAATCCTGATACGCCTGCATGGAAAATAGTAAACAACCATGATATTCATTAGAACTCCTAGCCAATCATACAACGCTCACACAAAATATTAATCAACCAATCACACACTTTCCACACCAAAGCCTGATCTACTTACTGAACACTGACCAACAATTCAAGTGCAATGTTTATGCTTCCGTTTCCATTGTATTTGCTTCAAATCTATTCTCAATGTACAACACACATTTGTGGTTCTCAAATAGGATTTAAGATATAGAAAAATTAACACTTCATTTGTTATTTCTGTAATTTTTGTAATGGCTTTCTCATCTATTCTTTATAAACATTAAGTATTTATGTATACATAAACATATGCTCAAACATTGAGTGTATAAACATCATAAAGTACAATATTTGTGTATGCTTTACATGTGATAAAACATTCAAGGATTATGTGCATAACGCTGCTTTGTTTTGTGAGCTGCTAGTGTAAGAGAATATTCATTTGTATCGACAGGTAGGAGGAAATTTTATAATTGTTTCTTTTCTTTAATATCCCTCCACCTATATCCTATTTTATGTATAATTATTGGAAGTAATATGTTTAACTCCTTAGCTGCGAAGGTAATCTTAGAGATACGATGAAAAGCCACTGCTAATTTGAGGAGTTTCTCCTGTTCTTAGCTGCCAATGGAAAAAATGTCTGGAAGCTTATAATAAAGTATTCAGATGAATTGTTTGCATGGGAAACTAAGAAGATCTCAGCACATTGGCAGCAACCCCTCATCGCATCCTTAAGGAAACCTCCATAGCTAAGGGGTAACAAATGTAAATCAGTGGAATATTGTTCAATAAAGGTTTTAATTTATAGATCATGTTCTAGGAATAATATTTGAGCGATATTTGACACATTTAGTGACAATAACATGCAAATTTTTCCGATTATACAAGGTCAGAAAAAATGATGGGATGCTCACTGTAAAGTATTTTTGTCATGTATGTGTAAGTAAAATAAACTGAAACTTTTCTGAAGTATATAGATATGAATATCAATCAATCAAGTGCCATGATGAGCAGCTTAGGCAATCATGCTTCTCCACAACTCTCTGTCTCTTGTGTTGTTCAATCAATCAAGTGCCATGATGAGCAGCTTAGGCAATCATGCTTCTCCACAACTCTCTGCCTCTTGTGTTGTTAATAAGTTCAGTTGGTGACTTCTTGTTGTGCCCCAGCAACAAACCATCCAGAAATTTATCTTGTGTCTTCCTCTGTCTGTTCTCCCCTTGATCTTTCCAGTTGTTACTAAATGTTCAAGTTTTACATTTCTTATCACATGCCTTAACACACACACACATGCCATAACACACACACACATGTCCCTAAAAATCTTAATTGTCAGATACAGCAATAAATATAGTAGAATAAATATAGTAGTTTGGTGACCTACATGTGCATAGAATGAGTTTAAATACAATTTTCAGTGAAATTTGAGTTCTATAATTGTAAAGCATACCCCCCTATATTTTATTATTATAGCGAGATTTGAATGAAACAAGATTGAATGCACAACTTCATTGGTAGGATACTGTTCGATTTTTAGAACCCTGGGAGGGAGGGTCAGAGTTAGGTATAGTGTTTACAATAAATCTAACGCTAGTAACAAAAAAGTTGCGTCTCTCAGTGGCATTCCAAACAATAAAAACTTTTACAGCCGCAAAATTCTTAAAAACTGTGAATAGGAAGGAGTAGGGTGTATGCTCTGTGATTACTGTTCCTAAATTTGTATTCCGCTTTTAACAAATACATTTTTTAAATATTTACTTTCACCTAATCAATTTTTAAAAACAATGCTCAGAAAAACAAGTTTCACTATTGTCAAGATCTCCAGAAATTATTGCTCCAACACTGTAAAAATATTGAGAAATTTTTGCTCCAACATTGTCAAGATCTCCAGAAATTATTGCTCCAACATTGTCAAGATCTCCAGAAATCATTGCTCCAACATTGTAAAAATATTGAGAAATCATTGCTCCAACATTGTCAAGATCTCCAGAAATCATTGCTCCAACCTTGTCGAGATCTCCAGAAATCCAACATTGTCAAGATCTCCAGAAATCATTGCTCCAACATTGTCAACATCTCCAGAAATCATTCCAACATTGTCAAGATCTCCAGAAATCCAACATTGTCAAGATCTCCAGAAATCATTGCTCCAACATTGTCAAGATCTCCAGAAATCATTGCTCCAACATTGTCAAGATCTCCAGAAATCCAACATTGTCAAGATCTCCAGAAATCATTGCTCCAACATTGTCAAGATCTCCAGAAATCATTGCTCCAACATTGTCAAGATCTCCAGAAATGATTGCTTCAACATTGTCAAGATCTCCAGAAATCATTGCTCCAACATTGTCAAGATCTCCAGAAATCATTGCTCCAACATTGTCAAGATATTGAGAAATCATTGCTCCAACATTGTCAAGATATTGAGAAATCATTGCTCCAACATTGTCAAGATATTGAGAAATGATTGCTTCAACATTGTCAAGATATTGAGAAATCATTGCTCCAACATTGTCAAGATCTCCAGAAATCATTGCTCCAACATTGTCAAGATCTCCAGAAATCATTGCTCCAACATTGTCAAGATATTGAGAAATCATTGCTCCAACATTGTCAAGATATTGAGAAATCATTGCTCCAACATTGTCAAGATATTGAGAAATCATTGCTCCAACACTGTCAAGATATTGAGAAATCATTGCTCCAACATTGTCAAGATATTGAGAAATCATTGCTCCAACATTGTCAAGATATTGAGAAATCATTGCTCCAACATTGTCAAGATATTGAGAAATCATTGCTCCAACATTGTCAAGATCTGCAGAAATCATTGCTCCAACATTGTCAAGATCTCCAGAAATCATTGCTCCAACATTGTCAAGATATTGAGAAATCATTGCTCCAACATTGTCAAGATATTGAGAAATCATTGCTCCAACATTGTCAAGATATTGAGAAATCATTGCTCCAACATTGTCAAGATCTCCAGAAATGATTGCTTCAACATTGTCAAGATATTGAGAAATCATTGCTCCAACATTGTCAAGATATTGAGAAATCATTGCTCCAACATTGTCAAGATCTCCAGAAATGATTGCTTCAACATTGTCAAGATATTGAGAAATCATTGCTCCAACATTGACTTATACACATAATTCGATGATTTATAATAAAATGGATGACATAAGACATAGATAAAATGTATGCTGAAATCGGGGGCTGGAAAAACTGTGGTTTTGTTGTAGTCTTTTAAGAGTTAATTTCTGTCCTTCTACTGTATTATGTAGAGACTTGCAAGACAGTCAGTCAGGTCATCCTATTAAACTTTTCTTCATGACTATGTCTCATTTCAGTTCTTTCATAATCCCTCAAGGACTATGTAATCTTGTCACTACCCCCTCAAGGACTATGTAATCTTGTCACTACCCCCTCAAGGAATATCTTATGTTATCCTCTCAACTAGGTATAGGACTTTTTTGCTATTAGTTTCTAAGACAAATATTATCTCATGTTAATTTCTTCCAAAATCATTCCGTGATAACAACCATGCTATATGATAACAACCATGCTATATGATAACAACTGTGCTATATGATAACTGTGCTATATGATAATCTGTGGACGTCATTATTCAAACGTACATTTCGACAATGCATGTGTACTTTGTTGCATCAGTTGTTTTCATACATTTAGTATTCATATAGGTAGGGTCTATCAGTGAGATCTGTATTTTGGTCTGCTAAAGAGTATATTATTGCTTACATATAGACCAAAATTTGTGGACGTTGGGTTGAAAGGATTAATTTTCATTTCTATTTAAGTTTGTAAGAGACTAGGATCTTAGACCATGGGGTATTATCTCACTTCATACATATATTTTCTATAGTTAACAGAGAGTAAATGTGCACAAAATTATTAATGTGGAAGATAACTTGCTAAAAATGATCCAATACAATCTGCATATAGACAATAACCAATGTGGCAATAAGGATTTACCTGAGATTCTGAATAACCATGAGGGGTCAAAGTGCAATCTGTTAATCTACCATGCAATCTTGGCACTGCAAACAGGTTGAAACAATGTACTGATGTATGAAATAACAACATGACAGCCACCAGAATAAATATGATTGTATATTTGCCACAACCAAAACAGTTGTGGCAAATAAATAACAACTGCGATAGACAATAAATATTTATAATGCATACATTACAGAGACATAATGATTTCGAAAAATTAATAATGGAGTACAAAGACTATGACGGACATAGGATATCAAAGACATTCTAAACATGAGACTGAAAGAGGCTGGACAGCTTGCACAGAACTGAGAGGCTTAGAGAGTGGCAGAAAGGAAAACGTTGTGTACAGGACACGTCACATAGAAAGACATTATGTACAGGACACGTCACATAGAAAGACATTATGTACAGGACACGTCACATAAAAAGACATTATGGAGAAATATGGACCATAAATATTTTCATTTATTTCACAAATTTTATATTAAAATATAGTTAATAACTCACCGAATGAACTTGACAACAAAGGATTGTTCACCTTAAAGATTGCAGTTGTTGGCTCAAACATCTGAATCAGGGAAGTCTGAAACACACGGTAATGGAACAACAGAGAGAGACCTTTTTAGACAAACATATTAGCTTATAAGTATAAATAACAAGCAAATTGCCAGAGGACATCCAACAAAAATGGAGAATGCGGCAGTAACAACAATAAAAAGTGATAAGACCACTAGTAATGTCAACCATTGTTACTAATTTCTCAGACAACTAATAATGAAAATGCTAAGTCTAAAATATTATGAATAAGAAACTAAAAAAAAGGAACAAAGACATTACAGCGCAATGGGGACTTTTACCAAGAAACAAACATGAACTATAATGAAATGAAAAGTATACAAATTAAGGAAAAATAATACATGGAAACAGTCTTACCAACACATGAATGCACAGAAATCTTGGCAAGGCTATTCCCATGTATTATTTTTTGTTGTTGTTGTTGTATGGTTTTCATTTCATTATTAGTTCATGCTTCTTTCTTGATAAAGTGTTCTATGGCATTCTATTTTGCAATGAGTGTTCACTCAAAATCAATCACATTGTTGATGTCATGCTGCCAAACTCTTCTGTTCAGTTCATCTCGAGATTGCTCAAGTCAAGAGAGTGTGCAGACCAATCCTGTACAAGAAAGGGTTTCTGGGATAAAAAATTCCTGGCTACATCATTAAGAGTGTGAGGCCTACAGTTGTCGTGCTGAAAGATTCCCACATCTTGGTGATTGTGCAAGAAACACACAACAAAAGGTCGCAATTCTTGATAGTAGACATGATGTAACGCAGACATAAGCGGTTATGTTAACTGTGAAAACTTGAAGGAGAGTATGGTGCTCATGATAGAATCCACCCCAAGCATGTACGCTTCCTCTGCCATATCTGTTACACTGGACTATACACATCAGCATATCTTTCCCCAGGATGACACCAGGCTCAATTTCTGCTATCAGAAAATAAGATATTAAACTAGATGTCATCAGATAACATCATCTATCTCTATACCGCCCTTGAACAATGAATATTTTGTTAGGTCCCAGTTAGTCTGTTGGTTATGTAGCATCTAGTAAGCATAGCACCATGCGAATCTGTTGCATTATGTAGTCTCTAGCAAGGATAACACCAATGCATCAATGACACAAGAATTGAAATATGTGAACAAGAATTTTTTTAATTTGGATAAGAATTCAAATAACTGGCAGCCATCAGTTTGTTAAAACTATGACACTATATTGCACAGGCATTCAAATCTTTGATCCATGTGGAGGGAGCTTTTCCCAAACCATAAACAGCTAGCTTCTGGATCAAACAAGTTTATGAAAAAGGGTACCAGGAGAAACTAGGAAAGTAAAGGTGGCTGGCATGATACTGATCATATCACACCTGGTATGCTGACAGAAAAATGTGACTTAACATTGAGCCCTTCATAAGCTTTGATGGGGTGAGAAGGGGGACATAATCAAATGTAACAATTTGTTTCTGAAATAAAGTATAGAAATGAAGCTAACCTTGAGTGTTGCAAGAAGTAGGTTCTCTCCCTCTACAAATATTTGTCTCTTGTCTGGTGTCACATTCACATCCACAGATTCTGTGGAAGGCAAATGAACGGATGAAACAACAAAAGACAAAAAAGGCATCCTAAAACTGGCAACTTGTTCTAGTTCTCTGTTATTGACAGAAATAAAAAAATGTGAAACTCAGTTTTTTTTGCTTGTCATAATCTTGGTCTTACTTTCGTTCAGAGTTCAGAATAATTTATTTTTCACTGTGTACTTTAATGGAATTTAATGACATGTTCGAGGCCTTCTTAACTGTGGTATATTAGTGTTGCATCATGGGTATATCTTTTATATCTTGTATCTCATGATCTCCAATATTGAGAGGGTCAAAGTTATTTCTTCTATTCCTCATGATGTTCTCTGGCATAGACATTGATCACGAGGAGTGTTCCAATGAAATCTGCCCATGCTGCATCCTTTACGCCAGCACTTGAGTAGAGCAAAGATATCATCACTCACTTAATAAGTACACACCGATGAACAAATGGTCACATGATCATTTTTGTGGCACGGTTCATTGCAGGCTCCGGCGTTGTTATACATATCCTAATGTAGTGCAAACTGCTCCATTTTTAATTTTCTAAGGCCACTTTCACTATTGACGATGTTTTTACCTGTGAATCCCATAATATCATTTACATTATCATTCATTTGTAAATGTTGTGACAAGAAATATATAGATGACACAGGCTTACGACTGGGTGACAGTTTCTGCCGGCATGTTCATGCCATTCAACCACAGGACACATACTCCTGTATCAAATGCATAGTATTTCGATGGCACTGATCATCATGATGTCCATGTTATTCAGCTCACTGACGTAAAATCTTACACTATGGACAATAGAGCTAGGAAAACCCTTCAAACACTCTATTTATTGCAGTTTGGAACCCTTAAGCTATTTGGTCTTAATACTGATCATTCATTTATTTAGATTTGGGGGTGAGGGCCTTTTTTATGTTGTCGCTCATATTGTTTTCAGGCAGAGTTGTCTTATTTCATTCTCATTCTCCTTATTTGTTTATGCAAGTCTCTAAAATAATACTTATCTATACATACATCATTGTTACCTTGGTTATCTCTACTGCTAAATGTCTGCCGTATGTTTTTGTGATAGTGCTATTATTTTTACTGCTTTTACTGTTTGGCGTGTGTTTTCTTGAAACAGACCACAGACCTTAAGGTTGAAACCGTCTCGTATACTATTATTTATATTTTTTCATAACCATACCCATCGTCAGATAATTTGTGTATTCATTGTAAAACTGATCGACTTTGTGTTTAACAAAAGTACTATTGTTATACAGTTTTACTGCAGTCCCACTTATTGTCACTCGTCTAAAACACAGAGATGAAATAACAGTTGGAAATATAGTCTAATACATGCACATACCAGAATGATTTCTTGTACGTAATCAGAAGAAGCTCAGTACGTCAAGAAGGATGTGTTTTGACAATATTACCTTTGTCCATAATAATGCTGACAGCTATAAAAGGGTTCTGGTGTCTGTTATAACTGTGATAGACCTCATTTATCAGTTTCAGAATCTGAAAAACCAAATACAAGAACACCATCATCAACAGCAATACCATCATAAGCTACAACAACATCAAAACATTTGTAACACAAGCTGGCTAAAACATTAGCAATTGCAACAACAGAATTAACATCTGTAACAACAGAATTAATATTCATAACAACAGCATTAACATTTGTAACAATAATATATGTAGCAATAAATTGTAACATGGCTGTGACAGGAAATAATTAATGCCACATAAAGATCTACAACAGTGACATAAATGTGGCAACAAGTAACAAGAATATGAACAACTGTAAGAACAGACTAAGGCAACATTATTAACATATAAAACATCCCCTTCTATGATATTACCATCTACAATAAGTATAAATGCAAGCAAAAATTAAAGAAAATCTAAAACAATATAGATTTTGAGATGCAAATTGTCAGGAGTTCTGGTATCTACGGCTCACCTTGGTGTGGTCACAAGGTCGTTGATTGATGAAAATGAATTGTCGGTCTGAGCTGCTGCGACCTTGACCATGTTCACACTTGGACACAAACCCTTCAATCCTGCAAAGTATACCATGATCGTGTTAGACAACATAACACCAGCAAACAGAAATCATAACATGACCCACATCTATCAGAAGACAATAAAACCTTTAGATATCCACGACTCACATGTAAAAAAACTAACAATACTAATACTATTCAACAACTTTTGGCTATAAGAAATTTAATCAATGCTCAATGGTCAAATTTAGATGGATTCATTATCATACCTGCCATGTTTGTCGAATGAATGTACAGGATATCACGCATACAAAGAGAATGACCATGCGATTATTTGTTCATCGATGTGTACTTATTACATCCAGAATGATGTCTTCACTCTTCCTGCGTGCAGGTACAGGTGATACAGTGCAGATGAGTTTTATTTGAACCCACCTCATATTTTCATTTGGAAAACTGGAAAGGTGTCTATTACATATAACGAATTCAGCAAAAAAACATCTAATAAAGTGGTTTGAGATGTTACTGAGAATAAATTCTAACAAACAATGTCTAGAACAAGAGATGCTCTAGATATAGAGCCAGAGAAAGACAGGAAAAAGAAAGGATCAACATAAACAAGAAAACACTGGAAAAATATAGATACAACATAAACAAGGAAACGCTTAGATACAACATAAACAAGGAAACGCATAGATACAAAATAAACAAGGTGGGCACACTTTATTTTGAATCACACACCAGGGATCATGACATGAACAGATGTCAATATCAGATATAGGGGTGTCACATTGAGATATTTGGTGCTGAAAGATCTCCACACATCTCTATCCTCTACCATCCTGACGTGTGTGTGTGTTCTGATGTTTGTGTGGTCTGGTATGTGTATGTTTTGTTACAAGCATGGTTGGTTGAATAAAATGCACATCGCTATAGTGGAGTATTTATATACAATTAGATTTTATCAGCAAAAACACAGAAGAACAGGAGGTAAACATAAACATACAGGGAGAGAAACTACAACAAGTAAAACAGTATCAATATCTTGGACACATAGTCACAAATGATGGCAGATGTGAAACAGAAGTTAAAAGGAGAATAGGAATGGCTAAAAGTACCTTCAATGACATGAGGAAATTATTAATATCTAAACAAATTACAAACAAGTTAAAAATGAGAATTATAAAATGCTACATCTATTCCATATTAATGTATGGCTCAGAAACATGGACACTAAATAAACAATTAGAAGACAAAATTGATGCCTTTGAGATGTGGGTATATAGAAGAATAGGGAGAACATCATGGAAAGAGAAGAAAACAAATAAAGAGGTGCTAAAAACACTTAATATGAAGAAATAATTACTAAGAGAAATAAAGATCAGGCAAATAAAATATTTTGGACACATTAAAAGACATGACACCCTATTGAAGACCTTACTTGAAGGTAAAGTCAAAGGGAAGCGAGCAAGAGGTAGGCAGAGATACAAGTGGGAGAGTAACATTACACGATGGACAGGTTACAGTCTAGCAGAGTGCACCACCAAGACAAGAGACAGGAGATGTTGGAGATACGTTGCAGCCAACCTTCGTTGCGGAGACGGCACTTGATGATGATGATGAGATTTTATCAAAGCTTTCAACCATTAAAAAATAGTAGAAGCCACAATTCTGGTAATCCAGCCACAGTCAACTCCAGAAAACCAGTTATGATTGTGGTCAGATCTTTGTATGGTTAGACATATCAATTTCTGAGTTGCACGTATTGAAAATGGACAAGGAAGACTATATGGTCTAAGCATGACCTAAATCACCATATAACTTTCTGACAAATAAGCCCATAATAATAATAAAACTCACAACTCATCAGGATTGTATGGATGTCACATTCTCCATGTATGGATGTCACATTCTCCATGTATGGATGTCACATTCTCCATGTATGGATGTCACATTGAAATATTTGGTGTAGAAAGATCTCCACACATCTCTATCCTCTACCATCCTGTTGAGTTTGGAAACTTCACACCCTTGATATTATCCAGCCATGTCCTCTTCTGGCCACCTCATCTACTTCCACCCTACCTTGAAGCCCAAACAGGGACTGGAAACATCACAGAGATGACAAACAACAATCTCGATATCTGGAAGAGCAACATCAGAATAAGAGAACACACTGGAACTCAAGCATCACTCTTTTCAGAACTGCTGAATTCACTCCAAGTGCAACAATGAGACTAGTAGTACCTGAAGCTGACAGCTGATTTCTGTTGAGGCTTGACTCCAAATTCTTGACAGATGTCATCACTTGCTTGCACTTGTTGGAACTCAAGTAGACTCTGCAGCTGAAAAACACAGCAATGTATTGAAAAACAATGGGAAAATATGTTAGAACAACAGAGACATCTGCAACAGTGATATCTATAACATAAATACAAAATAGATATAATCTATAACAAAACAATACAACAGAGACAACTGTGTTTGTTAATCTATAACAAAACAATACAACAGAGACAACTGTGTTTGTGTGTTCATCCACCACAAGTGATGATGACCATTTGTTACATCCACTTTTGAAAATTCAGTTAGAATTATGTCCTTGATTATGAGTTTGTAGATGGTTAATAAGTCCTATTCAAGCTACAAATGTCCTCTGACAGTTCAGACATGGAATGACCACTGTAGATGAATTTTGGTCTATTCGTGACTTTCTAGCTACTCTCCACTGTTGACTGTTGCATTTCTCATCTTTTCACAAGATGATTCGCCCTTTTACAACAGAGACACCTACAATGACACATACCACAATTAAGATGAAACAAATGACACTTCCATGACAACCAAATTAAAATAAATGACACTTACTTGCTTTGGACTGAAAACATTGGCAATATTATCCCTCATGGAATCATTTCCATTGGTTGACACAATGGTGCTGCGGCTCCTTTGACAAAAGAAAATGTATAAAAATATGATAGAATAAAACACAGCTGTTCAGAACCAGCTGAAACAAACTAAGCACCTATAGCGCTACTGTAATTACAGTTTTAGCAGGTTTTCTGTTAGTCAATAACTTAAATTTTTTTTTAAACAGACTACCCAGTATAAGTAATTATATTTGGGTACAGCTATCTGTTGTTCTTTTGTGTACAGCTATCTGCTGTTCTTCAAGGAGTTGGCCTCGATGAGTACAGCTATCTGCTGTTCTTCAAGGAGTTGGCCTCGATGAGTACAGCTATCTGTTGTTCTTCAAGGAGTTGGCCTCGATGAGTACAGCTATCTGCTGTTCTTTAAGGAGTTGGCCTCGATGAGTACAGCTATCTGCTGTTCTTTAAGGAGTTGGCCTCGATGAGTACAGCTATCTGTTGTTCTTTAAGGAGTTGGCCTCTATGAGTACAGCTATCTGTGAGTTATAAATCAATGCTATCATCATCTCATACCAGGCAAGTACATGAAATAAACAACTTTAGTTACTGCATGTTTTCCTGTTCCAGAGTTACATGAAATAAACAACTTTAGTTACTGCATGTTTTCCTGTTCCAGAGTTACATGAAATAAACAACTTTAGTTACTGCATGTTTTCCTGTTCTGGAGTTCAGAGTGGCATCTTATAGGTGGTTGATATAAAGTCAGTTTTGTCATAGCAATTGCCACAATGTGTACAGGGTGGAATGTTATTGTACCTCCAAAAGATAGAATCCTGTCCCAACTGGTGGTTTGAACCCAAGACTTCACTGTTCCAAGACCAGAGCTCTAGCCACTTAGTCATGTGCTCCACTATAGACAAGTATATATGTGCATCACCTCGGAGGTCTCTTATGCAAATTAAAGATTCCCCAACAGAAATTAATAAGAATAGGCTGAATAGTCGTGTCAAAGCACACACAAAATATAACACACAAAAAATATAACAGACACAAAAATATAACCAAAAAAATAACACACACAAAAAATATAACAGACTACTTTAATGAATAGCCTCGCCACAAATTGTTGCGCAATTAATCAAATATTCTCTTCAAATAAAACAAAAATGTTAAAATCATAAACACAAAACTACATTTTTTATTTCAGAGTATTTACCCCTTGGCTATATAATTAGTGCAGGAAATACGGACAGAAGTGCTGATCAGACAGTAAGCATTCAGTACATGTACCAGTCTAGCAAACTCTTTTTTCACGTTTCTTTGAAACTCCTTGTGTCGAACTGGCAATGTGTGGAAGATGTTTAGTACCTGGACAGTGGTGCCAACCTGAAATAATAATAAAGAGAAGACAAAATAACATTTTCCACATGATCACCATAGCAACTGTATGGTTGTGGCACCATCTACTAGAAATACTGTTTCAATAATAGTAAATAATTGGAATAGGGCATTGCTTTTTATCCACAACTAAATGTGTAGTTACTGTTATATTCAGTACAATATTTACAGCAACCCCAGTTGTTATATTCATTAGTATGTCAAGTATAACAATTACATCACAATTTTTGCCTGACACAAATCTGGAGTTTGTGTGAGTTGCGATCATGATACTAACTAACCACTCATCCACAGAAACCAGCTACTGATTTAATTAAACAATTCTATGTATATACTTTGGCCTTGAACTGCTTGTTTTCCTTGCTAAGTTGATGATTTTCAGGTCAATCATGTTACTCCAAATCTTTAACAACTTCTGTTGTTACATTCTGAATGTGTGTAGTGTATTTATATTTGTCAACTGTCAAGAGTATTCACTTGCTATCACAAAGTTTCAACCTCCCTAATCAAGAGATAACCAGATGTTAAAATAACACTGAAAGAGATATCCTAATCAAGAGATATCCAGATGTTAAAATAACACTGAAAGAGATATCCTAATCAAGAGATATCCAGATGTTAAAATAACACTGAAAGCCCCACATTTCTTTCTAAGGGGATGTTCGTAAATTACATCCATATTTGTTTTGCTACATTTTTACCATTTCCATTTTTATCAATAAAATGTCAAGAATTCAGGGATCCCCACCTACCTTCATTATTTCAAATTCGAATTTATCAAATTATTTCACAACAGTAATGTAGATTTGTAATGTCAACAGTAATGTCAACTTTTGTTAACACCCATCTACCTCCCTGTCAACTTTTGTTAACATCCATCTATCTCCTTGTCAACTTTTGTTAACATCCACCTTCCCCCTTGTCAACTTTTGTTAACATCCATCTACCTCCTTGTCAACTTTTGTTAACACCCATCTACCTCGTTGTCAACTACTGTCAAATTTGTTCAGACCTAATTATTGACGTAATTTATATATAGTCCCTATATACTGAAAATACAACTCGCATTGCCCAAGCATCAAGTGCATTTAACAGACTGTCTAATATCTGGAAGTCAAAGTCAATCAGCACATGCACGAAAATGCGCTTATTTAATTTTTGCGTTATTCCGGTGCTATCATATGGATGTGAGAATTGGAAAAGCTCTTTATCTTCAGAAAAGAAATTACTGAGTTTCGAGAACAAATGTCTTCGTATGATAACTAACACCCATTGGAGTGAATTCAAATCGAAGGATAAAATCAGAGAAGAGACACATCAAAATTTCATCACAGATGTTATCAGAAAACGCAGTTGGTCCTACATCGGACATGTCCTACGTGCAGATACCAACAGAATACACCACCAATCTCTTGAATGGATACCTACAGGCAAGAGAAAAATATCTTGTGCATATTAAAAATAAAATTAGAATAAAAACCTGTCTTGGTGCAGATTTCCTGGTGACTATTTTCCCATTCAGATCAAACTCTAATTTCGTACCAACAGCAGCAGACTTGTGACGAGTCGTTATCACCATGTTACTGATGTCAAAATAAAGAAAGTTTTAGTAGAAAATGACAACTGCAACATCTCACATGCAGAAAACACTTTAAGTTTAACATGACAATAAATGCAATCTACAACACATTGATATAGTAACACCAACAAGGACATGCTGTATATTTACAGCTTACATATGGACAACAAATGTTCCTTAGAACATTGCACACACTTCACAATTAAGCTTCAAATAATCATTAGGAGATTACATAAACTTAGCAGATTGGGGGGTGCAAAAATTATGTCTAGTACATTGCATACACTTGATAAACTTAGCAGATGGGGGTGACAAATGATACATCACGAGATGGTACCAAAGAAATCGGCACTTTGTGCATATAACAGCAGAAGATCCAGCTATAAGGTATGAGGAAGACTTATATGAGTGGAGACAATCAAAGAGATGGGCTGACCATGGAAAAAAGATAGATAATGCAAAATTCTCTCCCCCCCCCCCCATCCATAGGCACAAATGTAAAG
Source organism: Meghimatium bilineatum (assembly GCA_034231615.1). Classification (NCBI taxonomy): domain Eukaryota; kingdom Metazoa; phylum Mollusca; class Gastropoda; order Stylommatophora; family Philomycidae; genus Meghimatium; species Meghimatium bilineatum. Next base: position 1,663,995 of record CM067320.1, on the reverse strand, counting down.
GACAACAGATAGATAGATCTCCGCCGAAGACGGATGTGTCGGGCTATTCGCGCAAATAAAACAGCGACACAATGCATTTCCATTCTCTGGACTACATCATTCTGGAAATTTAATAGGATCATGGTCCTGCTACAAGAGATATCCAGTGGGAGTTTGAGAATGAACGCTGAAGAAGAAGATAGATAGATCCATGCTTTTGCAGCAGCTAAGATAGGGTTCCAGACCCCCAGATGGGGGGTGTAGGGTGTATATATCTGAAACAACACAACATCCCCCCCCCCATGCAATCCAGGACATGACTTAGTACTAGAAACTTGGTCAAAAAATCGAATTAGTGATTGTTCGCAAAAAATATCATCACGTTTTTCATCAAAAAGATCTGGCACACAAATGACATTTTTTTAAACACAACCCCCCCCCCCCCGAGAAGTTTACATCTATGGCCCTGTAGGGTTCACTATGCTCATTTCTGGTCAGAGCCTATCCTTACCTTTCAACACACTAAATACCTAATCACACATGATCACAAGACATGCAACTACACACCATGAAACTACACACCCTGAAGCTACACACCATGAAATACACACCTTAACGCACACAGCGAACTGAGTGCCTCTCCTCTAAACCCAAACGAGGTCACATTAACCAGATCATCAAAGTCCTGAAGTTTGGATGTGTAGTGTTTCATAGCTGCAAGAGAACAAGTCTCAAAATTCTACAAATGTCATCAAACTTATTCAGCTAAAACCAAGGTACAAACTAATTCAGTTGAAGCCAAGGTACAAACTTATTCAGTTCAAACCAAGTTACAAACTTATTCAGTTCAAACCAAGGTACAAACTTATTCAGCTCAAACCAAGGTACAAACTAATTCAGTTGAAGCCAAGGTACAAACTTATTCAGTTCAAACCAAGGTACAAACTAATTCAGTTCAAACCAAGGTACAAACTAATTCAGTTGAAGCCAAGGTACAAACTTATTCAGTTCAAACCAAGGTGCAAACTTATTCAGTTCAAACCAAGGTACAAACTAATTCAGTTGAAGCCAAGGTACAAACTTATTCAGTTCAAACCAAGGTACAAACTTATTCAGTTCAAACCAAGGTACAAACTTATTCAGTTCAAACCAAGGTACAAACGTATTCAGTTAAAACCAAGGTACAAACTTATTCAGTTGAAACCAAGGTACAAACTTATTCAGTTAAAAGAAAGGTACAAACTTATTCAGTTAAAACCAAGGTACAAACTTATTCAGTTAGAACCAAGGTACAAACTTATTCAGTTAAAACCAAGGTACAAACTTATTCAGTTCAAACCAAGGTACAAACTTATTCAGTTCAAACCAAGGTACAAACTTATTCAGTTCAAACCAAGGTACAAACTTATTCAGTTGAAGCCAAGGTACAAACTTATTCAGTTCAAACCAAGGTACAAACTAATTCAGTTCAAACCAAGGTACAAACTAATTCAGTTGAAGCCAAGGTACAAACTTATTCAGTTCAAACCAAGGTGCAAACTTATTCAGTTCAAACCAAGGTACAAACTAATTCAGTTGAAGCCAAGGTACAAACTTATTCAGTTCAAACCAAGGTACAAACTTATTCAGTTCAAACCAAGGTACAAACTTATTCAGTTCAAACCAAGGTACAAACGTATTCAGTTAAAACCAAGGTACAAACTTATTCAGTTGAAACCAAGGTACAAACTTATTCAGTTAAAAGAAAGGTACAAACTTATTCAGTTAAAACCAAGGTACAAACTTATTCAGTTAGAACCAAGGTACAAACTTATTCAGTTAAAACCAAGGTACAAACTTATTCAGTTCAAACCAAGGTACAAACATATTCAGTTCAAACCAAGGTACAAACTTATTCAGTTCAAACCAAGGTACAAACTTATTCAGTTGAAACCAAGGTACAAACTTATTCAGTTAAAACCAAGGTACAAACTTATTCAGTTAAAACCAAGGTACAAACTTATTCAGTTGAAACCAAGGTACAAACTTATTCAGTTTATACCAAGGTACAAACTTTGTAACAATTCATATCACAGAAAAGAATACAAAGAAATAAAAAAGTAATGAATGAAATGTTCATGACGAAGCTGTATACTATAGCACAAGTAATGAATAATCTTATCTGGAAGAATGAAGAAGGCTTCAGATGCACAAAAATAAACAGCTAATTAAACAATACTCCAATAAGTATCTAGTGACCTTGTTCATATGTAAAAAGATACAAAAGATTTTAAATCATACTTAGGCCTTCAAAATCTTTTTCATCCACACCAGACCCATTGTCTGTAACTTCAATACTCTCACCGCCATAATCTTTCAGCTTGACCTCTGTTGAGTGAATATTTAATATTGTATAGATTGAGCATGTCAGAAGAAATCAGGAAACGATAATAAACTACTTCTAGGGCGGGCAGTGATTTCTGATTGTTTTTTTTTTCTTTCCAATTTTATGTTATGACAACTCATTCAGCATTTGTTCTCAAACTCCTGCATATTAGCAGGATGTTGTCCTGAGAACAGAATTTGTTGTGTCATGGTTTACAGCCCTGCTGCGATATGTGCACCTTTCTACCTGATATATCTGACTTCAGCATGGCTTTTGGCTGCCTTTGATCCTACATGGGTTGGAAAAGCTAACCCTCATAACGTCCTTAGTCAATTAGATTCATTGTTCTGACAAATACTTTTAGAATACTAAACAAAATCTTTATGAATACTTAATACAATCTTTAAAAATATCAAACAAAATCTTTAAAAATAATAAACAAAATATTAAGAATACTGATAAAAATGTACAAAATACTGATCAAAATCCTCAATGCTGATAAAAATGTAAAGAATACTGATATAAATCATAGAACACTGAAGAAAATCTGTTGATTGATCAGCAGATATCAGTAGATGTGTGCGCAGTATGATCAGTAAATATTGCAACAAAAATATCAAAAGAGCTAAATAGCAGTTTTACATTGAATATACAGGATTGAAAATTTGAAATCAAGACACAACTTTGAAACATTTGATTCTGTGTACTGTTCAGTGTATGACTGATATTTAACCTCTTTTCTATATTTAAAAATTATTTACGTAACAAAATCTTTGAGAAGAGAGTCAAAGTTGGTGAAATTATAATTAATTGAGAATGTAAAAGTCATCATCATCATCAGGTGTCATGCCGGGTGGCGTAGACGGTCATGGCTCTCCACAGCTCTCTGTCCACAGTATTACGTATCAAAGTTGTTGTTGTTTCCTTGCCGTGCCAGGTTGTCAAACTGTCTAATATTTTCTCACGTTGTCGCCCTCTGTCTCTGGTGCCTTCAATCTTGCCTGTTGTGATTATGTTAATGTAAAAGTAGAGTTTATGTTTTAGCAATTACTCAACTAAATAACTTGCAGCAACAAAATACATTACCAAGAATAGTTGCACCAGCATCGATGCTATTTTCCACCAACTCTTTCACAGCTGTGGATAAGGTCAGGACAACCTGCCCAGAACAGATTCTATGCACAGATGCTTTATCAATGGCTTGAATCTTGCTAGCCTCTCTAAGAAATGTGGAGACAGTGCGTAACTTCTCATCGTAATCAGACATACTGCAACTGTAACAACAACAACAGCAACAACAGCAGCAACAACATCAACAACAACAACAACAGCAACAACAACAACAACAACAATGTAGACAATTGAGTTAGATGATGATGATGAAATAATCACTTTAGCTGTGAGCAGGATGATCTTGACAGCCCATAGGCTTTCCAACACAAGCACAGCTTCTTCCTGTGCGATACTCTGTCTTCCCAGCAGTGTAACTGAGGCGACACTCTGACTTATTAGCGACATTTGGTGACACTGAGGCCACACCTGGACTCATATACAGTCACAAAGGCATGGATGTGAAAGATGAGTTTATGGATTCATGTTTACTCCTCAATAGGAGTTATTCAAGTGCACCAGTATCTCAGGATGAGCATGTCCTGCCAGGAGCACAGCACAAACATCTAGGTCAGCTATCTCATCATTGTTCTGATTTGCTGACCCATCAGCAGTGATGGCAAATCTATTATTCCCCATCACCAAGGAGTTTTTCACAAAAGAACAAAGGTGAAACATCAGCTGGCCTGCATCTCTCCATCATCCATGGGGGATTATTTGATAGAAAATAAAAGTCAGAAATTTAGAAAAGATGTGACAATGTGCCTAATATATGTAGAATACACAAGTCTTACAGGATGTAGCACAAAGTATACAAGAATGTTTGTCACTCAACAATGAACTAACACTATCAGTCATCGTGTATTGGGGGATATATTCAAGTAGAGATCGGATCACTCACGAACATTTCAGGATTGCAATGATGTTGAGATCTGACTAAATAAATAACAACAAAACAAATACAAAATATGGTTAAACTCCTCTATATTATTGTAAAACAGGGGTTTTCTGAAAAATGGCCCTGGAAAATGCAGTGAAAAGATGTTATCTAGACATGTTGTGTCAGACCATGCATTGAAATGTTATCTAGTCATATTGTGTCATACCAGGGTTTCTGGTGCACCACTTGGCCTGATATCTCTGAATTTAGCACCAGTGAATGCTTTGGCAGGACCTGCATGATGGGATGGCCTGACCAATCTTAGTTTCCAATCCCTGATCGCTGGACTAAGCCCTATCTCCATTTCAAGGAGTTGGCATCGATGGGGTAAAATGAAGTGAAACGCTCTTCTGTTTTAATCTGAAACATCCCTCCACCTTAGCCCTGATCAGTAGAACAACATTACAAACATATCCAAGATATCAACACATAAGGTAAATGACATTCCAGAAATTAGATTCTATAATTGTATTAATCTATATCTCAATGCAAAAGTTCAATTCATAGCCACCCTGACTTATATGTCTACAGAATTTGTGAAGGTGCCTTTATTTTTATTGTCTGTTCACTGTCTTGTATTTTCTTGAAAAAGACCTTTTGGTTGAACGTTCAAACTGTTTTGAATACTGTTATCTGTATCTTTTCATATTTGTACCCAACGTCTGTTTGTGCATTCATGGTCAAGCTGATCGACCTTGTGTTTTAAATACCGGTAAGTATTATTTTAAATGATTACAGACTGATCGAATTTTATACTACATTTTGTTACTTTTTCAGAAATATAGTCAAATTTAAATGTGTAAGTAAGCAAAGCTTACATTGGATGGCTCACCCACTGAATGGAAGTGACGAAGGGAGATAAATGTGACGTACGTGTTAAGATCAATAAAAGTTGAAGAGGGCTGCCTCCTTAACAACATCTTAACAAGAAAGCTGTGTTTTTTGGTCATATAAAGATAGGGTGTACATAACAGCATGGAAAGATTAATAGTTGAAGGCAGAGTTAACAGCAACTGGGGAAGAGGGCGCCCAAGATGATCATGGTGCAGTGATAGGTCTATATCAGATTATTTAGACATGTCTCTAGCAGCAGCAGGTCAACTCGTCCAGAATGGCAGAGTATTCAGAAAATCCATAAGGAAGACCATGTTCTGGAAACAATGTCACATGATGATTATAGCGGTGTACAAAAATATAACCCATATATTGACCAGCAGCTTACAACATGAAAATTCAATATTAAATGGAAACACAAAGCCTAAACTGCAAGTAGACCAAGATTAAGAAGTTGGAATGAAGTAGTTAGGTCTACCAACATTCTGTGACGACATATAATATTTATAGCCTCATTAGCCTGTAATATAATATAATATCTACTGCATATCATTATCAAGCGACTTAACACGTCATAGCCGATCGTCATTTAATGCTGCGATGCCTCACAGCAAAAGAAGAAAGACAGGTTACAATATAGATAGATAAAAATGTAGGGTCATCATCAAGTGACATATTCTTTCCAGAACGTAGTCTTTCCTATGGATTTCTTGAATTCTCTGAGGTCTTGAGCAAGTTGCCCTGCATCTTCCAGTGACATACATTAGGGTAGTCTAACAAAATTATAAATTCGTTTATTTCTTCACGATGCAATTTTGTCAAATTTCAATTGTGAGATTTTAATTATATATTTTTTTTAATGTGAAAATATTGTTTCATTGCAGTTGCTGCATTTTATGCTAGTCCATGATTGTAAGGGCTTTCTACAATCATGCCCAAGATTTCTAGGGCATGTGCTGAGAAGAAAACAGCTTGAACAGTTAATAACCACTGAAAAGATAAAGGGGAGAATAGATAAGGGACGGCAAAGAGAAAGACGGCTAGATGGACTAGTATTGGATTGGGGGCACTGTGTAGATCACCAACTGATCCGATCGTGATATTTATTTAATTGACAACACATGAGACAGAGTCGTGGAGAAACATGATCGCCTACGCCATTCGGCATGGTACTTGATTGATTGATGTAGGATTATAAACAATTCATATCCTGTATCACATAAAATTGACTTACAATGTATTATTATGCATTGAACTGTTGTTTGTCGGCTCAATATCACATTCATACGAGGGAGACTCCATATTTACATTTCGCTCGCGATAGCTCCCGCCACCAGTGTGACCACTGATGTTTTAGATATAATCATAAATCGTCTTTTAAAAAAACCCAGATTATGATATATCTATCTATAAACCTATAATCTGTCATGGTCATATGGGTACCACATTGCATTCTTCAACACACAGAGTCCTCCAGCGATTTCTATCTTCAACAATTCGGATGAGGGAGGAAAAATCTTGCCCTGCCCATTCCTTGATGTTATCTGTCCATGTCTTTATTTGCCCTCCTTTGCTCCCCCCCCTTTTCGACGGTTCCCTGTGTTATTTTTGTGGGACTAGGAATCATGTCTGCATACATGTCCAAACCATGCATATTATGCAGATTGTAATATGCAACATAGACATAACAAACCCTCTTCTGTAAGGGAAGAAAGTTTTCTACATTTAAAAAATAATTTTGTCCGTTTCGCGAGCTTTCAAGTGACGTTTTTTTTAACTCTATGGTGGGAACAAACACCCCCCCCCCCCCCCGCTTATCTACGGGCTTGACCATAAATGCACCAAGAAAATTTTACCATCAAAGATAGTTTCTCATGTTCGTGAATGACCTTCTTTAAGAACATTTTACATGCAAGTCGCAAGAATTCCTGCTGATAATACTGTACACTGGGGAGGAGGTGATGGTTTGTTACCTCTCTCTCTCTCTCTCTATCTGTGTGTGTGTGTTGAATTTTGGATTTTTATCTCTCTTTGTTCGTTCTCAAACTCCCGCCGGATCTCTCTTATATCAAGACACGTTCTTAAACTCCCAGCAAATCTCTTTTATATCACGACACGTTCTTAAACTCCCGCCGGATCTCTCTTATATCAAGACACGTTCTCAAACTCCCGCCGGATCTCTCTTATATCAAGACACGTTCTCAAACTCCCGCCGGATCTCTCTTATATCAAGACACGTTCTCAAACTCCCGCCGGATCTCTCTTATATCAAGACACGTTCTCAAACTCCCGCCGGATCTCTCTTATATCAAGACACGTTCTCAAACTCCCGCCGGATCTCTCTTATATCAAGACACGTTCTCAAACTCCCGCCGGATCTCTCTTATATCAAGACACGTTCTCAAACTCCCGCCGGATCTCTCTTATATCAAGACACGTTCTTAAACTCCCAGCAAATCTCTTTTATATCAAGACACGTTCTCAAACTCCTGCCGGATCTCTCTTATATCAAGACACGTTCTTAAACTCCCAGCAAATCTCTCTTATGTCACGACTATATTTTTTGCAGAGTGTAGTCCAGAGAAGAGAAATGCGTTGTTTCGACGATGTATTTGCGCCAACAGTCCGACATATCAGATGTGTGTTGGTAACTAATAAATCTAGTGTTTTTACTTCAACTGCTTGTGAACCCCATGAATTGTGAACAATTAGCTCTTATTTCCTATGTACAGTTGAGGTGGTTTTTCTGAGCTTTCTTTCATACCCAAGAGACTTCAGCTTTCAACTAAGTACATTCCTATTGAAGGAGCCTTCTACTCAGAGGATATTGATAATTGTATAGATGACATGCTACAAATTTTCCATAAGAGAACCTCAATATAACGGCATGTCATCTACTAAGATTTTCTGTTCCATGAGTAAATTGTCTAGTGGACCATTGGTGAGACCTAACAAACTCAACCGAATGCGTGTACTTCAACTGAAATGTAGAAGAACAAGAGAACTGGCCACTAACCAAACTAAAAGCTAACCACAGTTACGGTTGCTTGACCTTTTGTCACTATATTGAGTTTCTATCGTCACAACCATGCCATGCTCATCCTCGCTTGCGAAGGAGAAACAACATAGTCACAATCATGTATATATACTACATCTTGGATTAAATATTTTCGATTTGCCTAAAGGACCGGCCATCTGCTTAATTATGTCCAAAATATGTTCCCTCCCCCTTCTCTCTCAAACTGAGCCAAGGCCAGATGTGTTGTCTCGTCTGTGCTATGACCGTGTTTGTTCAAGATGTCCTTGACGTTTACTATCCATCCTTTTCGTGGTCTTCCTCTGGTTTTGTACCCTGATCTCTTTTGGTTATATGCCTTCACGGGTAACTTGTAGTGATGCATTATCATAATGTGGCCAAACCACTTAATCTGCTGCCTTTCTATGTATTCTATGCAAGGTCTTATACCTATTCATTGGCTGATGTCTTCATTTCGTAATCTGTCGAGCCTGACATGGCTACCGCCCTCATATAAAAAAGCCTCTGACACGTGAAATAGCTAAGATCACTAACATCTGACACCCTGCGTCGGTAATAAATGCTTACTTACACTGTTAATGTTACTTACTGTTACTTACACATATTATTAGCAGAATAAACGAAGTTTGACAGATAGACAAAAAGGGAGACCGCTCGCGAATTGAAGCTAATTTGATACAAAAACTGCAGTTTTGTCCCTTATTTTATCAAACCCCCTGTAAAGAATTTTTCCGAAAAAAAAAATGTCACGATTCTGGCCTAAAATGAGGGAGACGAGAGAACGTGCTGAAGATCGATAATATTACAGGAAATGCTAAGATCAGAACGACGTTTTGTGCATGTCGCGCCATAACATGAAGTACAATTTTTTATTATAAATTAAAAAATGGCATAACTAATTCAGCATGTAGCCATTATTTCAACATCGTTTGGCTGTAAATATTTTCTTGGCAGAATTTCCGTTAAGTGGATTGTTATTGCTTTATGAACGGTCTGAATATATCAAATAACAGCCACTCAAATTGCAAATAATATCTTGGCCTTCACAGCTGAGCTGTGTACCTATCGGAGCTTGGTGATGGTTCACAAATGTTACAGTTAATGGGCATTATGTTTGTCTCTTCACAGCCATGATCTGTATCTCTCTGACCGCGGTGATGATCTGTATCTCTCTGACCGTGGTGATTATCTGTATCTCTCTGACCGTGGTGATGGCTCACAAATGCTACAATTAGGTATACTCTGTTTCTTCATAGCCGAGCTTAACACCAGTATCACTTCTAGCGTGAATATGCTACACTATGTTACAGTTGAGGACATTCTGTTTGTTTCTAGAATTCTGCTATTTATTAGGCCGGTCCTCAACACCAATTTCCTATCTAAAAAGATAGGTTGCGAAGGGTATTCGGTGTGGGGGAAGGTTATTCAGTGTTGGGAAGGGTATTCGGTGTGGGGGAAGGGTATTCAGTGTTGGGAAGGGTATTCGGTGTGGTGGAAGGGTATTCGTTGTGGTCGAAGACGGAAAACACGTTGACTCAAGTTGTAAGACGAGTAGGTGCCGTTAAAATCATGAGTGCTGCATTGCTATTTCTGTTAATAAATCCTCGATACTTCTGTATTATATTGTTTATTTAAATCTGGAGACATTCTGCCATCATCTACTGTGTACCTAGCCATATTTAGGTCATGTATAGAGTGCGCTGTCTTAGGTCCTTCTAGATTCCCCATAACTTGGTTTGCAGAGTGGGTGAGATACTGGAATCAAGAGACAAATAATAAGAACAGCAATTCTTGTTTTTATTACGAAATAATCTAATTTCATGGAGACAAGTTCTAGGGAGACTAGATCATATCGTCCGGGGCACCAAGAGGCTGAATTTGACACAATTGATTACTTCGTCTATAGTAAGTTGTCGATGCCCAGCGGCCTGTAAAAGTATATCAGTTGCCGTGGTTCATATTTACTTAAAGGACCTACCATTTCAAATTTTATACAATTTTCGCCGATCTGAAATTATGTTAAAGTTTGTGACGTCACTAAATGCTCAATTCTCGGTACAAAATGGCTACCATAAGTGTTTGTCAAACTGCGACCGATAAAGGTAGAGTAGGCTTGCTACAAGCGCGAGGGCTGCTGCCGGATACACAGACGTATACGCCACCCACTGAGAGCCCTACCCATAAATTTATACAAAATAAGTATCTTCTTCACTTTTTACTGATCGTCGGTAATTATAGCCAAGGGAAACAATCGCTGAAAAAAACACATATTTGGCCTGCCCTTATAATTTTTGCGTTTCGCATCCGCAAATCCGCAAAAAAGTAGACTTTTTTAAGCAAACATGAACCGCTAACTTCATGAAGTCAATGTCAGCAGAAATTTGAACAGCTGCCTTCAGGAAGTCAGTTGTCAGCAGAAATTAGAACCGCTGCCTTCACGAAGTCATTTGTCAGCAGAAATTTGAACGGCTGCCTTCAGGAAGTCATTTGTCTGCAGAAATTTGAACGGCTGCCTTCACGAAGTCAGTTGTCAGCAGAAATTTGAATCGCTGCCTTCACGAAGTCAGTTGTCAGCAGAAATTTGAACCGCTGCCTTCATGAAGTCAATTGTCAGCAGAAATTTGAACCGCTGTCTTCATGAAGTCAGTTGTCAGCAGAAATTTGAACGGCTGCCTTCATGAAGTCATTTGTCAGCAGAAAGTTGAACAGCTGCCTTCACGAAGTCAGTTGTCAGCAGAAATTTGAACCGCTGCCTTCACGAAGTCATTTGTCAGCAGAAATTTGAACGGCTGCCTTCATGAAGTCAGTTGTCTGCAGAAATTTGAACCGCTGCCTTCATGAAGTCAGTTGTCTGCAGAAATTTGAACCGCTGCCTTCATGAAGTCAGTTGTCTGCAGAAATTTGAACCGCTGCCTTCATGAAGTCAGTTGTCAGCAGAAATTTGAACTGCTGCCTTCATGAAGTCAGTTGTCAGCAGAAATGTGGTCACACTTTCACTTCTAGTTATGTTTCTTAGTGCCAGGTTTTACTTCGCAATAAACAAAGAAATGGACATATCTCCGTGATGAAATTAGAGTGTGAAGATGTTTATGACTTATCTCATCTTGAAGAAAGACTTTTATGACTGATGCCAATTTGCAAGATGTTTATGACTGATGTCAACTTGCAAGATGTGTGTGACTGAAGTTATTTTCAAGATGTTTATGATTTATGTCAAGTTGCAAGATGTCTGTGATTGATGTCAATTTACAAGATGTCTGTGACCTAGGTCAGCTTTAAAAATATGTTTGTGAGTGATGGCAACTTGAAAGATGTCTGTGAGTGATGTCAACTTGAAAGATGTCTGTGATTGATGTCAACTTGAAAGATGTCTGTGACTGATGTCAACTTGAAAGATGTCTGTGACTGATGTCAACTTGAAAGATGTCTGTGACTGATATCAACTTGAAAGATGTTTGTGATTGATGTCAACTTGAAAGATGTCTGTGAGTGATGTCAACTTGAAAGATGTCTGTGAGTGATGTCAACTTGAAAGATGTCTGTGAGTGATGTCAACTTGAATGATGTCTGTGAGTGATGTCAACTTGAAAGATGTCTGTGATTGATGTCAACTTGAAAGATGTCTGTGAGTGATGTCAACTTGAAAGATGTCTGTGATTGATATCAACTTGAAAGATGTTTGTGACTGATGTCAACTTGAAAGATGTCTGTGATTGATGTCAACTTGAAAGATGTTTGTGATTGATGTCAACTTGAAAGATGTCTGTGATTGATGTCAACTTGAAAGATGTTTGTGATTGATGTCAACTTGAAAGATGTCTGTGACTGATGTCAACTTGAAAGATGTTTGTGTTTGATGTCAACTTGAAAGATGTTTGTGTTTGATGTCAACTTGAAAGATGTTTGTGTTTGATGTCAACTTGAAAGATGTTTGTGATTGATGTCAACTTGAAAGATGTTTGTGTTTGATGTCAACTTGAAAGATGTTTGTGATTGATGTCAACTTGAAAGATGATTGTGAGTGATGTCAACTTGAAAGATGATTGTGGATATTTCACTACAATCTGGTTGTAACCGAAATCTCTTCTTTTTTTAGATTGAGAACTCTTGGTAACACGTGAAAATTTCATAAAAGTTACAATCAAGAAATTTGATTTCATATATTTTCAAATTAATTTATTACAGTGACTTTTACCTGGCTCTCTCAGTCAAATCAGTGGCTCCCAAACGGTCACATTTTTTTTGTTTTTCCCTTCTTATAAGCTGTCGTACTCTGGTGGACCAGATGACTTCAGATTACTTCATCTGATGAACCAGATGACTCCAGTTGAGAACCATCATTCTTGCAACCAATTGCATATGTTGACACAAGAAGGAAATATGAGAAAATCACACGAGACTCACATACTTGTTCTCTCGACTCCTCTAAGTGATCCATCTATCTTAGAAAATCACACGAGACTCATATACTTGTTCTCTCGACTCCTCTAAGTGATCCATCTATCTTAGAAAATCACACGAGACTCATATACTTGTTCTCTCGACTCCTCTAAGTGATACATCTATCTTAGAAAATCACACGAGACTCATATACTTGTTCTCTCGACTCCTCTAAGTGATCCATCTATCTTAGAAAATCACACGAGACTCATATACTTGTTCTCTCGACTCCTCTAAGTGATCCATCTATCTTAGAAAATCACACGAGACTCATATACTTGTTCTCTCGACTCCTCTAAGTGATCCATCTATCTTAGAAAATCACACGAGACTCATATACTTGTTCTCTCGACTCCTCTAAGTGATACATCTATCTTAGAAAATCACACGAGAAAATTACTTAGTCAACGATCTCAGTCATCGTTCTGCAAATATATATTTTCTGACATTGGTCTCATGCCACCCAGGCGACCAATGACTGCGTGATTCAAATTTGCTTCATGCCACATAGGCGACCAATTACTGCGTGATTCACACATTGTGTATACCTAGAATGTGAAGTATTATACTAGAAACACAAATTGAAAACAGTGAGTTTCTCTAATAATTTTGTGGAAGGTGGGAAAGACACGATGGTTATTTTGTCGTAAATATAATCATATTTTATATATTTCTGATAGGATCTCACTTAAATCTATCTACCCCATTTCACCCAATCTAAGTATGTTCAACTTTATCCTTCTCTGTATCGATGCTGCCATCATGTGTCAGAGGTCTAAAGTTCCTGTATCGATGCTGCCATCATGTGTCAGAGGTCTAACGTTCCTGTATCGATGCTGCAATCATGTGTCAGAGGTCTAATGTTCTTGTATCGAAGCTGCCATCATGTGTCAGAGGCATAACGTTCCTGTAGCGATTCTTCCATCATATGTCAGAGGTCTAGCGTTCCTGTATCGATGCTGCCATCATGTGTCAGAGGTCTAACGTTCCTGTATCGATGCTGCCATCATGTGTCAGAGGTCTAACGTTCCAGATGTTGATGGTAACACCGTATTACATTTGCTTTGATAATATATACGTATTCTTGATGATGGGGTGATATCAACTGTAGCAAATTAGCTACCGTACAAATATCTACATTTTAAGTCAGGTAGTCTAATGTACCATTGTCCAAACTGTATTTGATTCAGACTGCCTACTGTACCATTGTCTGAACCTTATGTTAGCCAGACTGTCTATTGTATCATTGTCTGAACCTTATGTTAGTCAGACTGTCTATTGTATCATTGTCTGAACCTTATGTTAGTCAGACTGTCTATTGTATCATTGTCTGAATTTTACTTGATTCAGAAAGTCTACCGTATCATTGAAGAGACTTAACTATAATCAGACTGCTTATTCTTATGCGTTCGTTCTCAAACTCCTGCAGATTATCAGGATGTAGTCCGGAGAACGGAATGCGTTGTGTCATGGTTTACAGCATTGCTGCGATATATGCGCCTTTCGGCCAGACACATCCGACTTCAGCATGGCTTTGGGTCACTGACATATATGGAACGGGACAGTCAACTCCATCCCATAATCTCCTTACTCGCTTTTTACAACATGCGTGGAAGGTAAACAGTGTTGCTATTCTTTACTCCACTTTCGGGCCCCGGCGACAACGGGCGATCAGAGTGCTTACTGTACCACTGTCTGAACTATACTTCAAACTGCCAATGAACCAATGTCTGAAATTACTTCAATCAGACTGTGCCTACTGTACCATTGTCTGAACTTACTTCACTCAGACTGTACCTACTGTACCAATGTCTGAACTTACTTCAATCAGACTGTACCTACTGTACCATTGTCTGAACGTACTTCAATCAGACTGTACCTACTGTACCATTGTCTGAACTTACTTCAATCAGACTGTACCTACTGTACCATTGTCTGAACTTACTTCAATCAGACTGTACCTACTGTACCATTGTCTGAACGTACTTCAATCAGACTGTACCTACTGTACCATTGTCTGAACTTACTTCAATCAGACTGTACCTACTGTACCATTGTCTGAACTTACTTCAATCAGACTGTACCTACTGTACCATTGTCTGAACTTACTTCAATCAGACTGTACCTACTGTACCATTGTCTGAACTTACTTCAATCAGACTGTACCTCTGTACCATTGTCTTAACTTACTTTAATCAGACTGTACCTACTGTACCATTGTCTGAACTTACTTCAATCAGACTGAACCTACTGTACCATTGTCAGAACTTACTTCAATCAGACTGTACCTACTGTACCATTGTCTGAACTTACTTCAATCAGACTGTACCTCTGTACCATTGTCTTAACTTACTTCAATCAGACTGTACCTACTGTATCTCATTAAATGAATTTTACTTGAGCCAGACTGCCGAATGGACATGTACCTACTGGACATGTACCTACTGAACATGTACTATCTGGAGATGCACCAAATGGACATGTTAACTGGACATGTACTAACTGGACATGTACCAACTGAACATGTACCTACTGGACATGTACCTACTCGACATGTACCAACTGGACATGTACCTACTGGACATGTACCTACTGGACATGTACCTACTGGACATGTACCAACTGGACATGTATATACTGGACATGTACCTACTGGACATGTACCTACTGGACATGTACCTACTGGACATGTACCTACTGGACATGTACCTACTGGACATGTACCTACTGGACATGTATATACTGGACATGTACCTACTGGACATGTACCTACTGGACATGTATATACTGGACATGTACCTACTGGACATGTACCTACTGGACATGTACTTACTGGACATGTATATACTGGAAATGTACCTACTGGACATGTACCTACTGGACATGTACCTACTGAACATGTACCTACTGGACATGTATATACTGGACATGTACCTACTGGACATGTACCTACTGGACATGTACCTACTGGACATGTACCTACTGGACATGTACCTACTGGACATGTACCTACTGGACATGTATATACTGGACATGTACCTACTGGACATGTACCTACTGGACATGTATATACTGGACATGTACCTACTGGACATGTACCTACTGGACATGTATATACTGGACATGTACCTACTGGACATGTACCTACTGGACATGTACCTACTGGACATGTACCTACTGGACATGTATATACTGGACATGTACCTACTGGACATGTACCTACTGGACATGTACCTATCCATAATGTCATTGAGTTAGTTTGACGTCACATAATCACTACAAACAGGATACGACACTAAAACAGGATACGACACTAAAACAGGATACGACACTAAAACAGGATACGACACTAAAACAGGATACGACAAAAAGTGCTCCGATTGTCTCTGTAATATAACTAGTTATACGGACTTCCTGTGAAATAGCGCGAAGTAACGGCTGTGTTTTTTCTGTGATCACAAATGGAAGTTCAGTTCGGTATTTCAGAACTATTCGCATGGATTATGTGGTTTATTTCTGTATGTGTTAGTTAGAGATCTCGGTGTAGCCATGTGAATTTCCTGATACAACACTGAGACAGGATTAGCAAACCGTTAGTGAGAACACAATGTCTCGTAGTAAAAATGGAGAGTATTCTGAAGACGACTGACTATTAGTAATATTAAACAACGAAGGAAAAAATCCATTAAATTTCAGATTACATTAAACATGCCAAACCTTTAATATAAAGATAAATATAGAAAAGACTGAAGTAATGAAGATAGGAAGAATAGAAGGAAACATCAATATATATATATATATATATTGGAAACTACAGACTTAAAACAAGTGACAGAATTCCCATACCTAAGAAGCAATATAACAACAGACGGCAAGTGCAGAAAAGAAATACACAATAGATGTAGTAAAGCATACCAAGCACTAGGGAAAATGATACCAATCTTCAGAAACAAAAATGTAGATTTAAACACCAAAATAACACTATTAAAAACAATTATTATACCAACGCTGTGTTACCATGCCAAACATGGACAACGACAGCACAAGACAAACGTAAACTTGTGACCGCTGAAATGGCATGCTTGCGCAGAATCCTAGGAATATCGCTAAAAGACATAGTGAAAATTGAGGACATTACATAGAAAAACGGCACCGTTCCAATCTTGGAGTATATTAAGAGCCAACAGATCAATTGGTTTACACACATCAACAGACTACCATCAGCAAGCTATGCTACACAGATACAGTGAAGGCAGACCTAGAGGCCAACCACGATAACGATTGACCACTGAAATAACAGAGGCGACAAATTTCACAATATACTCATCACACACGAGGGCTATCTACAGAAAACTCTTCTACCCCTGACGCTGAAAGGCAACCAAGGATTTAACGAATAGATAGATACGACATTTGACATTATCATTAGTCTGTCGATGTCTGACTTCTAAACCAAAAATGATGTCCGTGTCTGATGACAGAGATATCAAATCCAGAATCTTTATCTGTACATACAGATAAGCTCTACTTGAGCGAGACTGTATACTGATCATGTCTGTATACTTACCTGAATCAGTACGTACACTATACCTGTGTGTATATTTTACCTGAATCAGTATGTACACTACAGCTGTGTGTATATTTTACCTGAATCAGTATGTACACTACAGCTGTGTGTATATTTTACCTGAATCAGTACGTACACTATACCTGTGTGTATATTTTACCTGAATCAGTACGTACACTATACCTGTGTGTATATTTTACCTGAATCAGTACGTACACTACAGCTGTGTGTATATTTTACCTGAATCAGTACGTACACTACAGCTGTGTGTATATTTTACCTGAATCAGTACGTACACTACAGCTGTGTGTATATTTTACCTGAATGAGTACGTACACTATACCTGTGTGTATATTTTACATGCAAAAAGACTACATATAATGTCTGTACCTATGTTGTACGATTAAAAAAATATGACCTCTTATCGTGAACATTAACCGCGGATACAAGTTGTTATTCGCCTTCCTCGTTGTCTATTTCAAGTTAGACACTAATATATATTTCTTCCTCGTTGTCACCCGAATACCCTAACACAAACCCAGAATACTTACTCGCAAATGTTTGGCCTATTTGAAGATACAAACACGGCAGAGATTCTTCTTCTTCTTCTTCTTTCGTTCACTTGAAACATGTCTATATCTGTAATTCTGTCTCCTTAATAAAACTCACTGTCTTTTGTAGTTCATACAGTGTCCCATAGAGCTTTAATTCCAGTGTTGTTTCCTCTGGCCAATATGTCTGCCTCAGCGTTTCATGCTCAGAACACTCTTGAAGTATATGTTTGGCACTCTGTGCTGCCTGTCCACATGTACACATGGCCGTGTTGCCAATCTTGAACTTTGTATACATGTGACTGCGGAGTCGGTTGTGTCCTGTTCTGAGACGTAGAATTATAACTTGTTCTGGTCTGTTCATAATATGATAGTCATCTTGTGTTGGTGTTTGTGGCTTTCTTATTGACTTGATCATCTGTTTTTTCTGATGGTAGGTGATTGGTATATCTGGTTGGTCTTCGGCAGCACCTTCCTTAGCCAGTTGATCTGCTTTTTCATTTCCTGGTATTCCACAGTGAGAGGGTATCCACTGCATGGTTACCCTATACTGGTAAGACAATTCGCTAAGTAGTTTTTTTAAGTCTGTTAGTTTTCCAGACTGGAGAGCTTGAAGCACTGACCTTGCATCTGTCAGGAATACCACAGGCTGTTGGTCAGAGTTGGAGTTCAGCAGTTTTTTAGCTGCCACACTAATTGCCTGGATTTCTGCATCATAATTATTGCAGAATTTTCCTGTCGGTGTTCTGATTGTATCTCTAGGCTTGTGTGGATATTCTATATATACACCTGCACCTCCATTCCTCACAGCATTCTGTGCTGACCCATCTGTGTACACTCTGACCCATATATCTTGTGGATATTCCTCATCCAGGAAACTGAGGGTGACTGTCATTCGCTGCACACTGTTCTGTTCGTCCTCGCTTAGTATTCCTTTCACATGGGTCTGAATGGATATTGGCATTCCATGGCTTTCACTCCACGGGGTTTGCTCTGGTACAGACCTTAAGGGGATGTCAACTTCAGGTAGGTCTGTAAGTTGTCTACGGAGTCGTTTAGCTTGATGGATAAAGCTGCTTCTTTTCAGTCGTCCCATTGCTAGATTTTGGAATCTTTCCTTCATTGGATGACTTGGCATACACTGAAACTTTTCTGCTTGAATTAGTACTTTTGTGTCTCTGCGTTCGCCAAGTGTTTGCATTCTTCCCATTTTCTGCATCTCTGCTATGGGTGTTGATTTCATTGCTCCCAACATTATTCTAACGGCAGAGATAATTGAGACAGAGAGGCAATTGAGAAAGCTCTGAATCAAATTATTCTGAACGGAACTGCTCCACCTGAAGACATAGTCATCTTCTCCGACTCAAAATTAGCACTCCAGGCTCTGGAGAACAACAACAAAAATACAGCCCGTGGTTGCAATATCAACAGACATATAGACCGGCGATCTACATCATATGGCATAGAAGTCACCCTTCAATGGATACCTGGCCATGCAGGAGTCCCTGGAAACGAAACGGCTGATAAACTAGCTATGAGAGGTGCCGCAGCCCCCCCCCCCATTTTTCCCCATGCAAAAATCTCCCCACAAACATGAAAACAAATCCTAAGAAACAACTGCAAGCAAGAATGGTTACAACAGTGGACCAACTCAAAGACTGGGTGCTCACTATATGAACACTAACAGAAACCCATCCTTAGGACCCTCTGAATCAACTTGAGCGAGCAAACCAGTCTCACATTCCAACGAAGAACAGGCCACGCCCCCGTTAATAAACACCTGAACAGAATAAACCCATTATATGAACCAAATTGCAGACACTGTAACACACAAGAAGAGACTGTTGAACACCTACTACTGCAGTGTCCAAAACTAACAGACATCCGACAAGAACTACTACCACCGTTTCCAGCAATACACAACACACTCTACACAACTGCACCACAACTGAGGAAAACCTGTGCATTCGCCAGAAGGGCTATGGTCTGCCAAGAGCTGCCTGCTCACAGCGAAAAGGGTTGAATCATCTTTCTCGTTCTCGTCCAAGTTAGACACTAATATGGATTTCATCAATAAAATGTACTGAAGTCATCAGCGCCGAGACAGCGCCGTAGGAGCTTGTCCGCCAGAACTGTTTCAGATAACAATAGTTTTCTTCTTGCGGTGTCGTCTGAGAATTTGACCAATAAAAGTCATGGAGTTGGCAGTATCCTGCCACTACGACCTCCTCATGTAGGCTGATACTTCTGTTTATCTCAATTATTCTCAAATGTATATCAGCCGCAATAAACGTAACTACATATACATATATATTCTAGGCGAAAGACAGAAGTGGAAGTTATAACAGAAACTAACATAACAAGATTGTTATCCGTGTGTATCCATATCTCATACTGCACACAAGATCGTTCTGTTTATAACATCGATACCAAGTTAAAAAAGAATCGAATATTTAATATGTTCTGATATTTTTTAGAAGACATTCACGTATAAAAACTCGAGAAAAAAATATTCGTTTGGTGACTGAGAAATTACTGTTTGAGAATCCACTTGAGTAAGTACTACCTCTATTGCTCGTCTGTCCTGAAAATGAGATGTCTGAGTTCCTGTTTGAGTGAGACACATTCTGGTAATATTTCGTTTTCCTCCATCACTGTAGCAGCAATATCAGACGCCAAGGGCGGAAGTGGCTAATTTCAGAGACAGGCGGACCGGTAATGGCGACATAACTAGCGGCCATCCATCTCGTGCGAGCACATAAAACGGCAGTGACTCAAACATTGGGTGGCTATCACCGGCAGAGGCGATCATAGAGGTTCAGAATTGATGGCTAGTTTGCGAGTTCGCGGTAATAGAGACATTTAAAATCGATCTGAAGTGACGGAAGACCTAGTATTTCTTTCATTTCTCCTTCTGGCTTCTCGGCAACGAATTCTTCTGTCTGTTAGCAGCCTATATGAAGGGTTGCATTAAGCTCACCCACACAGACTACCGGTATATCTATTTGAGAGAGCGCTTGGATGTTTGCTTGGGTCCCGTAAATAAACCCTCATCGTCCGACGTAATAGGTTGAAAAGTTTGTCTTGTCAAATCGCGCGTGCAGCGCAATACACGATGAAGTATGTGAAGTATGGTGTCAGCTTGATGCAGCATTTCCTCATATGGTGCCCCATCGATCTATCCGTTTACATTCCATTATCATACAACACTCCAACAACTAAATATTCGCTGTATGAAACGGATTTAATCAGCACCTGAATTATCAATGGTTGTGTTCTAACGTTACTGTCAATTAGGTCATCTATACTCAATACAAGAAATGACACAACAAAATCAACATTCCATCAAAAATAAGATTTCTCTCTGCGACTAGGTTGACAATGGGAGTTGGTGGAATCGTTACTAGAATATTTAATTTTCCTGAAAACTGAGCATTTTTAAAGTCTACTTACAAGCATATTTAAGAATATTGATTACTGAAGAATATTGATTATTGAGAATATTGATTATTGAAGAATATTGATTATTGAGGAATATAGATTTTTGAATTCATGAACAAAAAATCAAAATATTAATAATGATTACAAATATGATCAGAAAAATTGTTGAAGGTTATATACATGAACAGAAAAATACAAATATTATTGAAGATTATATCCTGGGGAGCCGACAAGAGAACACATAGACTTGCATACATAGTATACGTCAGATCCATATTAGATTATAATCTCCCCTTGCACGCCATCAAAAATCTCTTGCACTCACTTGGACAGAGTACAGAGTCAGGCTCTCCGCTTCATTTGTGGTAGCATGAGACCACCACCAATTGTGGCCCGTGAAATCGATGCAAACATAGAACCACTAGACATCAGAAGAGAAAGCGCAGCTATAGAAGATGTGGAATGATACAAACGACATCCTAACAAAGAAGTAGTCAACAAATGGACACGCAAAACAAGACTAAAATAAAAATCCCCAGTACAGCTAGCAGAAGAACTAAACAAGAAACATCACCTTCCTGAAAATAGAGAGGAATCTGAAAGAGTGTCAGATATCACAACAAATTCATCCTTCATACTGCCCCAAATAAATACTACACTAACTGACCAATAACCAGAAACCTAGCTAACAAACCAAACACCTTAAGTCCATTGTACTAGACACAATTGACTCCTACCCCAAGGGTTGGATGCAAGTATGCACAGATGTGTCAGTCTTCAAAGCCACCATCAATGTAGGATATTGTTCTCTGATAGTCCTGAAATCAATAGAGTTATCTGCTCCCTGTGGAGAGTTCTGCAGCAACTATGATGCAGAGGTGAAAGCAATATCAGAAACACTCATACATTACCATAAAATACATAACGATGCAACATGTCCAAACATCCTAGTAATATTCACGCACTCCGTGTCTGCTCTATAACCCCTTGAAAACTGGAATCCAACAGCAGAGAAAACTATAAGCAACATACTTCAAGCTACAAACATATTTTACATCCTATGTCATCAATACTACACTCCAGTGGATACCAGGCCACACAGGTATCAGTGGGCATCTCCAGAGAAAACTTCTACCCCTGACGCTGAAAGGCAACAAAGGGTTAAGCGAATAGATAGATAAATGGATAGAATTCTAGTGGTGCTAATAGAGAAGGTAAGTTTGATATTGAAGTTTTTGTCATTCAGAAAATAGCAAATACTTATCATTCTCTAAATATTTTATATTTGCTAGAACATTCTGTATTCTTTCACTTCCCTTTTTTCAGCCATTTAATTAGCGGGTACGTATTAAATTTGCGCTCATCCTGTGTCCTTGGCACGTGCGGAAATATGAGGCCATCTATAGAATCGTTTTCTCACTGTATCTGGGCGAGCAGACAAATGCGAGGCTGGCACGTGCTAGCTTCACTCATAAATTGAGAATGAGTAAGGTCTGAAAGATGATCCTTGACCATCGATGAAATCCTGGACCAGACTTAAGCGTCTCAATAAATAGAATACTGCCCCATTCACGAGCAGAGTAAATGATCAAAGGAAACAAGCGCATTTACAAAAAAAGTAGTTTGAGACACAGGGAAATAAGTTATTACTAGAAAATATATAAAGGTGGAAATATGTCTCAAATGTGTCCGAGTATTATATAAGTCTTAAGTATGTCTGTTTATCGTATAAATGTCACAAGTCTGTCTGTGTATCGTATACATGTCACAAGTCTGTCTGTGTATCGTATAAATGACAATATGTAGTTCTTATAACTGTAGGCATATATGTAGTTCTTGTAGCATATATTAATATCGAGTTCTTGATTCTTGATTAGAAACTAGCATGACAGCACGCTGGGCACTCGCATAAGTGCTCCGTTATCCGTTCTAGAAGCCATCCCAGTGAATCTAGACTCAGAAGTCCTGGTCAGGTGTTGATTACGTGATCTTCGGGTCTTGATTTTGTAATCGTAATTGTTATTATGAAACGAAATATTACTAGATTTTATTTTAAAAAACGCTAATCAATAAAAGTTGGTACTGCTAGTAGAACATAATTGAAAATAATACTCACGTGATAGACAAGTAATGGAGTTCTATTGGATGACGACTGACACACTATCACTAGTCGGATGTCTACATGAATTAATATACCAAACAAAACACAGAATATAATCATACAAATGACAATACACAGGACATAATCGACGTTTCGGACCAAAAGGTCTTTTTCAAGATACGCACATAACATACACACATAAAAATACCACAAGTAGAAATGAATACACCACAACAAGCGTGTCCGAGTGAAATATGGTAGTGAGATACCGGAAGGATAAGAACAGGAAGTACACAAAAACCATAATATAGGTGGAACGAGAGGAACAAAACGATGACATAAAATGGCGGCATAAAATGAATAAAGACATAAACCGATCCGACCGAACTAAGCAAAAAGGGTGGTCGGAATTGAGTCCAAATGGCTTGATGGTACCCAACTCAAAAATGAGACGATTTTCTAGGGAGTACCTAGATCTATCATCGGTAGTGCAGGATATGATGGCAGTGACCTGAATAACAAGGACACCGCGGTGGCCATCACCGTTGAAGTGATTGGCCATAGGAGTGGGTGTTCTGTGTTTAATGGCATGCAGGCGGTTACAGAAGCGGTCGCTCAATCTAAGGCCAGTCTCAACGATATATTGCCGATTAAAAAAAAACAACGCGGCAGACAATGACAAAATATAATTCAAATGACAGAAGACATGCAGAAAGCAAGATACACATGAACGAATGGAGTGATGGGCGCGTTGATTTAACTAACGAATGCTATCATCTTTTTGAGGTAAGAGAATTGACGTGACTTTATTAGAAATGTTTTTCCCCTTGCACGAGATTCAAGATAATTCAATCAGTGAAATAAGGAAGCAGACAGACAAACATAAACGCGAACAGACTGCTTGATGAACATATGCCATTATTGATCCATCGATTTGTAATACATGCAGTCTGTAGAAACAGCATATCGACTATCAAGTTTGATGGATATTGTGTGTATGAGTGTGTATGTCGACTGTCAAGTTTGATGGATATTGTGTGTATGAGTGTGTATGTCGACTGTCAAGTTTGATGGATATTGTGTGCATGAGTGTGTATGTCGACTGTCAAGTTTGATGGATATTGTGTGCATGAGTGTGTATGTATGTGTTGAGTACCTTGCTCAGAGATGAAGACTACTGGATCCTATACTCAACAACACTTATTATACATCATGGGGTATCATATTGTATCAAATTTGTATCATGGACTTCTAAATATTGGAATGATCGTGGCACAGCCTTGTAAAAGTCACAGAAAGAGTCGGTTCGTGAAAGAAAATAGGTAACAAATAACAGCCGAGATTTCACGTATAATATTAGCAAGTTAGTCTCGAGAATTGTCCCGAGTGTTGATCACACGTATTGTAATTGATCACGACTAATGCGGCAAAAGTATCAACGTTAAAAACAAATATATATCAAGTTAAGTCAAGCTACATAGGATTACCGTCTAGTAGAAGTACTTATTTTCTAGCTTATTCTTGTAAGAATTGAGTCAACGCGTCTCACATCGTGAAGGACATACACGTTACGTATGATACGTTTCTAATGTTGCTGTATATCTAAATCCCGCAGAAGACGAATGTGTCGAGCCATTATCTCAAAAATAAAACGGCGTCACAACGCATTTCCATTATCTGGACTACATCCTATTGGAAATCTAGAATAAATCATGGTCTTGCTACTACAGAGATCCAGCAGGAGTTTGAGAATGAGGGCTGATGAAGAAGAAGAAGAAATATCTGAGTCGATTGTTACTAAAAGTAGCCGTGAGTTCTCTTAGAGTACATACCAGGTTTTTCTCCTGAGCGATGATCGCACACAACGTCACTCACCTGGGCTGATCTCACACAGCGTCACTCGCCTGGGCTCTCACACTGCGTCACTCGCCTGGGCTGATCGCACACAGCGTCACTCGCCTGGGCTGATCTCACACAGCGTCACTCGCCTGGGCTGATCGCACACAGCGTCACTCGCCTGGGCTGATCGCACACAGCGTCACTCGCCTGGGCTGATCTCACACATCGTCACTCATATTGGCTGATAATCACGCAGCGTCACCCATATTGGCTAATCTGACGCAGCGTCACTCGACTTGGCTCATTTAACTGTGCTATTAGTCACTGTGTGTGTAATATGTGTGTGTGTGTGGTCTTTCAGTCAATGGACAACACAACAAACAATGTGGGATAAGCAAAGATAGGTGAGCGTAAGATGGACATCAATAACTATTGTTATATGGAGAATTTATTTGTAGATATTTAGATGTCCGTAGCCGAGCCACAGAGTAACTGTAGGTTGAGAGGGTATGAAAAGGTGTAGAGGATTGACTTCATTGTAATGGATGCTTCTATTTTACATTATTCATTTACCCATGTCACATCTTAAGCAACCTTTTTTATGTTTATGTTTTATTTATGTTTACAAGTAGGCCTAGTTTGGTCATTGTATTACTGAAGCCATCTGGCACATATTAATGTTCAATGTTTCTTGTTCTCGAGGTGTTTAAATATTTGTTCAGTGTGTGCGTTGTTGTTGTTTGTGTGTCGATTGATTGGTCCATATTCATAGCAGCTTGGGAATATACACATTAAAAGTCTGGACCTTTTATAGTGCCAGTTCACTAACAGATGAGCAACTGGGACCCACTAGTTTATTGAAGAGAAAGCCAGTTCACTAACAGATGAGCAACTGGGACCCACTAGTTTATTGAAGAGAAAGCCAGTTCACTGATGAGCAACTGGGACCCACTAGTTTATTGAAGAGAAAGCCAGTTCACTGATGAGCAACTGGGACCCACTAGTTTATTGAAGAGAAAGCCAGTTCACTAACAGATGAGCAACTGGGACCCACTAGTTTATTGAAGAGAAAGCCAGTTCACTGATGAGCAACTGGGTCCCACTAGTTTATTGAAGAGAAAGCCAGTTCACTGATGAGCAACTGGGACCCACTAGTTTATTGAAGAGAAAGCCAGTTCACTGATGAGCAACTGGGACCCACTAGTTTATTGAAGAGAAAGCCAGTTCACTGATGAGCAACTGGGACCCACTAGTTTATTGAAGAGAAAGCCAGTTCACTGATGAGCAACTGGGACCCACTAGTTTATTGAAGAGAAAGCCAGTTCACTGATGAGCAACTGGGACCCACTAGTTTATTGAAGAGAAAGCCAGTTCACTGATGAGCAACTGGGACCCACTAGTTTATTGAAGAGACAGCCAGTTCACTGATGAGCAACTGGGGACCCCTAGTTTATTGAAGAGTAATAACTTAATTGTAGGGACCTTAAAAGTTGCGGCTTAATCGTTCGTTCCCAGACATAACTGTCATGAATTATTATCAACAGCTAAGTGTTGTTTTAATATGCAAAACGTGCTCAAGGTTACTCCGAGGTCTCACAGACACACAGACACACACACACACGCACACACACACACACGCACACACACAGACACACACACATACACACACACACATACACACACACACACGCACGCTCACACGCACAACACACGCACGCACACAAACACAGACACACACAGACACACACACAGAGACACACACACGCACGCACGCACACACGCACACATGCACACACACACACACAAATACACACATACAGACACACACACACAGACACACACGCACACACACACACGCGCACACACACACACACGCACACACACAGACACACACACATACACACACATACACACACACACGCACGCTCACACGCACAACACACGCACGCACACAAACACAGACACACACAGACACACACACAGAGACACACACACACGCACGCACGCACACACGCACACATGCACACACACACACACAAATACACACATACAGACACACACACACAGACACACACGCACACACACACACACACGCGCACACACATACGCACGCACGCACACACACACACACGCACGCACGTACACACAGACACACACACATACACACACACATACACACGCACGCACGCACACACACACGCACGCACCCACACACACAGACACACACAGACACACACACAGACAGACACACACAGACACACACACACACACGCACGAACGCACACACGCACACATGCACACACACACAAATACATGCACACAGACACACACAGACACACACACAGACATACACACACAGACACACACAAACACATAAACACACATGCACACACACACACAAATACACACACAGACACACGCACACACGCACACACACACGCACGCACCCACACACACAGACACACACAGACAAACACACACACAGACACACACACAGACACACACAGACACACACACAACACATACACACACAGACACACACACACACACAGAAACACACAGGCACACACATACAGACACACACACAGACACACACACAGACACACACACACACACATACACACACACACAGACACACACACAGACACACACACAGACACACACACAGACACACACATACACACACAGACACACACACAGACACATACGTACGCACACACATACACACAGTCACACACACAGACACATACGCACGCACACACATACACACAGTCACACACAGAGACACACACGCACACACACACACACATACACACAGACACACACACACACACACAGACACACACATACACACACAGATACACACACACAGACACATACGCACACACACATACACACAGAGACACACACACAGACACACACACAGACACACACACAGACACACACAGACACACACAGACACACAGCCACACACATACATATATAAAAAGATACAACATAGACCTTGAACAATGTTAGCATACACGTACAACTAGAAATAAATGTTAGCATACACGTACAACTAGAAATAAATGTTAGCATACACGTACAACTAGAAATAAATGTTAGCATATACGTACAACTAGAAATAAAAGACTTGTTTATGGACAATTTCTGAGCACACGTCAAAAAAACAACAACATAAGAACGGTTGCCATTGACCACATGTAAACAAACATTCAGTTAACCAAAGTAACAGGAGCGGACAATTCTTGCCCGATATCCAGGAAACAGTTGATTTGCCTATCTTTATTTCAAACATCATTTCTTTGTTAATTCAGACCGG
This sequence comes from Meghimatium bilineatum, assembly GCA_034231615.1. Taxonomy (NCBI): domain Eukaryota; kingdom Metazoa; phylum Mollusca; class Gastropoda; order Stylommatophora; family Philomycidae; genus Meghimatium; species Meghimatium bilineatum. Next base: position 1,635,466 of record CM067320.1, on the reverse strand, counting down.
GATAACATTGAGTGAAATCATAAATCATCTGTCTTGTGTGATGTATTTTGTTGTCAATCGTTGAGTGCATACGAGAAAGAGAATTTGAATTAGTTATACAATTGATTTAGTCACTGAGTGTAACCATACACACGGACAGTATAATAACAGAAGCTCCCATCAACAAAGAGAAAAACATTGCAAATAAACCTGATAACGATTGTAATAACGACACCAACAGGCTAATATTTGTCGGCGATCAACGTCTAATATACTCGTACAAACAAAATAATGTGGAAAATTTGCAAAACCTCATCAATACATTGCTATTAGCATGTAAGAAGTACAACATGAAAATTAAGGTAGTAAATAAGAAGTTGTTAGAACATTAGCAAGTCTGCAACACCAATGGATATATAACAATAGGTAGCACCATAGTCAAACAAGCAAAAGAATTTAAATATCTAGGCAGTAATTTTTCCTGAATTTGGAAGACGGGAAAGAGAAACAGAAACAAGGTGCAAGAAAGCAAACACAATGACATATTATCACTGTATCTCACAGCTTTCCAACCAATATTCAAAATTACTGCTAATGAACACACAGACAGACAACCAACTTTCAAAATTACAGATAATGAACGACAGACAGATCAGCTAATATTAATAATTACAGGTAATTTACGGACATACAGATCAATCAACAAACACATAATGAACGGACAGACAGATCGACCAATATTCAAAATTACATATAATGTATGGACAGACAGATCGACCAATATTCAAAATTACATATAATGTATGGACAGACAGATCAACCAATATTCAAAATTACATATAATGTATGGACAGACAGATCAACCAATATTCAAAATTACATATAATGTATGGACAGACAGATCAACCAATATTCAAAATTACATATAATGAACGGACAGACCAACCAACCAATAATTGAGATTACAGAGCAAACCTGTGTGCCAGGGAAACTTTTTAATGGAAGAGTTTAGATCTCAGAGAGTCTAAATAACTGATCGCGTTTCTGCATGAGAACTCCAAGCCTGGCAGACATCTTCCTAGTGACCTGTTCATATCACGCACGTCCTTACTCCAGACAATCTATGCACGGTACGTGTCCGCAATCATCCCTGGGGAATTAATTTGATGCGTGTGCACATTCCGCATTCCGTACTCTTCCCACCACCGTCCTACGTGATTTGTACATCTCTAATGTTCGTATCCTGACTTGGTTCAGTATGCAAATATGAACTGGAATTCTACCAACACTGTACATGATTAGTACACAGAGATAAGATTAGGTACATAAGTCAGCTTCAACGGACAGACAATAACAACTAGCAAGTGGCTAACATCCTCTATGAGGAATTCATACAGAGTAAAATATACGTGACATTCCGTGTTGTTTTTGTTACACAAGCACTGAAACGTTTAATAACAAAATACTATAATTCAAGACAATCTTCTACAGAATAGAAGGGAATATTTCAGGACAATTGACTACTTAATAGAGGGGAATATTTCAGGACAATTGACTACTTAATAGAGGGGAATATTTCAAGACTATCTGCTATCAAATAGAAGGGAATATCTCCAGACAGTTTGTTGCCAGCCAAGAAACGAAGAAAGTAAAAGCACTCACGAGAATAAACAGACATATAGACATATAAATCGCTGGGTGGGGGGGGGGATAAGGAACAGAAGATGCTGCACTTGACTCCCTTTTTGAATAAGTTCCTATTACTTAAGTCATGTCCTGATTTGCTTTGGGAGAGAGGTGGTGTATGTGAACCTCCCCAAACGCATCTACGGACTTGCCTTATACTAATTCCCTACAGTAATTATGTCCCTTTCATAAAACCTCCCAATATACTTTGCATCGCTACAGCACTAATTATGTCCCTTTAATAATACCAGCTACACATACAATTATTGTTGTATTAGATTGTTCTGATATCAATATTGCATTCTGATCGGCCGTGCCATGACGCAGTTCTTAGTGAGATGAAACTAATGAACCGTGCTGGAATCGAAGTTATGAAGCACAGACTTCACAACAGGTACCGGTTCTACCTTCCGGAGGAAGTCACGCATGGCTGAATATACAATGCAGGAAAACACAAATGGAAATTCATTCAATATTTTCTGCAAGAAACATTATAGAAATATCGACATATATAACAGAAATACTTGAATAATTAGCACGGTCTGATTTTCTTCTGGAACATCTAAAAATTGGAATTTTTGAAAAAGTTGAAATTGTATTGTTCTTTGATGATGATTCATCCTTTCAACAACATCGACAACAGATCAAATTGTTTACACACATCAGCAGACTACCATCAGACAGCATACCACAGCAAGCTATGCTACACAGATACAGCACAAGCAGACATAGAGACCGACCACGAAAACGCTAGACCACCGAAATAAAAGAGGCGACAAATTCCACAATATACTCAGCACACACGAGGGCCATCTCCAGAGAATTCTCTACTCCTGACACCGAAAGGCAATAAAGAGTTTAGTGAATAGATAGATAGACATCACATCGCTCGACCTGGAGAGCTCTGGTTTCTGTCCCATGCAACATATTCGGCGCTGAAAGAACATGGATAGATAATGTTTTGTTGTCTACATGCACGTACAGTTCATTGTTAGACATGATTTCTCATATAATCTGTACTTAGTCTCATTGTTTTATGCACAGCATGTGGTTTGATAATTCCCCGATGAAGATCATTGTAGTTGCAACGTAGAAACAAGATCTAACTCAGCGGATATTGACTTGCGTTATGCACCCTAAGTCTATCAGTCAATATCAATGGTTCTCAACCTTTTCAGATGGTGCGAACCATCTACAGTGTTTTTCTTGCACCATAACATACAGTAGGCAATTAATATAAATATATATACATAAATATAAATTGCCTAATGTATAATATATATATATATACATATACATATTTTTGGCCATATAGTTTTCATAATTGAATCTTTAACCGCAGAAGACAGGTGTATCAGGCTATTGGCACAAATAAAACGGCAACACAACTCATTTCTATTCTCTTGACTACATCTTGCTGGAAATCTAGTAGGACCATTGTCCTGCTACAAGAAAGATCCAGTGAGAGTCTGAGAATGAACGCTAAGATGACGAAGACGAACCGTTCATACTTCTCTTCCCTTTCTCCCCCCCCCCCCTCCCCCATAATCGTTGATAGTAACACTATTTGTTTATGTGTGTGCAACAATGTGTGAACTGAACCAAATAACTTGTGATTGTTAGTGCTTTCAATAGCTACTTAACTGGAATGAGACCAGCACAACGTCATTACATAAATACTATGTTGCTGACTAGCACCTGGCTGAGACAGCCTAGTTTACAGCATTGCCGCGATATGTACGTTTGCTACACTCACCGCCCCCCCCCCCCCCATATGCATTTTCGACAATATGCATCTGAAAATTGAATTTGTACAGATGCTTTTATAGTCCAAAAAATAATCAACAATCACAATGTTGTTTGTTTTGTTTGTTTTGTGTTCGCTCCATTGTAACCATCACGGGTGCCCGTGCGATTTCCGCCGGGAGCGTGATTACGTTGTGCCACCGTTATGCGCCTTGTAGGCCTAGCACATCCGATTTCGGCATGCCGTGACAATTCGGGTGGGCTACCCTTATCCTGTGACAGCCTCTATATCTGTCTCCAGGCACGCGTAGTGGCGACTCTTCGCCCAGACGATTTTTGCTCTCGTCTGACTCGTACGAGGTGTTCCACTGTCTATGAACTTGCTTTGTGTAATTGGACGTGCTGTGCCTGTGCCCATTGGGTACTGAACCGTTTCTCATCCGTGAGCCTGGTTCCTTAAGGGGAAGAACTCAACAGAGGAGTTGGGCCCTGGCTCTTTCGCCCTCTTAGCCGAGGTGTCATTCACCGACATCGTGTACCCCTTTTCCAAGTTCGAGTCTCACACCACGCGTTTGAGAGCAAAGGCGTTCTCGAGCTGATCGTCCTTGTCCCAATAGCGCCTGCGCCCATCAGGTACTGAACCCTTTCTCTCTTCAAGTGTATTTCCGGTGTAGGAAAACCTTACAGTAGAGTTGGGCCAGGGCTAAATCGTTGTCCCTTTTGTGCCTGAGCCTTTGGGTACGGAACCCTTTCTCTCTGCAAGTGTACTTCCGGTATAGGAAACCTTGACAGTAGAGTTGGACCAGAACTACCATCGTTGTCCCTTTCTTGCCTAAGCCCATCGGGTACAGAACCCTTTCTCTTCGCGAGCATATTTCCGGTTTAGGAAGGCTCGACATTAGAGTTGGATTAGGTCTTCTTGCTTTACCAAACACAAGTGAATGGGTCTGGGTCTCTGCCTGTAAGGAACTCAGGTAACTAGATGCTCGTCTCGAGCTGACGCAGCTTGTAGTTCCCCTTCCCTAGAGACTTTTCACTTTCTATTTGCAGTTCGCGCTGCCCTCTAGCGCTGTTCTGCCCTTTCATTGTTTCATTGTCTTCGGTATGAAATCTATTTGTCTCTCGCCATGCATCTACCTTTACGTGCATTTTACATTGGCCGCCCCTCCAATGTTCGGACTGGACTGACTAGATTCACTGTATGTCGACAGTGTCGCTATATGTGGTGATGCTGGTGGTGTCGGAGATATTGTCTGTCTCTTGTGCAGTCAAATCTCTTTCCATCTGCTACCTCCACATTCTCGGACACGATCCCCAAATGATTTGGCCAGAATCAGCTCGAGCTGCTGTATTTCTGTTTCCAGGGTGCACCGCGTGGAGGTACATTTGGGATCTTGGTTATCTGCTAACCCTGGGTCCGCCTAGAGCAATGCGTTCCCTTTGCACCCCAACAATCACAATAAAATGAACAACAATCACAATAAAATAAACAACAATCACAATAAAATAAACAACAATCACAATAAAATAAACAACAATCACAATAAAATAAACAACAAACACAATAAAATAAACAACAAACAACAATTCTGAAGCTAATAGGGCGAGCAGACACAAAGGATCAGCTTAGTACGACAATTGAAGTATGAACCGGTAACAAGATTAGCAAACAGATCTTATCAATTTTCCCTGAAGGCAGACATTCAGTTCTAGACAAATATCGAAGGTCAATATTAGCGTCATCGATACGACAGTAGTGATATGATTTTAAATGAAGATCGATTAGAAGTCGTCCATTTTGTGTCCTTGTTTCACCGTTCGTTCGTGGTTTAGTTTTATCGTAGTTTTCAGACATAATTAGCCAAGTATGACAACAGCAAATTATTATACAAACTTTCTATGCGAGCCAGGGGTTTGCTAATGTGAGACTGGGTTTTTTTTCTCTTTACAAATACAGAAATTATGCTTCATTTATTCGAATTTATCATCTCGGGGTCTGGCAGACGGTTATAAATATGACAAGTAAGTGAATATTATTGGTGTCTTACAAACAACATTTCAACTGTTCTGATTGAAATCTGTGCTTCACGAGAGTAAAACTGAGTTCACACTATCTGAGACAAGATACGATACTATAAGAGAAATATACGATACTATAAGAGAAATATACGATACTATAAGAGAAATATACGATACTATAAGAGAAACATACGATACTATAAGAGAAATATACGATACTATAAGAGAAATAAACGATACTATAAGAGAAAGATGCGATACTATAAGAGAAATGTGCTATACTATAAGAGAAAGGTGCGATACTATAAGAGAAAGGTGCGATACTATAAGAGAAAGATGCGATATAATAAGACAACGAATCTATACTATACGAGAAAGATGCAATACGATAAGAGAAAGATATGAAGATATAAGAGACAGATTCGGTACTATTAGAGAAAGATACGATGAGCAGAAGAAAACAGTAAGCGAGGAAGAGAATAACCCAATATATCTCACAATTACTTACAAATAGAGGAGGAAAAAATAGTAATAGGGAAGTAGAGTTTTTCCCCGAGGCTTGGTCCAAGTCCCCAATCTCTGGAGACGTTACAAGAATCGATGAGATTAACATTTTAGTAAGTCCCTACAGTTCCAGGACCGGATCTGTGAACTTAATGTCTAGATTACATATGCACGGTAGTCTGTACTTCCAGGCAGTGTATCTGTCTTGTATACTTCTAGAAACCGTGCGTCTATCTCGTGTCTTTTCAATACTAGACTCTATAGAAGAGCTGTGTCTATGTGTCTCATGTCAAACATTGAAGACAGTATAGACATTATATCTGATATGTATGTACTCCATGTATTCCATGTGCTCCAACCAGCATATTCAGTCTGTATATCTCTATACCTCCTTCAAATACACGACTCTGGTATATTTCGTTCTGAATGTCCTCACAAGTACAGGACTCAAATAGCAATTTTGGGAATACAGATAAGTTGTGTTTCATAGACACTAACTTTACACATCTACACATAGATACTAACTTTACACACCTACTCATAGACACTAACTTTACACATCTGCTCATAGACACTAACTTTACACATCTACTCATAGACACTAACTATACACATCTACTCATAGACACTAACTTTACACATCTACTCATAGACACTAACTTTACACATCTGCACATAGACACTAACTTTACACATCTACTCATAGACACTAACTATACACATCTACTCATAGACACTAACTTTACACATCTACACATAGATACTAACTTTACACATCTACTCATAGACACTAACTTTACACATCTACACATAGATACTAACTTTACACACCTACTCATAGACACTAACTTTACACATCTACTCATAGACACTAACTTTACACATCTACTCATAGACACTAAATTTACAGATCTACTCATAGATACTAACTTTACAAAGTGAACAGGGTATGCTGGTTCTGACATTTTTCGGAAGTAGTGGAATCCAGTTGACAGCTGCAACACTCCAATAACTGTCCGTAAAATCCTAAACTCTGTATTTTTCTTTCTTACTTATATAATTTTACTACGAGACATTGTGCTCTCACTGTCGGTTTGCTAATCCTGTCTCAGTGTTGTATCAGAAAATTCACATGGCTACACCGAGATCTCTAACTAACACATACAGAAATAAACCACATATTCCATGCGAATAGTCCTGAAACACCGAACTGAACTACTTCCATTTGTGGTCACAGAAAAAACAGCTGTTGCATCGTGCTATTTTACCGGAAATTTGTACGGTTCCAGGGACAACGACAGCACAAGATAAACGTCAACTTGTGACAGCTGAAATGGCATGCTTACGTAGAATCCTAGGAATATCGCTGAGAGACAGAGTGAGAAATGAGGACATTAGAGAGAGAACCGGTACCACTCCAATCTTGGAATATATTAAGAGACAACAGATCAAATGGTTTGCACACATCCGCAGACTACCATCAGACAGCATACCACAGCAAGCTATTCTACACAGATACTGCAAAGGCAGACCTAGTGGTCGACCACGAAAACGATGGACCACCGACATAAAAGAGGAGACAAATACCACAATACACTCCAGCACACACGAGGCCCATCTCTAGAGAACTCTTCTACCCCTGACGCTGAATGGCAATAAAGGGTTTAACAAGCAGATAGATAGATAGACTTATATATTGCAAACACAGGCAACATCGAGCAGTCCTGTGTTAGCCAGACACACGCCTTGTATAACACCTACTAGTAGAATCAAAATAAGCCTTCATATGTGACGAATATGATTATTTCCGAGCTTTCCGTTGGTCAATATGCATATACTGTGTGTCGCCTGCAACGCCGACCAAGGAAACTCACGAAATAATCAGAAATATGACGTAAAAATATGACTTGGCTTGTTTTGATTCTGCTGGCAAGTCTTGTAGTTGTGAGTCACGGTTTGAGAGAACATGGTAATAGAGATGTTCCCGGAGAAATTCAAACTGGCAAATCGACTCCCGCAAGCCGAGCCCGATACCACGGTAAAGATCTACATTTCTGTTAATCTGATTTCGATAAAGCGATCACCCACTCTTCCAAGAGTGAGACAAGCACTCTTAAAATCAGGGTTACTCTTCGCTACTCTTGTATTTTTTTTTACCTCCTCCGTTCATAGACACTCCCTTGTCGGTCGCAATGAGTATCAATGTGTTCCGGTCGGTGTTTTTGGTGAATAAAATGACAAAGTGAATTATACTTTTTAAAATCTCTGAGATACATAAAACATTACTTGACGTTGTTATTCATACAAGAAATATGAACTTATAAAACTTCAAAATTGGCACAAATTATACAACATTAGCATTATCAAGTGCCGTCTCCGCATGGAATATTAGCTGCAGCACAATGTATACATCACAAACTCTAAACTGGAACAAATCATGCAACATCACAAACTCTAAACTGGAACAAATCATGCAACATCACAAACTCTAAAGTAGAATGAAGTATGCAACATCACAAACTCTAAACTGGAACAAATCATGCAACATCACAAACTCTAAACTAGAATGAAGTATGCAACATCACAAACTCTAAAGTAGAATGAAGTATGCAACATCACAAACTCTAAAGTAGAATGAAGTATGCAACATCACAAACTCTAAACTGGAACAAATCATGCAACATCACAAACTCTAAACTGGAACAAATCATGCAACATCACAAACTCTAAACTAGAATGAAGTATGCAACATCACAAACTCTAAAGTAGAATGAAGTATGCAACATCACAAACTCTAAAGTAGAATGAAGTATGCAACATCACAAACTCTAAACTGGAACAAATCATGCAACATCACAAACTCTAAACTGGAACAAATCATGCAACATCACAAACTCTAAACTAGAATGAAGTATGCAACATCACAAACTCTAAACTGGAACAAATCATGCAACATCACAAACTCTAAACTGGAACAAATCATGCAACATCACAACCTCTAAACTGGAATAAATCATGCAACATCACAAACTCTAAACTAGAATGAAGTATGCAACATCACAAACTCTAAACTGGAACAAATCATGCAACATCACAAACTCTAAACTAGAATGAAGTATGCAACATCACAAACTCTAAACTGGAACAAATCATGCAACATCACAAACTCTAAACTGGAACAAATCATGCAACTTCACAACCTCTAAACTGGAACAAATCATGCAACATCACAAACTCTAAACTAGAATGAAGTATGCAACATCACAAACTCTAAACTGGAACAAATCATGCAACATCACAAACTCTAAACTAGAATGAAGTATGCAACATCACAAACTCTAAACTGGAACAAATCATGCAACATCACAAACTCTAAACTAGAATGAAGTATGCAACATCACAAACTCTAAACTGGAACAAATCATGCAACATCACAAACTCTAAACTGGAACAAATCATGCAACATCACAAACTCTAAACTGGAACAAATCATGCAACATCACAAACTCTAAACTGGAACAAATCATGCAACATCACAAACTCTAAACTGGAACAAAGTGTACAACATCACAAGTTAAGTCGGTATTTTCTATTATCGCAGAATAAATTTGTATATAATGTTTGAAAAACACTATTTGCTACAAGTTCTATGGATCGTCGGGGTCAGATAGGGGAGCACTGAATATAAACACCATGACCTGCCATGTATGTACTAAGAAATGCTCATCCACATTGTTTTCACTTGCGATCAAACATGAAGTTGTTTTAACGGTGAATATTATTTTCATGTAGTATAGGCTATCTAAACAAAAATATGTGCGCGGGTGGTACATTTTATGATCGATACCGTCTAGTGCTGTGCGCGGTCGCACAGCCGCGCACCTTAGGGGGAACATTGCTCATAAGAAGTGTTTAAGGATGTTTGCGGATGGAATTCATTGTCGCATCCCATAGGTATACATATCGCAGACAAGATGTAATACACAAAACAGTGTATCGCATTCTCCAAACTACATCCTGCTAAGGAATAGAGTACGTGAACGGAGGTAGAAGAAGAAGAAACAAAATGAGAGGCCAGCGCTAACATTATACCACTAATGTTTTGTTATACCACTAATGTATTGTTATACCACTAATGTTTTGTTATACCACTAATGTTGTGTTATACCACTAATGTTTTGTTATACCACTAATGTATTGTTATACCACTAATGTATTGTTATACCACTAATGTTTTGTTATACCACTAATGTATTGTTATACGACTAATGTTTTGTTATACCACTAATGTTTTATTATACCACTAATGTATTGCTATATATTTTTATATCACTACTGTATTGTTATACCACTGCTTTGTTATATATTTGTATACCACTAATGTTTTGTTATACATTATTATAGCACTAATGTATCATTATATATAATAACAAACCATCTGGGGAAGACAAAATGGGGAAGATAGGATTATTATCGCTTTACCAGCAGATTCAGCACTTTGCCTCTATTGAGGCCTTTCTCAACCAAAAGGCCTTTATCAAGATTGCATGCAACAACAAGCAAAACGGCACTATTGACGTTCATAAGGCTGAGCTACACACAAACGTACGCATGCACACACACACACACACAAATCGGCGATTCGACCTAAAAAAGTCAATATCAAGAATGCAACATAACATAGGACGAATAAGAAACGGCACTTTCCATGTTCACATATTAATAGCTAGACGGGATAAATCTGGAAGGCTTTTAGGTTGAAACGTCGATGTGTGTGTTATTACGTGTTTCCATTGATTAGCAAAACTTCGTTTTCCTGTTCCAGGTTTCACCTGCTGGATTATAGTTTTGCTCTAGTTATACCTATTATATAGTGTGGTAATGGACGCAATCCGGTCAGAAAAGACTCATCTTGTGTCAAGAGGAGAAATACAGCAACTTAACAGCGGAGAGTTTGGTAATCAGTACTATAGCGAATCTGTGAGAGTACATGTAACCGGCGTAATGATGACATCACCCCTATAATTAAGTAGGTCACAGAAAAATACAGGCCTATTACCGCATTATTCATACCCTCAAAATGGTGTGCAAGTGCTTTTATTTCACTAACTTCTCTCGAAGATTTAATGTTACAATCCAAAAGGGAGCTAACAAGATTCGATCATTTATTTTATCTGCAGAGTTGTTTCCCATCTTAGAATAACATTAATCTTCAAGATCCCATGGATTATTTCACGCGAAGGTCCTCCTGAATATTCCAGAACACTCATGATTAATCTGCTTGATGACATGCGAGACTAGATGCATGGGAAGTGTAACATCTCTTCATTAGCTTCTCTCTCAGGTCAGGATGTCAACAAGCATCAGGTTCAAACTGGGAAAAAATAAACAGAAATAATGTTCTTGCCGGTCTTCCATAAAACTGCTTTAATATTAACACATAGATACACATAACAACTACTTCTCTCATGCATACACACACGCACACATAAGCACACGCACTGTTCCATGTGACCTCCAATTGCCGGATGGAATGGAATTGTCAAATTCACTTTGTCCCGCCATATAATCAAGTTGAAACGTCCGTGAGATTTAGCCAAGTTCGCTTTGTAAGTGTGTTTATGTGTTCTTTGAATCTTCACGTTTTCAGGCAGTGAAGACTAGGCTTACACGGGTTGAGAAGTAATGGCGGAGCGTGTGGTGAGCACACAAAATAGGGTGGAATATCCAAGTGAAAGATTACAGATTGTCTGATGGATGAAATAGCTGATTGTGGCTTGTAAAGAAATAAATGTGGATTGTGTAGATCGCAGGAGTGAGACAAATGACAAAAGAAAACAAAAACAAATGCGTGGAAAAGATCAGGTCGTGGACTAGTTTAAGACATGAAAATTAATGTTAGTTTTGAAACCAGAAGTGAAGAGTATTGTCTAGTTTTGATATTATATTAATGAATGAAATTTTTTCTGTACACGTCGTGGCGACATCTATGGCAAAGCGCACTTTATTTCCAGAGCCACAAAACTCCCCGGCCCCCGCACCACTTAAAAGGAAAATACGCAGTAATGAAAGTTTTTGAAAGTTTATTAATGTAAGATATTAGAAGTAGGGTAGGGACGAGGTAGGTACTGGGGGGGGGAGGTGGGGGTAGAGAAATATATGAGATAGATGTCTGGTTAGAAGTCTGGTTAGAAGTTTGGTTAGAAGTCTGGTTAAAAGTGTGGTTAGATGTCTGGTTAGAAGTCTGATTATAATTCTGGTTAGAAGTATGGTTAAAGTCTGGTTAAAAGTCAGGTTAGAAATCTGGTTAGAAGTCTGGTTAGAAGTATGGTTAGAAGTCTGGTTAGAAGTCTGGTTAGAAGTCTGGTTAGAAGTCTAGTTAAAGGTCTGGTTAGAAGTCTGGTTAGAAGTCTGTATGGTTAGAAGTCTGGTTAAAAGTCTGGTTAGAAGTCTGGTTAGAAGTCTAGTTAAAGGTCTGGTTAGAAGTCTGGTTAGAAGTCTGTATGGTTAGAAGTCTGGTTAAAAGTCTGGTTAGAAGTCTGGTTAGAAGTCTAGTTAAAGGTCTGGTTAGAAGTCTGGTTAGAAGTCTGGTTAGAAGTCTGGTTAGAAGTCTGGTTAGAAGTCTGGTTAAAAGTCTGGTTAGAAGTCTGGTTAGAAGTCTGGTTAGAAGTCTGGTTAGATGTCTGGTTAGAAGTCTGATTATAATTCTGGTTAGAAGTATGGTTAAAGTCTGGTTAAAAGTCAGGTTAGAAGTCTGGTTAGAAGTCTGGTTAGAAGTCTGGTTAAAAGTCTGGTTAGAAGTCTGGTTAGGGTTTGCTTACACATGATGGCTTTCTGTAACAATCGTAACTACCATTAATGCTTCAAGAATTGAATTTGAGTGTTAGGGTATGTTTGCCTGTGTGTTGTACCATGGGCAATAATTGTCATTGGGTGTCAGGGTGTGTTTATATGCATAATGTATCATAGGCAGAAGGTGTCAAATTAGGTATCAGGTATATGTACATGTATAATGTACTATGGGTGACATATTGGTTTTCAAGTTATGTTTACATATCGTCGCAGCTATGGCGACGCATGACGTATGTTTTGTCAGTTAACTACACGCACAGGATTAACGTATACCCATATAATATTGTGAAAATTACTGATGTTAATATCCAACATCAATGTTGTTATAATGACATCCAACATCGCTGCTACTATATTGGCATTCTTCTTCATCATCCGTACATTCTGAAACTCCAGCTAGATCTCTCTTGTAGCAGGATGTATTCTAGAAATCTCTTTTTTAGCAGTACAATGGTTCTACTAGATTTACAACAGGATGTAGTCCAGAGAATGGAATTGAGTTGTGTCGCCCTTTTAGGTACAGTACAAGTAGACGCCACCACAAAGTCGAGTTAGTTCCCTTCATCATTTAATAATTTAAATATTAATTTATTTTAGGGTTTGGGTTAGGGTTAGGATAGTTGTGTTTTATATAACCAACCCCAACCCTAACTAAATAAATACTTTAATTATTAAATGATGAACATGAAATTTACAAACATAGACAATAGAAAAACAATTAAACATGTGATGGCGTCTACTTGTATTATACCCCGTTTTACTTTGCCCCGATGGCCAGAAAAATCCGTCTTCTGTGGAATAATGGCATTCAACATCATTGTTGTTATAATGACATGCATCATTATTGTTACCACATTGTAGTCAAACATCAGTGTTGCCATACAGATATAAAGCATTATTGTTAGTATAATGACAATCAAACGATCACGGATGAGAGTGGGACCTTTGTTGTTACTACGAGTAGCATGACCATGGATATTATGGCGATGACCAGGGCATGTGATTGGGTAGGTACACACACAGAAGGTAAAGCAGGTCTACATCTTGAGTGACTCTATGTGTATGATTAGAAAAGTACATGTGGGTTTCATTCGAGAACAGTGGACTGATGCCTTGAGAAAGGCGAGGCTGAAAGTGGCTACATTTATTTTCCTGCCGGACATGTTGGTGTGTGAGGCAATGCAAGAGCGGTTGAAATGGCGTCATGCGCGTTTGTGGCACAGGGCGATGGGGCAATCAATTACGCTGACGTTATGAACTCCTTAAGAGATATAGCACTCGAGAGTGAGACTAGTGTGGATGACGATTACTTTCCAATGGTCAGGATTAAAGATCAAAGTTTGAAATGTGGCGTTGCTAGAAGTGAAAATTATGGAGGGCACAGAAGAATGATGGTGAGCCAGCATAGGAGCGGTACTATCAGCAGAAGTGTAATGGCACATACACTCAGGGAGAGATCGGATCAACTATGAACGTGTCCAGTTTGCAGTGATGATGATCCGACGACTAACTGACTAACTTACTTACTAACTAATTAACTAATTAACCAACCAACTAACTAGCCAACCAACCAACCAACCATCCATCCAGCCAGCCAACCAACAAATTAACTAACTAACTAATTAATTAATTTATTAACTAAATAACTCACCATAATGACACTGGAAATTATTGTTGCTGTAATGGCATCCAATAATATTGCTGCTATATTGGGTACAGTCCTAATAGAGATCAACATATATTAAACGGAATAAACTTTAGTGGAACGAAGTTTACTCGTAACCAGGTACAATATGACATAAATACTTATTATACAAGGGACATAATATAAAATAATGCAACAAGTTCTATTAGGACAAGTAATCTTGCATAAGAGCAAGAGTATCGTGATATGTGGTATCTGTGGTTGTTGTCCTTGATGTACACATAAATTCAGCATGATACATTTTAAGATGCTATAGAGATGTGACACGGTGTGTATTGTTTCTCCATTCCACGCTATCCCACGCTCGTGTAATGTGCAAAGCGTCATTGTTTCCATTGTGCTTCAGTAACGCGCAGATAGTAAAACGACAAACATTTGTACCGCGCACTCATTATTTCTACGCGCTACACACTCAGAGAGCCTCCCCCTTCCACGCCAGTATTTAGCACGCAGAAGTAATGTTGAGTACATATATTATCAGCAGGTAGTATTTTTTCTGCTTTGTAGAAACACCAAGAAATTGTCTATGGATGTGGTGAATAATTTGTATTGGAAATAGCGAGTGTTAATTAAGTATTACCATCATATCAGATCACATTCTAACAAGTCGGGTTACAACCAGCAAAAGCAACCACTACGAACATGTGTATTTCCTGTGGCGACATATGGATGTGAAGCATGGACACTAAATAAAACAGTGGCCAAGAGAATAACATCATTTGAATTAAAGTGTTATAGAAGAGTTTGAAAATACCATGGACAACGAAGAAAACAAACCAGGAGGTGTTACGAACAATTAACGTCCAGGAAGGCTGGCTTCTGAACACTATATTAAAGAAAAAGCTAGCTTTTTCGGTCATATTAAGAGACACGACGGCATGGAGAGAGTGCTAATGGAGGGGATGATAGGGCAACAGGGGCAAAGGCCGACCAAGACACCGTTGGACAAAAGACATTCAAGAATGCCTGCGCATGTCACTGGAAGATGCAGGGCAACTTGTTCAAGACCGCAGAGAATACAAGAGATCCATAGGAAGGACTATGTTCTGGAAAGAATATGTCATTTGATGATGATGAGAAACACAACATTTCTGGGGAGACTTAAACCGTCATTTTTGAGTTAGCAGCAGCCATGTTTGTTATTGTATATAGCAATAAATACCAGATAATTGTCATGCGGAGTGACTATCTTCAAAAAGTTGGATTAAAAACCTGAACGATGTATTGATGTCTACTAGGAAAGAACCTTATAATTATTTGTAAGAATCTTCTTCGAATAATAACATGCAAAATTATTGTTGCTATAATTACATCCAACATTATTGTTGTACTATTGTTACGCAATACTATTGTTGCTACAATGACATCCAATATTATTTCTGATATAATGACATCCAGCTGTTACAACTCTACCCAGCATTAGTATTGCTGTAATGCTAAACCTTCCCTCCACTAGCCTGCTGGACACCTCAAGGGCAGAGGTACAGTATCCGCTTAGCCTCCCGATCAGGGTTACGTGAAGTCGCGGCAGGCAGACGATGTATAGAAGCGTCAAGCAGCTGAGAAGATGTTTCTGTGCTGGTCACCACTTCAAATGTTCTAGACAAATGATGATACAAGTAAATTTAAGTAGGAAGCCAGAGGACAATTTTTAAAAATTCTTGAGACTAACGGGAATTGAACCAGACCGTTCAACGGCACCAAATCGCCTAACAACTACTGCACACGCGTTCCTCCGTACTTGACTAACCGCATCTCCAAAAAAAGATGCGATTTTGTCAAGACATTCTAAGCGTGCACTCAAAGTCACCCGAACGAACCAATCGAGACAAGGACTATTACAACAACAACACACCTCCCGTACAGGTATTGAAATATCCTCAGTAACAAATGTAACAACACTCAGTAACAACACATCATAGACAAATATAGTCATAATGGCTAGGAGAACCCGCCCAGTATAGGGCACTGCGTTCACAGAAAGAAACTTCAACCTACTGTATGTATGCACAGAAAAATATCATGTTCAAACTGCAGAGATGTGGTGTTATAGAAGAATGTTAAGAACACCATGGACATATTAAAAATAAGCAAAATTAAGATATCGTACAAGAACCACATTCCAAAAAAGAGCTGCTTACCGGCATCAGAACCGGACAGTTCACATTTGTTGAACACATCATCAGAAGTGGAAATATGGAACACATTATAACAACAGGCAAGTTGAAGAGCAAGAGAGGTAAGGGAAGCAGAGAAGATGTTTGATAATCTAGCATTGTAGCATAAGAGAACATCGGTTTCGGAAATTATTGACAGCACACTAAATAGAAGGATGTGAAAAGACACGATAACCAACGACACACGGCATGACATCACACGGCATAACATCACACTACATGACATCACATGGCATGACATCACACGGCATGACATCACACGGCATAAAATCACACTACATGACATCACATGGCATGACATCACACGGCATGACATCACACGGCATGACATCACACATGCCATCACACGTCATGACATCACACGGCATAACATCACACTACATGACATCACATGGCATGACATCACACGGCATGACATCACACGGCATAAAATCACACGGCATAAAATCACACTACATGACATCACATGGCATGACATCACACGGCATGACATCACACGGCATGACATCACACATGCAATCACACGTCATGACATCACACATGACATCGAACTTCATTACATCACACGACATGACAACACAAGACATGGACCATAAGACGAAGCATGTTATCCAACATTATTTATTATAGTTCATCCATCATTATTTTTTGCTATAATGACATCTATTATTGTTTGTTGCTATAATTACAGCCATCATTATTTGTTGCTATAAATGGACTTCATGGGAGAACGGTTAGCTTATCGTTGACTTTACAAGCTGTAAATGAATATCTGAAGCATGAGTTAGTGGAGGTAAATACAGCAAGGAAGGGAACTGACCTCTCCACCTAATAGTTGCATCGGATTAGTATATAAAAAGATATTTTCATCCCGACTGCAGGTTGTTAAAGTGGGATCTAACTTTATCTTAATGACATTCAGCATTATTGTAATTGTAAATCACGTCTAGTTTTACTTCTGCTATAATGACATCAAACATTACTGTTGCTACCATGACATCAAACATTACTGTTGCTACCATGACATCAGACATTACTGTTGCTACCATGACATCAGACATTACTGTTGCTACCATGACATCAGACATTATTTTTGCTACCAAGACATCAGACATTATTGTTGCTACCAAGACATCAGACATTATTATTGCTACCATGCCATCAGACATTATTGTTGTTGCCATGACATCAAACATTATTGTTGCTACCATGACATCAATCAGTATTGTTGCTACCATGACATCAGACATTATTGTTGCTACCATGACATCAGACATTATTGTTGTTATAATGACATCCAAATTTACTGATGCTATAATGACATCCAAATTTACTGATGCTATAATGACATCCAAATTTACTGATGCTATAATGACATCCAAATTTACTGATGCTATAATGACATCCAACATTATTGTTTCACTAATAGCATTCAATATAAGTGTTGCTACAATGACATTCAAAATTATTGCTATAATGACATTCAACATTAATGTCTCTATAATGACATAATCGCTTCTCGTTTGAAATGTTTTCTAATAGGACATAATTTCGTTTCTTATCTAACAAGACTTTTTTTTCTTTTACAACTTTATTTTTCGTTCGTCCTCAATAAAATTGTCAAACTAACAACTCACAAATTATTGTTGAGTGACATTAAATGTCACAAGTTGTAGAGAATGTGTATAATCTAGAATCTCTTCTCACTTCTGCACTTCGCAGGCAGCTTGATTAATGTTTCCACAAGAATAATTACAAGCATTTTTTTAAAACGCGAATAGAGTGCATGGCACTGCACGCTGCTGAACAACAGGACCTGAGTCATTCCCTGTGGCCGTCTCATTAATTTTATTTCTATTTTATTATTTTATTCTGCTTAGAATTTTTCCAACACGATGCAAGACTTTATACAAAATGTATTTTTTTTATTTTTTGTTTTTGTTTTTCATATTTGATAGCACATCAATATTTTGCATTAATTGTAGAATATTCAAGTCACAGAGTTGACTAAATATCACATGACTATTATAGATTTCATGTCACAGAGTTGACTAAATATCACATGACTATTATTGATTTCATGTCACAGAGTTGACTAAATATCACATGACTATTATTGATTTCATATCACAGAGTTGACTAAATATCACATGACTATTATTGATTTCATGTCACAGAGTTGACTAAATATCACATGACTATTATTGATTTCATGTCACAGAGTTGACTAAATATCACATGACTATTATAGATTTCATGTCACAGAGTTGACTAAATATCACATGGCTATCATTAATTTCATGTCACAGAGTTGACTAAATATCACATGACTATTATAGATTTCATGTCACAGAGTTGACTAAATATCACATGACTATTATTGATTTCATGTCACAGAGTTGACTAAATATCACATGACTATTATTGATTTCATGTCACAGAGTTGACTAAATATCACATGACCATTATAGATTTCATGTCACAGAGTTGACTAAATATCACATGACTATTATAGATTTCATGTCACAGAGTTGACTAAATATCACATGACTATTATAGATTTCATGTCACAGAGTTGACTAAATATCACATGACTATTATTGATTTCATGTCACAGAGTTGACTAAATATCACATGACTATTATTGATTTCATGACACAGAGTTGACTAAATATCACATGACTATTATTGATTTCATGTCACAGGGGTGACTAAATATCACATGAATATTATTGATTTCATGTCACAGAGTTGACTAAATATCACATGACTATTATTGATTTCATGTCACAGAGTTGACTAAATATCACATGACTAACTCTGACTAAATTTCACATTATTGACTAAACGTTGCATTTCTGACTAAATGTCACATTGCTGACTAAATGTCACATTGCTGACTATATATTACAGTGTTCACTACATGTTAAAGTTTTCACTAAATATCGCATTATTGACTAAATGCCATATTCCTGACTAAATGTCCTACTGTTGACTAAATGTCAAACTAATGACAGAATGTCACATTACAAACGAAATGTCAGTGTTGTCTACATGTCTCATTGTCGACTAAATATCACATCATTTTCCAAATGCAATATTACAGAATAAATGTTACATTATTGACAAACTGTCACATCATTGACCAATATTGACATTATTGACTAAATGTAATATCATTGACTAAATGTAATATCATTGACTAAATGTAATATCATTGACTAAATGTAATATCATTGACTAAATGTAATATCATTGACTAAATGTAATATCAAACTTCTTTCTCTCGCCTGGAATATGTCTACATTTACAGTTTATCCACTTCCAGAAATATGCAACTGTTTTGTAATTCACACACAGAGATGGGGATGTTGATCCGCCAGTGTTGTTTCTATGAGCCAGTGTTGTTTCTATGAGCCAGTGTTGTTTCTATGAGCCAGTGTTGTTTCTATGAGTCAGTGTTGTTTCTATGAGCCAGTGTTGTTTCTATGAGCCAGTGTTGTTTCTATGAGCCAGTGTTGTTTCTATGAGCCAGTGTTGTTTCTATGAGCCAGTGTTGTTTCTATGAGTCAGTGTTGTTTCTATGAGTCAGTGTTGTTTCTATGAGTCAGTGTTGTTTCTATGAGCCAGTGTTGTTTCTATGAGTCAGTGTTGTTTCTATGAGTCAGTGTTGTTTCTATGAGTCAGTGTTGTTTCTATGAGTCAGTGTTGTTTCTATGAGTCAGTGTTGTTTCTATGAGTCAGTGTTGTTTCTATGAGTCAGTGTTGTTTCTATGAGTCAGTGTTGTTTCTATGAGTCAGTGTTGTTTCTATGAGTCAGTGTTGTTTCTATGAGTCAGTGTTGTTTCTATGAGTCATTGTTGTTTCTATGAGCCAGTGTTGTTTCTATGAGCCAGTGTTGTTTCTATGAGTCAGTGTTGTTTCTATGAGCCAGTGTTGTTTCTATGAGTCAGTGTTGTTTCTATGAGCCAGTGTTGTTTCTATGAGCCAGTGTTGTTTCTATGAGCCAGTGTTGTTTCTATGAGCCAGTGTTGTTTCTATGAGCCAGTGTTGTTTCTATGAGTCAGTGTTGTTTCTATGAGTCAGTGTTGTTTCTATGAGTCAGTGTTGTTTCTATGAGTCAGTGTTGTTTCTATGAGCCAGTGTTGTTTCTATGAGTGAGTGTTGTTTCTATGAGCCAGTGTTTTTTCTATGAGTCAGTGTTGTTTCTATGAGTCAGTGTTGTTTCTATGAGTCAGTGTTGTTTCTATGAGTCAGTGTTGTTTCTATGAGTCAGTGTTGTTTCTATGAGTCAGTGTTGTTTCTATGAGTCAGTGTTGTTTCTATGAGCCAGTGTTGTTTCTATGAGTCAGTGTTGTTTCTATGAGTCAGTGTTGTTTCTATGAGCCAGTGTTGTTTCTATGAGTCAGTGTTGTTTCTATGAGTCAGTGTTGTTTCTATGAGTCAGTGTTGTTTCTATGAGTCAGTGTTGTTTCTATGAGTCAGTGTTGTTTCTATGAGCCAGTGTTGTTTCTATGAGTCAGTGTTGTTTCTATGAGCCAGTGTTGTTTCTATGAGTCAGTGTTGTTTCTATGAGTCAGTGTTGTTTCTATGAGCCAGTGTTGTTTCTATGAGTCAGTGTTGTTTCTATGAGCCAGTGTTGTTTCTATGAGTCAGTGTTGTTTCTATGAGTCAGTGTTGTTTCTATGAGCCAGTGTTGTTTCTATGAGCCAGTGTTGTTTCTATGAGTCAGTGTTGTTTCTATGAGCCAGTGTTGTTTCTATGAGTCAGTGTTGTTTCTATGAGCCAGTGTTGTTTCTATGAGCCAGTGTTGTTTCTATGAGCCAGTGTTGTTTCTATGAGCCAGTGTTGTTTCTATGAGCCAGTGTTGTTTATATGAGTCAGTGTTGTTTCTATGAGCCAGTGTTGTTTCTATGAGTCAGTGTTGTTTCTATGAGTCAGTGTTGTTTCTATGAGTCAGTGTTGTTTCTATGAGTCAGTGTTGTTTCTATGAGTCAGTGTTGTTTCTATGAGTCAGTGTTGTTTCTATGAGTCAGTGTTGTTTCTATGAGTCAGTGTTGTTTCTATGAGTCAGTGTTGTTTCTATGAGCCAGTGTTGTTTCTATGAGTCAGTGTTGTTTCTATGAGTCAGTGTTGTTTCTATGAGTCAGTGTTGTTTCTATGAGTCAGTGTTGTTTCTATGAGTCAGTGTTGTTTCTATGAGCCAGTGTTGTTTCTATGAGTCAGTGTTGTTTCTATGAGTCAGTGTTGTTTCTATGAGTCAGTGTTGTTTCTATGAGTCAGTGTTGTTTCTATGAGCCAGTGTTGTTTCTATGAGTCAGTGTTGTTTCTATGAGTCAGTGTTGTTTCTATGAGTCAGTGCTGTTTGTCTCAACATTTCATATTCGGAATATTCGTGAAATATAGTCTGAGTTGGCTACCCATATATCCTACATCATGTACTCAATATACTGCAATATTGACGTCAATGTCCAACATGATGGACTAAATATACAACAAATTGTATTCAATGTCCTACAATAGGCTCTTTTGCCACTGACCACACTATGCTGCCACTGGCTAGGCTCTGTTGTTACTGACCAATATATATTGACACAAATTTTGGTATCCCCAGCATTGACACTATCCTGATGCAGACGCAGATTAGTTGGCAGTTCATTTGGTGCGTATGCTAGACCATCGCCTGCCAAAGATACTTCTCTATGGTGAGCTGGAGAAGGGTACACGATCTCAAGGTGGCAAAGAGCGCTACAAGGACTCGTTAAAGACATTACTGAAAGCCTTTGAAGTAGACAAAGATACATGGGAAAATCGTGCAAAAATAGATCTACACAGCGCTCTACAATCAAAAAGAGCGCATCATCTTGTGAAAAGAGGAGAAATGCAGCAGCTCAACAGCGGAGAGTAGCTAGAAAGTCACGGATAGACCAAAATCTGTCTACAGTTGTCATTCCATGCCCGAGCTGTCCAAGAACATTTACAGCTCGAATATGGCTCACTAGCCATCTACGAACTATTAGACATGGACATAATTCTAGCTGATTTTCAAAAGTGGATGTCATCATTACTTATGATTGACGAACACGCATATATTGACACTGACAAGACTGCTGGCACTGACAAGACTGCTGGCACTGACAAGACTGCTGGCACTGACAAGACTGCTGGCACTGACAAGACTGCTGGCACTGACAAGACTGCTGGCACTGACAAGACCGCTAGCACTGACAAGAATGTTGGCACTGACCAGTCTATTTTACCATTGACTAGCCTATATTGCCACTGGTTAGTCACTAGCATAGACTGGTAAGATCCTAACAAGTCATCGGTACAGCTAAACATAAGATTCTAACAAGTCATCGGTACAGCTAAACATAAGATTCTAACAAGTCATCGGTACAGCTAAGCATAAGATTCTAACAAGTCATCGGTACAGCTAAACATAAGATTCTAACAAGTCATCGGTACAGCTAAACACAAGATTCTAACAAGTCATCGGTATAGCTAAACATAAGATTCTAACAAGTCATCGGTACAGCTAAACATAACGTAATTACTAAATACAATTTGTTCACATTCAAGAAATGTGTATTCTATCTCTTGTATGGTCAGTTATCACGAATAGAATTCTGGACTGAAAATTCTGCTTGACAGAAATTACAGACAACACATTTGTGGAGCGAAATCTCTGAAGGAATAGATATTGTAATCCTGTGATTAGGGGCCAGAACCTAAGCTTCCATCTCGGAACACGAATCTTGTCAGAAAATTGTTGCAAGAATGTCTGAAAGTATTACATTTATTCACACCGTGCTTGATTTTAGGAAACCGTTTTATTTTACAATTTAATCTTTATGCCCATTCTCAATCTGTCCATCTGTTCTGTGCATTTCATGGGTAAGGTCTAGTAATGTCAGTTTTTGCTCTGCTCATCTGACATTCTGATCAAAATTACACCATCTGTACAGTCCAGTAATGTCCATTATAATTATGTCCGTCATTCTCTGCATGACACTTGTAATCTCCTGTAATACCCATTCTGACTACTTCCATCTGCCATTCTCTGCAATGTCCACTTTTACTCCGTCCATCTATCATTTTCTGAATGGAGTGTGGTGTCTCCTGTAATGTCCATTTCTCTTTCTATGGCTGCCAAGTGTAATATTCAATAATGTTCATTCTTTCTCCATCCGTCTATGTTCTTGATATGTCGGATGATGATCCGACGACTAACTAACTAACCAACCAACCAACCAACCACCCAACCAACCAACCAACCAACAGACCAACCAACTAACTAACTAACTAACCAACCAACTAACTAACTAACTAACTAACCAACTAACTAACCAACCAACTAACTAACTAACTAACCAGCCAACTAACTAACTAACTAACTAACTAGCTAGCTAACTATGTGTGCTAATTTTTTTCTGCGTTCAACATCTGCTGTCATGAAATATTGTCCCACCTGAGGTCAGGGTGAAGCTCACTGTCTTATCCATGCTATAACATAAACCCCCACAGATGTCATGACATGTGTACTCTTATGTAACGTCCATTCTTACTCATCCATCTGTCATTCTCTGCATGACATGTGTAATCTCATGCATGACATGTGTAATCTCATGCATGACATGTGTAATGTTCAGTTAACATTTTTTAGTGTAGGCAAGTTGCCCTTGCAGGCATATAATCACATGAGATCAGGGTACAATGCCAGAGGAAGACCACGGAAAAGATGGATAGAAAACGTCAGGGATATCCTGAATAGACACGATCATAGCACAACCGAGGCCACACACCTGGCATTAGAACGCAAGCTTGAGCTCGAATCACTCCTACGCTTAACGGCAAGAGTGGATAAACCACCTGGGGAAAGACAATAGAGAATAGATAGTGTAGAACACTGTTTACCACGTGTCACATTTCTGAATAACAGTTGATCTCCCTGTGATGCATGGCACTCCTCATTCTTCCTATATCCATTCCAGTGAGTTCTCCCTTATCTCCAGATTTTATCTGTTTGGGGGTTGTTGAGAGCACCCGCGTGCATGACTGCAGTGTCAGTACCAATGGATCGATGTGATACAGTCAATGCGCTAAGAGAGCTTGATCGGTCTAAAGATTTTTCACTAGTTTTAATCATAATCGCTCTCAATACTGAAGGAGATTTCTGCAAACAATAGAACGATGATTCTATTGAGACTGGAACTTCAGCAGCTACACTCTAATGATTATATATTGGACTGGAACTTCAGCAGCTACACTCTAATGATTATATATTGGACTGGAACTTCAGCAGCTACACTCTAATGATTATATATTGGACTGGAACTTCAGCAGCTACAATCTGATGATTTTATTGAGACTGGAATTTCAGCAGATACACTCTAATGATTCTATTGAGACGGATTAGAACACATATTGCACTTGTCCGATAGTGTCAGGTAATGTCCGGTATAGTATCAGGTAATGTCCGGTAGTGTCAGGTAATGTCCGGTAGTGTCAGGTAATGTCCGGTAGTGTCAGGTAATGTCCGTTAGTGTCAGGTAATGTCCGGTAGTGTCAGGTAATGTCCGGTAATGCGCTGATGACAACTTTCACTGGAAATTCTGCTTCCAGCTTTCTTAAATACTCTCAGCCTTCGTTTTTCTAAACATATTTTTATTATCGGTTTTGTTTTATCTTTTCCATGCTGGTTTCACATGTAGGATGTGATGATGTTCATCCTACATGGATCAGAGCATCCGTCTTTGACCACTCGGTATTCCTTTTCAAGCTGGGATTTTAGTTTACAATTTCAACATGTTCTCAAGCTACAATAAATATATAAATTTTGTTGCATTGTGATTGTTCTTTAATAATAAATCCTCGTTACTTCTATGTTATGTTATGTTATGTTATTTTATGTTATGTTATGTTATGTTATTTACCCCATGTCACATCTGTGGAAGTAACATTATTTTATGTGTATGTGTGTTTTATGTTTACAAAATAAACCTAATTTGTTTATTCTAGTACTGAGGACTTCTGGCAACTTATTAGTGTTAAATGTTCGTGGTTCTTGAGGAATTTACATACATGTGTAGTGTGTGTATTGTTGTTGTCTGTGTGTTGATCGACCCGTCCTTATTCATAGTGATTTGAGAATATACATGTTGGAAGCCTGGACTAAAATGGCATCTTTCTTAGGGATGATGTGGTTCAAGGGATGAGGTGTGGTCCAAGGGATGAGGTGTGGTCCAAGGGATAGGGTGTGGTCCAAGGGATGAGGTGTGGTCCAAGGGATGAGGTGTGGTCCAAGGGATGAGGTGTGGTACCAGGCGTAAAACTTGAGATTCAACTTGAGAGGTGAGTGAGTGCCATCTGAAATGACCTGGTTCAAATCTCGTTAGTGACATTAATATATTTCTGTATTCTGTTTATTGCGATTGGTAAGACCTAATGATAAAAGATAAAATGATTCGGTCATCTAACAAGAATGAATCCCAATCTACTCCCGGTAGCACCGTACAACAGAGAATGTCTGGCTGTAGAGAGAAAGGCAGAAGAAGATGCAGATGAATCGACACTATCAAAGATATTTTAACGAGACATAATCTAAATTCAACTTAAGTCTCCCAACTGGCAAGGAGTAGAAATCTTCGGTTCCCAATGACGGCACACAGCTAGAAAAGACACGACAAGGTAAGACAAAACCTCCCAAAGACAAGACAAGACAAGTTAAGACAAGACAAGGTAAGACGTAACTCACTTCGTGTTTTTTGCTTTTGTTGCACAACGTATAACGTGGTGATTCTTGTGGTCCTAACATTTCGGAAACTTAGTCGAGTAGCGAATTGTAAGAGTGATTCACCAAGTCTTACAGTTAAGCTTCAAATATAAGAGACATTTGTGTGCCCATTATGCTCGAAGCAGTCTCTTAAACAAACGAGAGGTAAAAATTGTTTCAATTTCTCTGTAATTGGAAACATCCGCTTATCTTTTAAATCGTTTGTCAGAGGGATGTTCAGAGGGGGGGGGGATTGGAGGAGGAGGAAGCGGTTGATGTCAGACAAATATATGAATAAATTAGAGAGAGAGAGAGAGAGAAAAAAAAAAACCGGGCAGGTGAGTGAGAAATAGAGAAAATGAAATGTTGACATACAAGAAGAATTAAATTAGAAGCTAAAATTATAGTGGGGAACAAGGGAACAAATAAGTGAAAATTATAGTGGGAAATAGGGCAACAAATAAGTGAAAATTGTAGTGGGGAACAAGGGAACAAATAAGTGAAAATTATAGTGGGGAATAGGGCAACAAATATGTGAAAATTATAGTGGGGAACAAGGGAACAAAAAAGTGAAAATTATAGTGGGGAACAGGAGAACAAATAAGTGAAAATTATAGTGGGGAACAGGGGAACAAATAAGTGAAAATTATAGTGGGGAACAAGGGAACAAATAAGTGAAAATTATAGTGGGGAACAAGGGAACAAATAAGTGAAAATTATAGTGGGAAACAGGGGAACAAATAGGTGAAAATTATAGTGGGGAACAGGGGAACAAATAAGTGAAAATTATAGTGGGAAACAGGGGAACAAATAGGAGAAAATTATAGTGGGGAATTGGGGAACAAATAAGAGAAATTATAGAACAGAACAGAGGAAAGAAAATGTGAAAATTATAGAACAGAACAGAAGAAAGAATATTTGAAAATTATAGAACAGAACAGAGGAAAGAATATGTGAAAATTATAGAACAGAACAGAGGAAAGAAAATGTGAAAATTATAGCGGCGAACATAGAAAAGAATACGTGAAAATTATAAAGGGAAACAGAGAACATAATAATTTAATATTATAGATTGGAACAGTGAAAATATTCAGTAAAAATGAGATAATTTTACAGAGATAAACACAGATATACCAAACAGTTTCCGTAAAACGCTAAAATAAAAACAATAGAAATATATTAGAATAACGAGATACTTAAAGTAATGCTTATGAAAACTGAACAGCTTTCACAAAAGCCGGAGGTTGTGGCAACTGGAATACCAGAATCTGTGTGACCTCCACTATTTGTTGATGTTTCTAAATCTCGGATATAACTAAATTGAAGTAGCATCCGTGGTTGAATGCAGCGTACCTCACTATAAAAGCTAAATATTACGTAACTTGAATAATTCATGAAAACATGGACCAATGACTGAGGAACTAGAGATCAGCCAATCAAACACAGGTGGTGCCACTCAATTGAGGGTTAGAAGAAGATTTCGAACACACTCACCCCCCTTTCTCGAATTAGCAAATGATAACAAAACTTTTAGTATTTGTCACTTAACCAAAACGTGGGCCACCAGCTAAATGTCGTCCCCCCAACCCCCCCCCCCCCCTTTAAGCGATTAAGGTCATCAAATTTTCCATCAAATAGAATTACTGACACAAGAACACGCACGAATGACCCGTATTTTAGGTGACACTACACATAAGGTGAACTTACCTACGGTCATTGTGACAGTACACACTAAAAATGTGTCTATGACTATAAGAAATCAGTATCGACAATGGGACGAGGATTTGCTGAGATCAAACAACATTCCGTCCACAAACACTTCACTAGACACGGACGGACAACATAGCAATGACGATCACGAAACTACAGTGACCACAGAACAATGTTCTGTATAGAAAATGAAGAGATATGAGGTGTTATTCAAATGACTATAACAGCGTAATCATGGTAATTATAATAAATCAATGGCTTCTACGACCGTTTGTTGCCGGGACCCGAAAGGGGAGCAAAGAATAGCAACACTGTTTACCTTCCACGCATGTCGTAAAAGGCGACTAAGGAGGTTATGAGATGGAGTTAGCTGTCCCATCCCGTATAGGGTCAGTGACCCAAAGCCATGCTGAAATTGGATGTATCAGGCCGAAAGGCGCAGATATCGCAGCAATGATGTAAACTATGACACAACGCATTCCGTTCTCCGGACTACTTCCTGCTAATCTGCAGGAGTTTGAGAACGAAAGCAGAAGAAGAAGAAGAAGAATGGCTTCTACATTTATTTATGTCAATATTTGGTGTATACACCACGTTGTCAATATTCAGTCTATACATGTACTTTTATCAGTGTTTAGTCATTACATTTAGTTCTGTCAATGTGTGTCCAGATATTTAGTTATGTCAATGTTTGATATATAAGCTATGTCTCGGCACATTCGACATGATGACAGCTACAATTTGTTGCTATTACTAGTTTCTGTAACCATAACTAACACCACTAGCATCTGTCACCATAACTGACACCACTAGCATCTGTCACCATAACTGACACCACTAGCATCTGTCACCATAACTGACATCACTAGTATCTCTCACTATAACTGACATCACTAGCATATGTCACCATAACTGACATCACTAGCATCTGTCACCATAACTGACACCACTAGCATCTGTCACCATAACTGACACCACTAGCAACTGCCACCATAACTGACATTAGTTGTAGCTGGACACGTAATGTGGTAATTTAGAGTGTCCATTGTCTATTGTATGTCTTAGAATGTTGACAAACCTGATACATGTATGTGGCACATATCAGCTAAACGTTCACCTCGCAGGATACACTTCGACCATCTAATTAGCCACACACAGGAGACGGTCGTTGACCATCTAAACGTTCACACACAGGAGACAGTCGTTGACCATCTAAACGTTCACACACAGGAGACAGTCGTTGACCATCTAAACGTTCACACACAGGAGACAGTCGTTGACCATCTAAACGTTCACACACAGGAGACAGTCGTTGACCATCTAAACGTTCACACACAGGAGACAGTCGTTGACCATCTAAACGTTCACACACAGGAGACGGTCGTTGACCATCTAATTAGCCACACACAGGAGACGGTCGTTGACCATCTAATTAGCCACACACAGGAGACGGTCGTTGACCATCTAATTAGCCACACACAGGAGACGGTCGTTGACCATCTAAATCAGGGCTATTCAACTATATTTACTCGGGGGACAAAATTTAGAAAATGAGGATAATCACGGGCCAGATTTATAAAAAAAAAACCACATTAAATGATTTTATACATTTAGTTTTTTTTATAACTTTATTTCACTGTTTTAGCAATAATCCGCGGACCACTTACTATGCCTCCTCGGGCCGGATTTGACGCGCGGGCCACCTATTGAATAGTCCTGATCTAAACATTCACACACTGGAGACAGTCGTTGACAATCTAAACATTCACACTTGAAACGCTCATCGACTGGTTTAATGAGTCGAACGATAGACACTCATAGACTTTTGTAAATAGTCACACAGGCAAGAGACATTCATAGACTTTTGTAAATAGTCACACAGGCATGAGACACTCATAGACTTTTGTAAATAGTCACACAGGCAAGAGACATTCATAGACTTTTGTAAATAGTCACACAGGCAAGAGACATTCATAGACTTTTGTAAATAGTCACACAGGCAAGAGACATTCATAGACTTTTGTAAATAGTCACACAGGCAAGAGACACTCATAGACTTTTGTAAATAGTCACACAGGCAAGAGACACTCATAGACTTTTGTAAATAGTCACACAGGCAAGAGACATTCATCAACCGTATAAATGTTGGCATGATCGACTTTTGAGAATATCCCCACATAACAGATGTTCGTCGACTGATATAGACAGTTATAAGCCAACACGCATCGACCGTTTTAGCAGTCTCGCAGAGGCACTCATGCACTTTCTAAAACGTCACCCAGGAGCCACTGATCGACCTTCTAAAAAGTCACCCAGGAGCCACTGATCGAACTTCTAAAACGTCACCCAGGAAACGCTGATCAACGTTCTAAACAATCATATAGTAGACACTAATCTACATTCTAAAAGCCCACACGCAAGACACTTACTGACATGCCCCTACAGGTTATTTATTTAAGAACCCCCCTGGTTAAACGCACCGCCGGCGTTCCCTTCTACCTAGCTTTGAAATCATTTCTCCGAGTTATCTTGGAGTTGATTAATTCCAATAACCTTGTCACAACAATCAGTCATTTCAAATCTTTCCAATTTTGGAAGTGACATCCTGTCCAGTGCGTGTGATCAGTTGTTGGCTCACGACATGAAATGAGTTTCACCACGAAACGAAGTGTCCGAAATGGCGCCCCGAGAGAACTTGTTTAAGCGGAATCTAGATTGTGTGAGCCTTCTCTAATCAGTTTCTCTTCGGCAAATCTGGCCATCAAAAAAACGTTGTTAGACACTGGTAAATCTGGCCATCAAAAAACGATGCTAGACACTGGCAAGCATAACATCTCTTTATGAGCTATTGACCTTCTCGTCGAACTTGAACGTGGGAATGTGTGTGGTAGTTAAACTGTTACGTCTCTTGTAGGTGGATTGGATAGAAATGACTTCTCTCACATCAAGTGCCAATCAACAAACAAACATATGTAAATAAATAAAAACAATAAGTAAATATACTAACATATGACTGTTTTAGCTTGATTGTAATATCCGTATTAGCATACGGTTGAGAGAGTAGGAATATAACAAATGCAATGGAAAAGAAATAACATTCATTAGAAAATAAAACTCATAGAAAACTCTAAAATATTAGTTGGGAAGAATTCAAAACAAACAAGCAAGTACGATAACACATCAAACAGGAATATGTTTCTACAACAATAAGAAGACAACGATAGACTTATAACGGAAACGTATTTATAATAAATGAAAACAGACTGCCACTACAAGCATTAAAATTGATACGAGATGGCAAAAGAAAAAGTGGAATACCAAAGAGATTTTTCGCAGAACAGCTATCAAAGTGGGTATGACTATGGGTCTCAACACCATGCAAGAATTACACAAAGTTAGTATCATATCGCTGGAACTGGAGAGCTCTAATTTCTGCAATTATGCATGGTATTCAGTGTTGAAGAAAGGTAGATTGGATATATATATATCTGCACATTCACAAATAATTATGTGCACATTCACAAATAATTATGTGCACATTCACAAATAATTATGTACACATTCACAAATAATTATGTGCAGATTCACAAATAATTATGTGCACATTCACAAATAATTATGTGCACATTCACAAATAATTATGTGCACATTCACAAATAATTATGTGCACATTCACAAATAATTATGTGCACATTCACAAATAATTATGTGCACATTCACAAATAATTATGTGCACATTCACAAATAATTATGTGCACATTCACAAATAATTATGTGCACATTCACAAATAATTATGTGCACATTCACAAATAATTATGTGCACATTCACAAATAATTATGTGCACATTCACAAATAATTATGTGCACATTCACAAATAATTATGTGCACATTCACAAATAATTACGTGCACATTCACAAATAATTATGTGCACATTTGCAAATAATTATGTGCACATTCACAAATAATTATGTGCACATTCACAAATAATTATGTGCACATTCACAAATAATTATGTGCACATTCACAAATAATTATGTGCACATTCACAAATAATTATGTGCACATTCACAAATAATTATGTGCACATTCACAAATAATTATGTGCACATTTTCTCTTTAGGGGACATTTTAAAGATGTTATATATAAATATTTCTTTATCAACTAATTAAGTGCCATGCTGAGTCAATCAATTAAGTGCCATGCTGAGTCAATCAATTAAGTGCCATGCTGAGTCAATCAATTAAGTGCCATGCTGAGTCAATCAATTAAGTGCCATGCTGAGTCAATCAATTAAGTGCCATGCTGAGTCAATCAATTAAGTGCCATGCTGAGTCAATCAATTAAGTGCCATGCTGAGTCAATCAATTAAGTGCCATGCTGAGTCAATCAATTAAGTGCCATGCTGAGTCAATCAATTAAGTGCCATGCTGAGTCAATCAATTAAGTGCCATGCTGAGTCAATCAATTAAGTGCCATGCTGAGTCAATCAATTAAGTGCCATGCTGAGTCAATCAATTAAGTGCCATGCTGAGTCAATCAATTAAGTGCCATGCTGAGTCAATCAATTAAGTGCCATGCTGAGTCAATCAATTAAGTGCCATGCTGAGTCAATCAATTAAGTGCCATGCTGAGTCAATCAATTAAGTGCCATGCTGAGTCAATCAATTAAGTGACATGCTGAGTCAATCAATTAAGTGCCATGCTGAGTCAATCAATTAAGTGCCATGCTGAGTCAATCAATTAAGTGCCATGCTGAGTCAATCAATTAAGTGTCATGCTGAGTCAATCAATTAAGTGTCATGCTGAGTCAATCAATTAAGTGCCATCCTGAGTCAATCAATTAAGTGCCATGCTGCGTCAATCAATTAAGTGCCATGCTGAGTCAACTAATTAAGTGCCATGCTGAGTCAATAAATTAAGTGCCATGCTGAGTCAATCAATTAAGTGCCATGCTGAGTCAATCAATTAAGTGCCATACTGAGTCAATCAATTAAGTGCCATGCTGAGTCAATCAATTAAGTGCCATGCCGAGTCAATCAATTAAGTGCCATGCTGAGTCAATCAATTAAGTGCCATGCCGAGTTAATCAATTAAGTGCCATGCTGAGTCAATCAATTAAGTGCCATGTCGAGTCAATCAATTAAGTGCCATGCTGAGTCAATCAATTAAGTGTCATGCCGAGTCAATCAATTAAGTGCCATGCTGAGTCAATCAATTAAGTGCCATGCTGAGTCAATCAATTATGTGACATGCTGAGTCAATCAATTAAGTGCCATGCTGAGTCAATCAATTAAGTGCCATGCTGAGTCAATCAATTAAGTGCCATGCTGAGTCAATCAATTAAGTGCCATGCTGAGTCAATCAATTAAGTGCCATGCTGAGTCAATCAATTAAGTGTCATGCTGAGTCAATCAATTAAGTGCCATGCTGAGTCAACCAATTAAGTGTCATGCTGAGTCAATCAATTAAGTGCCATGCTGAGTCAACCAATTAAGTGCCATGCTGAGTCAATCAATTAAGTGCCATGCTGAGTCAACCAATTAAGTGCCATGCTGAGTCAATCAATTAAGTGCCATGCTGAGTCAACTAATTAAGTGCCATGCTGAGTGGCGTAGGCGATCATACTTATCCACAACTGTCATGTGATGTTCATAAGTTCAGTTGGTGACTTCTTTTTGTGCCACAGTAAAAACCCACCCAGAAATTTCTCTCTTTGTCTTTCTCTGTCTCTCTTCTCCTCTTGATGTTTCTGGTGGTTACTAAATGTTCAAGTTTGACTTTTCTCATGGCATGCCCTCATAGAGGACATTGAAATCACACCATATATGGGGTGCAAAGGGAACGAATTGCTCTAGGCGGACCCAGGGTTAGCAGATAACCAAGATCCCAAATGTACATCCACGCGGTGCACCCTGGAAACAGAAATACAGCAGCTCGAGCTAATTCTGGCCAAATCATTTGGCGATCGTGTCCGAGAATGTGGAGGTAGCAGATAGAAAGAGATTTGACTGCATAAGAGACAGACAATATCTCCGACACCACCAGCATCACCACATACAGTGACACTGTCGACATACAGTGACGCTGAACATTGGAGGGGCGGCCATAGTAAAAGGTACGTAGAGAGTGATGTCATGTCGAGAGACTAATAGAGGTCATATTGAGTACAATGACACAATAAAAGGGCAGAACAGCGCTAGAGGGCAGCGCGAACTGCAAATAGGAAGTGAAAAGTTCCTAGGAAAGGGGAACTACAAGCTCTGTCAGCTCGAGACGAGCTTCTAGTTACCTGTGTTCCTTACAGACGGAGACCCAGACCCAATCATTGGCGTTCCGAAAAGCAAGAAGACCTTACCCAACTCTAATGTCGAGCCTTCCTAAACCGGAAACTGGCGACAAATATGGAGCCTCGGGTAGCCCACCCTAATTGTCAATGCATGCCGATATCGGATGTGCTAGGCCTACAAGGCGCATAACGGTGGCACAACGTAATCACGCTCCCGGCGGAAATCGCACGGATATCCGTGCTGGTTACAATGGAGCGAATGCAAAACAAACAAACAAACACGAGATATGTATAACAGTCGCTTGAGTGTTTCATATTGTTGGTTAAGTGTCGCCCGAGTACTGCCGCGTGTGGCCCGAGTGTTCCAGAGTGTCGCGTGAGTTTTGTAGAGCATCCACCAAGCGTTCCAGAGTGTCATTCGAGTGTTGTAGAGTGTTGCCGATGTTTTCCACAGTGTCGCCGTAATGTTGCAGAATGAGTTTTTGAGTGTCGCCTGAATGTTCTGGTGTCGCCCTAGTGTAACTGAGTGTAGCCCTAGTTTTGTCAAGTGTCGCCCGAGTGCTACCAAGTGTTGCCGAGTGTCGCCCATGAGTAGCCATGTGTCGTTCAACTGCTGACGAGTGTCTCACGAGTGCTGCCGAGCGTCGCCTGATTGTTGCCGTGTGTCGCCCGAATGCCGCCTAGTGTCGCGCGAGTGTTGGTAGAGTGTTGCTCTTGCCGGGACCTAAAAATAAAACAAAGAACAGCAATACTACGACTCATCATGCATGTTCTACTATCACAATGTGGAGATTTTGTGGTTACTGGGTGGTGTAGACACCATGTATATGAAGCATAATTATTCATCATTCAACGGAAAGTTTCAGTCCGCCTCACAATATCATTACATTCCTAATACATCTAAGACTAGGCTTTCCTTCACAAGTAATACATTCCCCACTTACTTTTGTATGTGGTCGTGTTAGAATCGTTAAGGTTATGTAATAGTTTTCATTAATAAAGAGATCTTCTGAAAAGTTAATGTTCGATTGTCAATATGATTTTACATTGTTTCAAGTGTGAGATATGGAAGAGGACTAGGTTTGGGCAGCCGATTCCGTAGCACAAGTAGCGCACATTAGTGTAATCTATCTAGCGAACAGATGTGGAAATCTACAATTATTGTGGTGTTGGTGCTTTTCATTTGAAGCCATAAGTTTCGATAAAACGCAGCTAGTAATAATACCATCATCATCATCATCAATTGCCGTTTTCGAAACGAATGTTGGCTGCAATGGACCTTCAATATCTTCTGGATCGTTCTTTGGCGGTGCCTTATGTTAGCCTAACGTCTATCTCGTCATGTTTATCTCCCACTTATATATTTGCCTATCTCTTTCTCGCCGCCTCTCGTCTGTATCCTTTCAGTAAGGTCTTTAATAAGGTGTAATATCTTTTAGGCCGCGTTTAGTTGGGGGCTGCGTAGCGCAGAGGGTAGCGCAATGGCTTCACATATGAATAGTTCTGGATTCATTCTTCAGTTGTGGTGTAAATGATTTTTTTCCCAGACCGCAACGGCTCTCGGGTCGACACAGCCTGAATTGGGTACTGGATCGTTCCGGGAAGTAAAGACTGAGATGGAGAGGAGAAGGCTACCTCCCTCACATTGCACAGCTACTGAAATGTGAGATGGCTACCATCTGACACCACTACGGCAGTGAAATATTAAGTCTTATTATATCTTTAATATGTCCAAAATACTTTATTTGTTTGATCATTATTTTCTTAATAGTTCTTTTTTCATAGGACGTGTTGTTAGTACCTCTTTGTTGGGACATCTTTCCATCTATTCTTCTGTATAACCACACCTAAGAGGCCTCAATTCTGTCTTCCAGTTGTTGTTTTTTCATTGTTGATGCTTCTGAGTCATATTTTAATATAGAATAGATGTACAGTACCATGCCTAACTTTATTTGTATGCTATTTCATACTCATTGTTCACATGATGTCTCAATGCGTGATGTTAGTAATCAAAACTCCTGGTATCACGGCAGTCCAGCCAATCATGGCCACGTGATGAGTCCAGGGTACCGCTAACAAATAGGAGTTTGACGGACATTAGTTTGTGATGCTTCATTACCGAAATGACTAACATTTTCTGAGAAAACCAATCAGATTTGTCGCAGAGTAACAACGTGACATTTTCTGATTGGCTGGTTGATCATTGGTTAGAAAGGTCACGTGCTACATGCGTGGGAAGAATTACAACAAATGTCAGATCTGATTTTATCAGCTTCGTGTATCTCGTCTTGATTCAAAACTCATAGAGAACTGACTTCATCGTACGTTGGTTGCCCCAGGTGTACTCCGACCCTCTTAACGAAGCTGCTCGCCACATGCCGAGAGTACATAGCACACATAGCACGTAACTCCGTAGCGTCAAGCGATAATCCCCCAAGGACCTCCGAAAAATACTCTTTATAAACAAGACAACGCGAGCCAGATTCGAACCCGCGACACCTTGAGCACAAAGCGAGCGGCTTCGAAAGTATGGTCTGAGGGGGGACTGAGAAAATATTAACCGTGATAAGTGGCTCACAGGCGTAGAAGATTAACATGATTGTACTCGTGTTTCCTACTAGTTCATCGTCAACTATACAGTCTCGTATAGTGGTCAGGGAACATCTTTCGAAACGGATTCTATTTCACTTTTCTCCTGATTGTCATTGTCTCTTTCGTGATTGTCATTGTCTCTACTGTGATTGTCATTGTCTCTCTCGTGATTGTCATTGTCCTATGTAAACATATTTATTTTAAAAAATCACGGGGAAAATGAAATAGGTCCCTTTTGAAGGATACTTCCCGATGAGATCACAGGACTGTAGCTTTAAGCAAGCTGTTTAGCTTACAGCAATACCTGTAACTATAGCTTTAAAAGACACAGAGGAGTGACGTCTATGTATTAGATTTCTCTTACATATCCCCGTCCCTCCATTCTACATGGAATGCGCGATTTATTTTCTCAATATGACAGACATAAACGGGTCAACGAAAACAAACATATACCAAGAACACAACAATCCATCTCCAGATAACTCTTCTTCCCTTGACGCTTCAAGGCAGAGAGGGGTATTAGCGAAAATAACTCCGTTTATCTTACAGATGCAGAAAAGCGACTACCAATAGTATAGTTCAGAGATCCGTAGTTTCAGCAGCAATCCGGAACTTCCACAAGAATGCACTTGTAAACCATACATGTGACTATTCGATTGACACACATCGCAGTTGGAAAACAACAAGGTTGACACACATCGCAGTTGGAAAACAACAAGGTCGACACACATCGCAGTTGGAAAACAACAAGGTTGACACACATCGCAGTTGGAAAACAACAAGGTTGACACACATCATGGTTCACTTCGTTCTGTTACACACCAACCATCTAGATATGTTCGATGTCAGGATTTCTTCATACTTGTTCCAACCATCTACTCCGATCTATTGAAAACAATTTGACCACAAACTGTATTTTTCCTCCATATTTTCCAGACACTTTCTCTGATCTTCATCTCCCCTCCCCCCACACACACACTCTGTTTCCTTGCTTCAATTATTCTCCATCGATTTCATCAATTTCCTTATCTCACAATTACAACAAGATACACTCCATCAGAAACATGATCTCGTGTATATGAGATTGCTACTCTGGAAGCCATATATACATTTTACTTGATTTATCTCTAAGTAAACTAGTCTAGCATTAATCAAAAATTGCATATTTTGAGAAGAACAAATGGACGTAATTTTATTGAAAAATGGTCCCAGTATGAAATATCGTTTCTGTTTTATTCGCTTGAATCAAGGAACATGGCGATGACATACTACAATTATGGTTGTAAATCACATCAGAGAGAAACCTGGAATATGCGCTGATTACAGCCATCACATCCAGGCTCGTTTCTAATACACGCAGGATATCATGAATTATCGGATACCTGCATTTGGATATCATGAATTATCATATACCTGCATTTGGAAAGTTTTGTGTGTTATTTGTGTGTGTGTTTTTTTTTTGGTGAGAATGTGATTCTTGGTGTGTGTTAGCAATATAAACATTCAGGAAGCAAGCATTCGCTGATAATATTCTGGCGTCTAATAAGAAATGCGAATTTTGAATGTTTCCATTCTAGCGTCAAGTATCACATATCCGTGTTAATATTATAACGTCAAATATCGATGATTTCTATGTTTAGATTGTGAAGTCAAATATCGATTATTTCTATGTTAACATTTTAACGTCAAGTAGCGAGTATTTATTTGTTAACATTCTAATTTCGAGTAGCGCCTCTTTGTATGTTAGAAATTTAGCCATGCAGAAAACGAATATGCTGGACTCTCCGGAGAACAAATAACACAGCTCTGCTCTGGAACCAGCAGTTAAATGTACTTCACGCTCACCAGCAGAAATCACACAGTTTTTTTGTGTAGGTTATCAGGGAGTGAACATACAACATAACATTCTAACATCGAGTATCGATGCATTTTATGATAAGAGTATAACGTCAAGTATCGAGTAACAATCAACATTGGTTCAAAAATCCCTAAATCTCCCAAATATCTAAATCTCTCAAATCTCTATATTTCACAAATCTAAATCTCACAAATCTCTAAATTTCACAAATCTCTCAAATCTCCAAATCTCACAAATCCCTAAATCTCACAAATCCCAAAATCTCACAGACCTTGAATCTCACAAATCTCACAAATCTCTAAATCTCACAAATCTCTAAATCTCACAAATCTCACAAATCTCTAAATCTCTAAAATCTCTAAATCTCACAAATCTCTAAATCTCACAAATTACAAAATCTCACAGACCTTGAATCTCACAAATCTCACAAATCTCACAAATCCATAAATCTCACAAACCTTAAATATAGCAAATTCCTAAATCGTACAAACATAAAATCTCACAAACCCTAAATCTGACAAATCCCAAGATCTCACAGACCGTAAATCTCACAATCCCTAAATTTCACATACCTTAAATCTCAGAAACCTTAAATTTCTGACATCCCAATCAGTATCTCAGTGGTCCGTCCCAAAAATATGAATATTAAAAAAATAATATTTATTTTCTAAACAAGTTATTTCCATTTCATTATCCAATAAACACCATTAAGTTGCGATATCTCAGAGACGTGGAATGCACATGAATTATTCAGCAAAAAAGAACTTATCTATGGAAATATATCTAATTCTCGGAACGAACATTTAGTGCAAGGTTCTAG
The DNA here is from genome assembly GCA_034231615.1 of Meghimatium bilineatum. Classification (NCBI taxonomy): domain Eukaryota; kingdom Metazoa; phylum Mollusca; class Gastropoda; order Stylommatophora; family Philomycidae; genus Meghimatium; species Meghimatium bilineatum. Next base: position 1,595,753 of record CM067320.1, on the reverse strand, counting down.
TTTCTTGTTCATGAAATCTGTCCAGATTTCTGCAAACTTGTGTATGTCCGTTTGCTGCACGATCTTGTGTATGTCCATATTTCTGCACGATCTTGTTGATGATGTATGATCAAGCAGCACACGTTAAACGTGCAGTGTATGACTAGAACGGTGATATACACTCACGTTTAGAGGCAGTCAAGGATCTTAGGAATTTCAAATATTTTTTTATTAAGTCGTAAAGAGACTATAAATTACGTATACACATTTGGGGGGGGGGGGGGCAACTTTTGACTTGTCAGGACATGGATCTACCCTGCATATTGAACTACCAACCTTGTCAAGACATGGATCTACCCTGCTTATTGAACTACCAACCTTGTCAAGACATGGACCTACCCTGCTTATTGAACTACCAACCTTGTCGAGACATGGATCTACCCTGCTTATTGAACTACCAACCTTGTCACGACATGGATCTACCCTGCATATTTAACTACCAACCTTGTCACGACATGGATCTACCCTGCTTATTGAACTACCAACCTTGTCAAGACATGGATCTACCCTGCTTATTGAACTACCAACCTTGTCGAGACATGGATCTACCCTGCTTATTGAACTACCAACCTTGTCACGACATGGATCTACCCTGCTTATTGAACTACCAACCTTGTCAAGACATGGATCTACCCTGCTTATTGAACTACCAACCTTGTCAAGACATGGATCTACCCTGCTTATTGAACTACCAACCTTGTCAAGACATGGATCTACCCTGCTTATTGAACTACCAACCTTGTCAAGACATGGATCTACCCTGCTTATTGAACTACCAACCTTGTCAAGACATGGATCTACCCTGCTTATTGAACTACCAACCTGTCAAGACATGGATCTACCCTGCTTATTGAACTACCAACCTTGTCGAGACATGGATCTACCCTGCTTATTGAACTACCAACCTTGTCAAGACATGAGCCTACCCTGCTTATTGAACTACCAACCTTGTCGAGACATGGACCTACCCTGCTTATTGAACTACCAACCTTGTCGAGACATGGATCTACCCTGCTTATTGAACTACCAACCTTGTCGAGACATGGACCTACCCTGCTTATTGAACTACCAACCTTGTCGAGACATGGATCTACCCTGCTTATTGAACTACCAACCTTGTCGAGACATGGACCTACCCTGCTTATTGAACTACCAACCTTGTCGAGACATGGATCTACCCTGCTTATTGAACTACCAACCTTGTCGAGACATGGATCTACCCTGCTTATTGAACTACCAACCTTGTCAAGACATGGATCTACCCTGCTTATTGAACTACCAACCTTGTCAAGACATGGATCTACCCTGCTTATTGAACTACCAACCTTGTCAAGACATGAGCCTACCCTGCTTATTGAACTACCAACCTTGTCAAGACATGAGCCTACCCTGCTTATTGAACTACCAACCTTGTCAAGACATGAGCCTACCCTGCTTATTGAACTACCAACCTTGTCAAGACATGGATCTACCCTGCATATTGAACTACCAACCTTGTCACGACATGGATCTACCCTGCTTATTGAACTACCAACCTTGTCAAGACATGGATCTACCCTGCATATTGAACTACCAACCTTGTCGAGACATGGATCTACCCTGCTTATTGAACTACCAACCTTGTCGAGACATGGACCTACCCTGCTTATTGAACTACCAACCTTGTCGAGACATGGATCTACCCTGCTTATTGAACTACCAACCTTGTCGAGACATGGATCTACCCTGCTTATTGAACTACCAACCTTGTCGAGACATGGATCTACCCTGCTTATTGAACTACCAACCTTGTCAAGACATGGATCTACCCTGCTTATTGAACTACCAACCTTGTCAAGACATGGATCTACCCTGCTTATTGAACTACCAACCTTGTCAAGACATGAGCCTACCCTGCTTATTGAACTACCAACCTTGTCAAGACATGAGCCTACCCTGCTTATTGAACTACCAACCTTGTCAAGACATGAGCCTACCCTGCTTATTGAACTACCAACCTTGTCAAGACATGGATCTACCCTGCATATTGAACTACCAACCTTGTCACGACATGGATCTACCCTGCTTATTGAACTACCAACCTTGTCAAGACATGGATCTACCCTGCATATTGAACTACCAACCTTGTCAAGACATGGATCTACCCTGCATATTGAACTACCAACCTTGTCACGACATGGATCTACCCTGCATATTGAACTACCAACCTTGTCAAGACATGGATCTACCCTGCATATTGAACTACCAACCTTGTCAAGACATGGACCTACCCTGCATATTGAACTACCAACCTTGTCACGACATGGATCTACCCTGCTTATTGAACTACCAACCTTGTCAAGACATGGATCTACCCTGCATATTGAACTACCAACCTTGTCAAGACATGGATCTACCCTGCATATTGAACTACCAACCTTGTCAAGACATGAGCCTACCCTGCATATTGAACTACCAACCTTGTCAAGACATGAGCCTACCCTGCATATTGAACTACCAACCTTGTCAAGACATGAGCCTACCCTGCATATTGAACTACCAACCTTGTCAAGACATGAGCCTACCCTGCATATTGAACTACCAACCTTGTCAAGACATGAGCCTACCCTGCATATTGAACTACCAACCTTGTCAAGACATGGATCTACCCTGCATATTGAACTACCAACCTTGTCGAGACATGGACCTACCCTGCATATTGAACTACCAACCTTGTCGAGACATGGACCTACCCTGCATATTTAACTACCAACCTTGTCAAGACATGGATCTACCCTGCATATTTAACTACCAACCTTGTCAAGACATGGATCTACCCTGCATATTTAACTACCAACCTTGTCAAGACATGGATCTACCCTGCTTATTGAACTACCAACCTTGTCAAGACATGGATCTACCCTGCATATTTAACTACCAACCTTGTCAAGACATGAGCCTACCCTGCTTATTGAACTACCAACCTTGTCAAGACATGAGCCTACCCTGCTTATTGAACTACCAACCTTGTCAAGACATGAGCCTACCCTGCTTATTGAACTACCAACCTTGTCAAGACATGGACCTACCCTGCTTATTGAACTACTAACCTTGTCAAGACATGGACCTACCCTGCATATTTAACTACCTGCTTTGTCAAGACATGGACCTACCCTGCTTATTGAACTACCAACCTTGTCAAGACATGGATCTACTCTGCTTATTGAAGTACCAACCTTGTCAAGACATGGACCTACCCTGCTTATTGAAGTACCAACCTTGTCAAGACAGGAACCAACCCCGTTTTATTATGTCAAAAACGTACCACCCAAATTTTTAATGGTAACAATTGTGTGGAAAAAAACTAAATACTTTTTGTTGAAATTTGGCGAAGAACCAGACGAGGCCTGCAGGAAGGAAGAAGAAGAATGTTTAACCAGCGGGCCACAAGAACCATCAAAATGTATACCCTTCGTTACTTGCTGGGGGGGGGAGGCTGAGTACCACTGGGTCCGCCGGAGCGCAATGATGTCGGTGCATAACCAATAACCGAAATGTGGGCCTAATGAAGTTCTTACTGAATCAGAAGTAACTGTATTAGCTTGAACATGCAGAAATATGTTGATGTTGTGGTTAAAGCTACAGTGGATGTCAAAGTGATGAGAAGAGACCACGCTGAATTAATTAGAGCAAGTCATTGAAACAGTACACAATGAAGTAGAGTTGTTGATAAAAGACATTGCAGAGAATCATAGAAAAATATGGAGTGACCAGGGGTGAGGGGAGACAGTGTGCACTCGCTGGAAGGACCAGAGAACCCCCCCCCCCCCCCAAACAACAACTGACTGAGTGGGATACTTTTAGATTGCTGACGGAATAGCAAGCAGTGAATGGTAAGCAGTGAATGGTAAGCAGTGATAATGTCCCGCATGCAGTGACAATGGTTCCTAATCCAATGGGGTAGCGTTAATGGTCAGTTGTTAATGGTTCCTAATCCAATGGGGTAGCGTTAATGGTCAGTTGTTAATGGTTCCTAATCCAATGGGGTAGCGTTAATGGTCAGTTGTTAATGGTTCCTAATCCAATGGGGTAGCGTTAATGGTCAGTTGTTGATAGTTCCTAATCCAATGGGGTAGCGTTAATGGTCAGTTGTTGATGGTTCCTAATCCAATGGGGTAGCGTTAATAGTCAGTTGTTAATGGTTCCTAATCCAATGGGGTAGCGTTAATGGTCAGTTGTAGAGACAATGACAGAGACATACATGTGGCCTGGACACTTTCTGGGATGACTGATCACCTAGTGGTCTCCCTTGGTTAATAGTTTTTACATAATACATAAGCAACACATAACCAAAGCATTGATACATACAATAGATATGTGGACGCCTATCAAAAACATTAGTAGCCATGTGAGTGCCTATCAAAAACATTAGTAGCCATATGGGCGCCTATCAAAAACATTAGCAGCTATATGGGTGCCTATCAAAAACATTAGCAGCCATGTGGGCGCCTATCAAAAACATTAGCAGCCATGTGGGCGCCTATCACAAATATTTATATCAACGAAGTGGGCGTCTAGCAAAAACATTTATACTAACGACGTTTGCGCCTACCAAACACATTTATATCATCGTTGTGTATGCCTAGCAAAAGAATTGGCAACAACTATGTGGGCGCCTATAACAAACATTGACAATAAAGATGTGGGCGCCTATCAAAAACATTGACAATAACGAAGTGGGCGCCTAGTAGAAACATTGACAGTAACGATGTGGGCGCCTAGTAAAAACATTGACAGTAACGATGTGGGCGCCTAGTAGAAACATTGACAGTAACGATGTGGGCGCCTAGTAGAAACATTGACAGTAACGATGTGGGCGCCTAGTAAAAACATTGACAATAACGATGTGGGCGCCTAGTAGAAACATTGACAGTAACGATGTGGGCGCCTAGTAGAAACATTGACAGTAACGATGTGGGCGCCTAGTAGAAACATTGACAGTAACGATGTGGGCGCCTAGTAGAAACATTGACTGTAACGATGTGGGCGCCTAGTAGAAACATTGACAATAACGATGTGGGCGCTTAACAAAAACATTTATAGCAATAATCATATACACCTATATAACATAGACATGTACCAACAATTTATAAACATCTTATGTAAGCAAGTAACGTAGACATGTACCTACAATTTATAAACATCTTATGTAAGCAAGTAACGTAGACATGTACCTACAATTTATAAACATCTTATGTAAGCAAGTAACGTAGACATGTACCTACAATTTATAAACATCTTATGTAAGCATGTAACGTTGACATGTACCTACAATTTATAAACATCTTATGTAAGCAAGTAACGTTGACATGTACCTACAATTTATAAACATCTTATGTAAGCATGTAACGTTGACATGTACCTACAATTTATAAACATCTTATGTAAGCATGTAACGTTGACATGTACCTACAATTTATAAACATCTTATGTAAGCATGTAACGTTGACATGTACCTACAATTTATAAACATCTTATGTAAGCATGTAACGTTGACATGTACCTACAATTTATAAACATCTTATGTAAGCAAGTAACGTGGACATGTACCTACAATTTATAAACATCTTATGTAAGCATGTAACGTAGACATGTACCTACAATTTATAAACATCTTATGTAAGCATGTAACGTAGACATGTACCTACAATTTATAAACATCTTATGTAAGCATGTAACGTAGACATGTACCTACAATTTATAAACATCTTATGTAAGCATGTAACGTAGACATGTACCTACAATTTATAAACATCTTATGTAAGCATGTAACGTTGACATGTATCTACAATTTATAAACATCTTATGTAAGCATGTAACGTAGACATGTACCTACAATTTATAAACATCTTATGTAAGCATGTAACGTTGACATGTACCTACACAGTTTATAAACATCTTATGTAAGCATGTAACGTAGACATGTACCTACAATTTATAAACATCTTATGTAAGCATGTAACGTAGACATGTACCTACAATTTATAAACATCTTATGTAAGCATGTAACGTAGGAATGTGGATGCCGTTGTTCAATCTGTGTTACTTAATGGATTTGAGTTCAACATTCAGGAGAAACTTCTCCGGATAAAATAAATGGGAAACGGATTAGTTGTTGAACTTCTGGCTAAACACAAGAAACGTTCTCCACTTGATAAATATCAGCAGGAATTTTGTTGTGACAAGTAGCGGGTGGTCGAGTGGTTAGTTCTCATATCTCATCTCTCAGTCATGAGTATGCGGGTGTAAAGCTTGTTAAAGTAAAACATTCGTAGTGAAGCACCAAGTTTTATTGAAGTACCAAGTTTTATTGAAGTACCAAGTTTTATTGAAGTACCAAGTTTTATTGAAGTACCAAGTTTTATTGAAGTACCAAGTTTTATTGAAGTACCAAGTTTTATTGAAGTACCAAGTTTTATTCTCTTAAATAGACTCAGGTGTGGCCAATCAATGACAAGAACGAGTAGCCTATTGTAGTGACGCGTAGTAGAGTTATATTTGACCTGTTGTTGTTGATAGGTCAGGAAGGGCCTCCGATTAGTGGATGTTTACAAGTTAGTTGTCTCTCCTTCTTTATTCCCGGTGCCTCTACATTCTACTCTTGCCTTGTGGAAACGTGCCAAACCTATACCCTCCAGGAGATATGGTTAAACGGTTTCACATATCGTGTCTACATACCTTGCTTATGCCCAGGCTCCACCAGATAAATACCTGTGTACAGAATGTAACCATGATCTGAAAGGCTTATCTTTGATTATATTTATCTATCTATTCGCTAAACCCTTTGTTGCCTTTCAGTGTCAGCGGTAGAAGAGTTTTCTAGAGATGGTCATCGTGTGTGCTGAGTATATTGTGGAGTTTGTCACCTCTTTTATTTCCGTGGTCCATCTTTTTCGTGGTCGGCCTCTAGGTCTGCCTTCACTGTATCTATGTAGCATAGCTTGCTGTGGTATGCTATCTGGTGGTAGTCTACTGATGGGTGGAAACCATTTTATCTGTTGGTTCTTAATATATTCCAAGATTGGAGTGGTACCGGTTCTCTCTCTAATGTCCTCATTTCTCACTCCGTCTCTTAGCGATATTCCTAGGATTCTGCGCAAGCATGCCATTTCACCTGTGACTAGTTTACATTTGTCTTGTGCTGTCGTTGTCCATGTTTGCCATATGTGACGCAGCGTTGGTATAATAATTGTTTTGAATAATGTTATTTTGGTGTTTACATGTTTGTTTCTGAAGATTGGTATCATTTTCCCTAGGGCTTGGTATGCTTTACTACATCTTTTGTGTATTTCTTTACTGCACTTGCCGTCTGTTGTTATATTACTTCCTAGGTATGTGAATTCTGTCATTTGGTTAAGTCTATTGTTTTCAATATATATATATTGGTGTTTCTTTCTGTTCTTCCTATCTTCATTACTTCGGTCTTTTCTATATTTATGTTCATGTTAAAGGTTTGACATGTTTGATGTAATCTGTATATTTGTCTTTGCAGTTGCTCTTCTGATGTTGCTACTAGTACTTGGTGGTCTGCAAATAACAATTCGTTTAAGTTATCCTTCAAATTGTTTTCCTCCGTTGTGTTTGCTACTTTGCAGATGCAATCTATGTATGTTATGAACAATAGGGGGGGGGGTGGTACACATCCCGGCCTCACTCACGAGTGAAGTTGGAAATTATCCGTTGTACCTGTGCTCGTTCTTACTGCGTATTGACAATTGGCGTATATGCTCTGACATAGGCTTATCAGATATTTGGGGACTCCGAATGTCTATAGTGTTATCCATAATTGTGCTCTATCCACTCTGTCAAAAGCTTTTCTCGTGATCCACGAAAGCCAGATATAAGTCTTGGTTATGTTCTGTTGCTGTTTCTGAAAGTTGTTTGAGGGAGAAAACTGCGCCTGTACAGGTTTAATTTTTACGAAAGTCTAATTGTGTGTCCTTGAGATTTGGTTCTATATATGCGCGCATCATTCTCTCTCGTATCTTGCTAAAGATGTTTCCTATGTGGTTTAAGAGTGATATTCCTCTATACTTAGTGCAATCCCTCTTTCTGTCTCTTTTTCTTCCAGATGGGAACAATCACCGCTGTATTCCACGCCTGAGGTGTCTTTTGTGTCTTCCATATCACATTAAACAATCTGTGTAGCCACTTATTACCTGTCACTGTTAACATTTCTATTAGATATATAAGTATGCCGTCTATTCCTGGTGCTTTGTTATTTGGTGCATGTTTAACTGTGTCTTCAATTTCCGATTTCAGGATGTATGGTTCTAGGTCTTCTTCTATTGTATTTATTGTTGCAATCACTTCTCCTTCCTTTAGCTTTAATAGTTGATTGAAGCAATTTTTCTGAGAAAATATGCACTGGTCTAGTGTACCCCTGCTGTTTGGTCATATGTGCTCTGTGGTTTCTTCTGCTGTCTCGTCTGTTCTTGTCATACTGACCTTTTTCTCTCCTACCCTTCTCTATCTCTCATATGATCTCTCGCACCATCCTCTTTTGCTCTTCCATTATTATTGTAGGCGAATATTTATTGCCTGTGGCCAATTTTGAGGTATCTTAATTTATCATTATTTATCTTATTTTACTTGCTATCACTCCTTATCTGTTTTCACTCCTCAATGTCTTCTGTACACTTTCCATTCCTACTTACCACTATCTTCTCCCCATACCATCTTCTTCCTGCTATGCTGCTTCACTTTTGCTTCCTCCGCTATCCATTCGCTATCTCTCCTTTTCTACTCTCCCTATCATAACCATGTTTGTCAATTTAAGATTCTTTGTACTGTGGTCTTTGGTTTGTCCTGATGAAGGGTTTTTAGTCGAAACGTCGTCTGTCTCTGTATCCCGTTGTTAGGTTGTTTTATTTTGGTAATATTTATATCTATTTTCGTTCATCTTGGTATGTATGATACAGACATTGATGCGGAATCATGCAACTATGATGTCATGGATTGTGTTGCATGAAAAGGGATGGGAGAGGGGAGAGATCAGAAATGGTATAAAGACAAAGACGAACGCTATAGCTGTTAGTTCAAGGACATCACGCCTAAGAACGCACATCATCAGACAATGGTACAAGTGATCCTTGTACATACTGCGGACCAGTATGTGTGGCACAGATTTATCTTGCTAGCCATATTTTCTATCGCCATGGATTTGAACCCTTCTTATAATATATGCGACTATATGTTTCCACAGTTTATCTTATTGTCTTACGATTGTCTTATGTTCTGAGGTAAGCTTGCATACGTTGGAGTTGTAGTACAAGCAGGTCAGAACTTCTCCTGACTCCTTATGACACAACACTAATACTACAGTCTGGACAGATGGAAAGTTGCAAGTAAACTATTATTTCAGAGGGTCTTGTCATTTATAGTGCTTAGATGAGTGGGGACACTGCTCAATTTCATAGGCAACTTGACGTACTAAATACCACCACACATCTTGTCACTGTACTTCGCGTAGCTGTACTCGAAACGGCAAATAACTTGTATTTGAAATACACTGTATTTACGTCTAGCTGTACTCGACACAGCATACATCTATTAGGAATAAACTAAACGTGTACTGGGATGTACCCAAGAATACCACATATCACATCTTGGGAAAAAAACTGTACATACGTGGATTTGTACACTAGACCAGTCCGTATAATCCAGTTTAAAAAACTGTACATACGTGGATTTGTACACTAGACCAGTCCGTATAATCCAGTTACAAAATGAAATTATGTCTTATAAATAAATGCACAATTCAAGAAGAAGCTCCTGTGGCTCAGCAGACCTATTCCCCCGGCCCGGAGTTTATTAGGAGCACTGCACTAGACGACCACACATCTTGACTCAGGAATAAACTGTACTTAAAATGGGCTGTATCGGTGACGACAACACAGATTATCTTAAGATTAAACTATACTCTCTGCTCTAACGTCTCTAATAATATGATTCTAAAAACAGCTTAATTAGTCTTGAGCCACGTGCAAAATTAGACTTGTTGAGCCGCGTGCAGAATTGGACCACCTACATACTGGGTGTTACCGCTAATGCTATGGATGTTTGCTGAAACGCGACAGGAAAATCTCACAATCCTTTGATACCGAACTGGCGATAACAGTCAGATTTGTGAACAGCCTTTTGCTGTTCAGAACACTTATGTCACTTAAAATATTAAGAATAACACAGGTAAACGAGACAGGTGAGTGATAGCGCAGGTAAAAGAGACAGTTGAGTGATAGTGCAGGTAAACGAGAAAGGTGAGAGATCATGCAGACATAATGTGCTGTTGTTGCTAACAAAGTTATGTGTATTCGACAACAAAATTGACAAAAACCTATATATAATAACGACGTACAAACTACCTGATTTTAAAAACAAATTAACTGTAGGTCATTAACCCGTTGCCTGTGGAGGCATCCTTAAGGATACGATGAAAAGATAACTGTTTTGTCGACACCTCCATATGGAGCAATATGTCATGTTTTCGTATAATTTACCCCCGTAAAAACCTTAGTGTTCACATACTCTGATTGGCTAGTTCAAGCTGTGTGTCATCTAACAAATGAAATTCTGTATTTGCACATGTTTGTACGCGTAATTTCTAATTTCTGTGTGTTAACTTGATATCTGAAGATCATGTACCATCTCCTGCATTATTTATTCAAGATATCTGTTAATAAGTACTAGAGAAAGTATGCAATCCTGACGCACTCCTATATCCGCCAAGAAATATTAACTAATATAATTATTTACGAATATAGCGCTGCTTGCATCTTTATTTAAACCGGTGATATAAACGTCTATGAACGACAACGCATGAAATAACGTGATCTCGGCTGTGAGAAACTAATTGGGGCTGTATATAAATTACTTAACAAGAAACTAATTGGGATTGTATATAAATTACTTAACAAGAAACTAATTGGGATTGTATATAAATTACTTTACAAGAAACTTCTATGAATAACCAGTCGGTAAACAATACAATGTGTGTCAACGAATAAAAATTGTATTCAGAATAAAAGCTGGGTAAACGAATAATATTAGGGAACATGCAGAAATTATTGTGAATAAATATACGAAATTATTAGACGAGATTTGAACCAAGTCCATTCAGGTGACACACAATTCTTCTCGTAATTGAGTTAACCATTTTTCCGAATTTGGTCAATCCACATCCATAATTAAAATGTCATTTTAGCTTTGTCATCCAGGACCTCAGAACATCCAAAGTGTACATTTTCAAATAATACAGGTGCATACATTCTTCGAGGACCACGAATACAACAACTCAGTCAATTATTATAACATTTCTGTCACCGGTTACAACAAAGCCGTCAATTATTATAACATTTCTGTCACCGGTTACAACTCTGTCAATTATTATAATATTTCTGTCACCGGTTACAACTCTGTCAATTATTATAACATTTCTGTCACCGGTTACAACTCTGTCAATTATTATAACATTTCTGTCACCGGTTACAACTGTCAATTATTATAACATTTCTGTCACCGGTTACAACTCTGTCAATTATTATAACATTTCTGTCACCGGTTACAACTGTCAATTATTATAACATTTCTGTCACCGGTTACAACTCTGTCAATTATTATAACATTTCTGTCACCGGTTACAACTCTGTCAATTATTATAACATTTCTGTCACCGGTTACAACTGTCAATTATTATAACATTTCTGTCACCGGTTACAACTGTCAATTATTATAACATTTCTGTCACCGGTTACAACTGTCAATTATTATAACATTTCTGTCACCGGTTACAACTGTCAATTATTATAACATTTCTGTCACCGGTTACAACTCTGTCAATTATTATAACATTTCTGTCACCGGTTACAACTCTGTCAATTATTATAACATTTCTGTCACCGGTTACAACTCTGTCAATTATTATAACATTTCTGTCACCGGTTACAACTGTCAATTATTATAACATTTCTGTCACCGGTTACAACTGTCAATTATTATAACATTTCTGTCACCGGTTACAACTGTCAATTATTATAACATTTCTGTCACCGGTTACAACTGTCAATTATTATAACATTTCTGTCACCGGTTACAACTGTCAATTATTATAACATTTCTGTCAATAGCGCCCGGAACCCAGTAGTAAGCACACAGCCATTGCTTGATTATGTGTTGGAATTTCGAGTCTCGTGCCAGAAATAAATTCCAACTGAGACACTACATGCCTTCAGGCTGTTCTTGTGACTACATATGAGAGAACAGAACGATTTCGCGGGCAAGGAATCACTGGAAAGTATCCTTTTAGCTGGGAATTAGGAAGACGCCCTAAGGACTCTGTTGATTCTTTTCTGTTCCTGTCTTTTCTGTTCGTGTCTTTTGTGTTCGTGTCTTTTGTGTTCGTGTCTTTTAGTTTGGAGACTCACAAGTTGCATGTATTAGCAGCAGCAGAACGTGATTAGGAAGAGGCTGAATGTCTGGTTTGCTGAAATAAGTAGTAGCAAGAATGAGTGAGTGTATCTGTGTGAGAAATTGGGAGAGTGTGAGTGTCGATGTGAGTGAGCGATAGAGTGCTTGCTTTACAGAGTGGGAAAACGGATGCACGCGAGAAGAAAGAGTGTAGGTTGAGGAGAAGGAGAAAGTCTAGAGTGTAGGAGTGAGGGCAGTGTGTTAAATGAGAGCGGTATCTAGGAGTGTATGGGAGACGAGAAAAGGTGTTGGAGACATAGAGGGAGCAATTAGGGGAGTATATATCGAGAGTGTATATGTTAAAATGCGTGTGTGGTTAAAGAGAAGAGTATGGATATGGATCATGTCTGAACAAGAGAGGTAAGTGTACATGTCACGTTCTTCAACATGTAACTGTGCCAGTTACCTTCTCTATCTTTCTCTCTCACCTTCTGTACTAGTTACCTTCTCTCTCTCACCTTCTGTACCAGTTAAATTCTCTCTCACCTACTGTACCAGTTACCTTCTCACTCACTGTACTAGTTACCTTTTCTTCGTGTACAGTATTATCGCTCACCCACTGTACCAGTTACCTTTTCTTCGTGTACAGTATTATCTCTCACCCACTGTACCAGTTACCTTTTCTTCGTGTACAGTATTATCGCTCACCCACTGTACCAGTTACCTTTTCTTCGTGTACAGTATTATTTCTCACCCACTGTACCAGTTACCTTTTCTTCGTGTACAGTATTATCTCTCACCCACTGTACCAGTTACATTTTCTTCGTGTACAGTATTATCTCTCACCCACTGTAACAGTTACCTTTTCTTCGTGTACAGTATTATCTATCACCTACTGTACCAGTTACCTTTTCTTCGTGTACAGTATTATCTCTCACCCACTGTACCAGTTACATTTTCTTCGTGTACAGTATTATCTCTTACCTACTGTAAATAACTTTCTCTCTATTTCCAATATTTCCTCTCTCTCTTTCTCTCTCTCATCTATTGTACCAGTTACCTTGTCTTCATGTACAATATTCACGCACTCTCTCTTTCTCTTCCTCTATCACACACACACACACACACACACACACACACACACCTAGTGTACCTGACAGAATCCACTGCATGACTTACTATAAAAACTATCATCGTACATCACACTTCTAGTAGATGATATGACAGACAGACAGACAGACAGATAGAGAGAAAGAGAGACAGAAAGATACGACAGATAAAGATAGTTAAGATAAATAAGATACATAACATGGATGGATCGATGAATGGATGGATAGATAGATAGATAGATAGATAGACAGACAGACAGACAGACAGACAGACAGACAGATAGATAGATAGATAGATAGATAGATAGATAGATAGATAGATAGATAGATAGATAGATAGATAGATAGATAGATAGATAGATAGATAGATAGATAGATAGATAGATAGATAGATAGATAGATAGATAGATAGATAGATAGATAGATAGATAGATAGATAAATTGATAGATAGATAGATAAATTGATAGTAAAAGAACGTGCCCCACCAACATTAACCTCATCTTTCTCTAATTGATGTACGACGACACATCACACTCTAATTGATGTACGAAGACACATCACACTCTAATTGATGTACGAAGACACATCACACTCTAATTGATGTACACATCACACTCTAATTGATGTACACATCACACTCTAGTTTGTGTATGTCAACAGAAGAGCATGAAACAGCAAGATGGCTATTGGAAACGTAAAAACTTCCATCTTGGGAATTGCCGTTGTCACTTTAAAAATAGAATTGTTCCAGCTGAGTGTAGAGGCTTGTATGGCCAATAGAACTACAGTGTGGCAACGGCCGCTTGAGAATGTTGGATCCACGTTTGCAGACACAATTAATTTTCGCTTTCCATCAAATTCTGACATGAGTTCTGATGAGGGGAATCTTCAGAGAATACGATTGTTTTTTTAGTAGATGGAACTTCGGGCTTGAAGTGTTTTCTCAGAAAATGTCTGAGACATCTTGAAGAATCTAGATCTAGAAATCTAATACACTAATAGACCGATGTTCGAAACAGTTTTTGTGCTAAAACATAACACTTCGTACAGCGCCCTTTCAACCGGGAACATAAAACAGCGCCCCTTAAACAACTACTTTCTAAAAGTGTCCCTCAAACAAGGGGAATCTCTGCGCACTTTTCGTAATCCACAAAGTTTCTCTGTGGATGTGATCTCATTCAGAGATTGCTTACACGTCATGTAATTATAATTGCTTACAAGCTGCCTACATAAGACCAGCCATACAAAGGTTGTTGAATGATTGACATATGTCGTTGATAAAATGAACGTGACAGCTGATGACGTGGTAAAGTATTCGCCTTGTCAAGATGAATTGTCCAATTTGTCTTTGACAGAGACAAGTTGTTGTCAAAACGAATCATACAAACTGTCTTCACGTAAAGACAGGCGTCTCGTTCCCTGTGACAATTGACATCTCACATTTTATTCTTGTTAGAAATATCTCATTCAGTTGCATCTAATTTTAATGTAGAACTTCTCCCTCAAGACTCTACTCCCTCGTAGTATTCCATGTCTCTTGCATTCTCTAGAACTGTTTCTCTTGCATTCTCTACAACTATTTCTCTTGCATTCTCTACAACTGTTTCTCTTGCATTCTCTACAACTATTTCTCTTGCATTCTCTACAACTATTTCTCTTGCATTGTCTACAACTATTTCTCTTGCTCATAAATATATTTCTGCTGACTAGACCCACAATAACAAGTTGTGGCCGCGAAAACATAATCGAATAACAAAGTGTAGCCATTAAAACACGCTCCAATAACAAATGTTAGTAAAACACAATTGTGTTGACGTCAGTCAGTCACAGAGTGAGTTTGTCTGCATAGGGAAGAGATGCTGGGATGCAGGTGCATTGGCGAATCGAATTCCTCTATAACGTGGCTTTCCCTCTTATCATTGTAAATAAGCGCAAACCTTGCGTAATGTTCTGTCGGGACACCCTAAAATAAACATCCACAATACAATATTTGGGAGTATTTTTTTTTAATCTGAGTTGTAGGTAACAAGTTGAACATATCACTTTAAAGGCAGGCAGAAATCTTGCAGCAATGAAAGTTATGCCTACTGCTCATTGTGAACAGTGGTCTTTCAGCAGTGAAAGTTATGGCTGCTGCTTAGTGTGAAGAGATGTTACTTTTGTTCTTGATGAGGGCCTGGCTGTTTCTGTGATATTATATGACAATTCTTACTCTCAACCAGACACAGAGTAAAAGATTGGATAGGATCCAGAATGAGGTGATGCGTATCATACTTGGGTGTACTTGAGATACATCAGTACCAGTCATGTGATTCTTGCTTGACTGTCCAACTACTGAGCACAGCCTACCTCACACTACATTCTGAAATTCAGAAAGTAAAAGGTAGTAGATTGAAAAGAGGACAGTCATGGATGGGGAGTGTGGAGTACATCATGCAAAGTGTATGGTTGTTGGAAGCTGTGGCATTCTGTACGCAATAGATGTGCCCTTGCATTCCCAGACCTCCTTCTGATTACATAGAAATCAACTAATGTCTGCATTTAGTAACTCGATAGGCATTATCAGAAAAATACAAATTGGCTGCATTCGAGAATAGTGTCTCTAGGCAGTCGAGAGATCGAAGTTTGATTGTGTCACATTAATTTTCTTGCCTAGACATGTGGGTGTTAAAAGCAATGAAGGAGCGGATCAGCTGGCTTGCACCGCTACTGTGACAAGTGGCAGAGCAACGGATCATTCAAAAAGATTGAATTACTTGCGAGAAACAATACGGAACAAATGCAATTAATGAGGTGATGATTCATCTTTTATGCCAAGAATAAAGAAACTGAGAATGAAATGTGGCCGTTGTCAGAAACGAAAGCTGAAGTGGGTTTAGTAGCGAATGTGTGCCAACCAATACAGAACTGTAACTGTCATCGTGAAATCATGGACACATTGAAGTGAAGATCGGAGCGACTATCGGCATGACCGAAGTCCAATAACCATGATGATCATTCGACGCCCATCGAACTATCTGACTGACTGACTACTAACTAACTAACTAACTAACTAACTAACTAACTAATTAACTAACTAGCTAACTGACTACTAACTAACTAACTAACTGACTGACTGACAACTAACTATCTAACTAGCTAGCTAACTAACTAACTAACTAACTAGCTTACTAACTAACTAACTAACTAACTAACTGACTGACTGACTATTAACTAACTAACTAACTTACTTACTAACTGACTATATAGCTAACTAAGTAACTAACTGACTGACTAACTAACTAACTTATTAACTAACCAACTGACTGACTAACTAACTAACTGGCTGACGAATGGACGGACGGTCCTGAATAACTGATTCACTGACTGGCTGACTAACTAACACATAATTAAATAACAGAGCAGCCATCAAATAACAAGTTAGCGATATACTCCATCCTCAGATCGAGAAATGGAGAAGGTGGTGCTTGTGTACTTGAATGAAATGTACTTACTACACAGACTGCAGTACGCTAGAAAATAAGGCAATAAGACATCAGTCAATAAAATACAATACAAATATACTACACCACATAGCAGATAATGTAGCATATACGGAAACATAGTAAATTTCATTGAAAATAATTGTCCAAACAGAAAAATAGTAATATAAGAGGAAAAGATTGTAGCACAAAAGGAAGCACGATTGTAGTATACAAATGAACAGTATCACAAACGGAAACAAATAATGTATCGATAGGACAAATAGTAGTATAACATGGTAAAACAGTAGTATAACATGGACAAACAGTAGTATAACATGGACAAATAGTAGTATAACATGGACAAACAGTAGTATAACATGGACAAATAGTAGTATAACATGGACAAACAGTAGTATAACATGGACAAATAGTAGTATAACATGGACAAATCCTGAAAAGGAAACAATGATTTGAATAAGTAGAAAAACTTGTTTTTATCTGAGCTGCTTATCCACTGCCATGTTTAAGGGCTGATGATGAAATACTTTATTCTCACTGTCCTTATCATCTCTTCCAAATATAATGCACTAAAGCATCACGTTTCACCAGCTGTGCACAACTTCCATTTGCTGCATCTCAGCAAATATACAACAAATATAATTGACATTCTATGTCCGATTTTGATATATTTGAACTGAAGTATTGTTACAAGAAAGTTGTCTTTATTGTGGCAATCAATATAAGGCAATATAATCAATATAACTATAGTGAAAAGGAACAACAATAGTACTTACGTAGAACACAGGTTTCAGATGTTTCAATTGAACAGAACTGACGACTATCACTATAACTAAGGGGTTATGAGGTTATGACGTGTAAACATATAAAGTATATATTTATTGTTTCTGACCAAAAATAACATCGTATGAAAAAATAGCATTAATATGTTACACGGTTAATCAGATAATTACATTTGTGTGACAGCATAGCTAGTGAAACGTGCTATCGATGGTACAGTGTTACCAGATTTGGCCACCCTCAGTGTCAGGTATTTGAGACTCAACAAATGGTGAATACAACTATATCCAGTAAATGACCATCCATCGCAGGTACACAATAGACCCGGTAATGCTTTCTCTATGCATCTTTTGTTAACGTCATAAATGTCAAGCTAACAATGACAGGCACAGAAAATCAATCTCTCGAATATCTATAACGACTTCAACCAATGCTACATTTCAGCAATTAATCAATACACAAGAAAAGTGAACACAATACCTGAATTCATTCACTGTAATCACAAGCGTTGGCAACACAGGTGTTCATTGTTACGATCTGTCAATCAAACGTTCGTAACATGTCCGCTACTAGCCAGATATATTGTCATTTTTAGTGTGATTGTGTTGCTGCTGTCGGTGATTTCAACAATCGTCAACTTTTATCGTGCAGTAATGACAGTTATATTATTTAACAAATTTCAAGACAGTAAAAATACTGAACACGTCAAGTTTTGTCATTTGGTAATGATAATGATCACGTCAAGTTTGTCATGACAGTAATTATACTAGCAACGTTAAGTTTGTCAGACTAATTATACTAGTAACATCAAGTTTGTCATGACAGTAATTTAATCAGTAACGTCAAGTTTATCATGACAGTAATTATAGTAGTAATATTATGTTTAGCGGACAGTAATGACACGGATTATAAAGTTTGTCAGATTGTAATGATATTTCTTTCGCCGAATTTATCTGACAGTAATAATACTGAACTCCTCATTGTCTCCAAACGATAATGATAATGATCAAGTCAAGTTTATTAGACAGTAATGACACACTGAAGAATTCAAGTTTCTCACGCAGTAATGAATTGATCACGCAAACTTTTACAAGACAGTAGTGACACGTATCTTGTCACGTTTATCAGAAAGTAATGACATGATCACGTCAAGCTTCTAAGACATTAATGAAGTTTCTCATGTCAAATTTTTCAGACAGTCATGACACAGATCACGTCAAGTTTATTAGGCAGTAATAAGTGACACGGATCACGTCAAGTTTGTCAAACAGTAATGACACGCAGCATGTCATGCATATCAGACAGCAATTACTTGAATATGGCCAAGTTTATGAGACAGTAATGACTGATGACACAATGATCAATATTATCAAACCTCAACTATTTTAGAAACATCAATATTATCAAACCTCAACTATTTTACAAACATCAATATTATCAAACCTCAACAATTTTACAAACATCAATATTATCAAACCTCAACTATTTTACAAACATCAATATTATCAAACATTAATGACGATAGAATAATTGACTGTGTCAAAAAAAAACTAATGGTATTTTCTGTTAATAATGAGAAGAATGAACTTATGAATTGATGATCGATTAATAAGATTATTCATTGATGTTTCAGTAATGAGATTATTCAGTGATGTTTGAGTAATGGGATTATTCAGTGATGTTTGAGTAATGAGATTATTCAGTGATGTTTGTGTAATGAGATTATTCAGTGATGTTTGAGTAATGAGATTATTCAGTGATGTTTGAGTAATGAGATTATTCAGTGATGTTTGAGTAATGAGATTATTCAGTGATGTTTGAGTAATGAGATTATTGATTAATTGTTCACGAAGTGAGACTTCATGTCTGAATAGTGAATCAATTAATGAATGTTTCGAGACATGTTACGATAGCTATTTATCAAGCACTTTTCCATTGTTCTCACATGGCTTCGTTTTCCATTGTTCTCACATGGCTTCGTTTTCCATTGTTCTCACATGGCTTCGTTTTCCATTGTTCTCACATGGGTTCGTTTTCCATTGTTCTCACATGGCTTCGTTTTCCATTGTTCTCACATGGCTTCGTTTTCCATTGTTCTCACATGGCTTCGTTTTCCATTGTTCTCACATGGCTTCGTTTTCCATTGTTCTCACATGGCTTCGTTTTCCATTGTTCTCACATGGCTTCGTTTTCCATTGTTCTCACATGGCTTCGTTTTCCATTGTTCTCACATGGCTTCGTTTTCCATTGTTCTCACATGGCTTCGTTTTCTATTGTTCTCACATGGCTTCGTTTTCCATTGTTCTCACATGGCTTCGTTTTCCATTGTTCTCACATGGCTTCGTTTTCCATTGTTCTCACATGGCTTCGTTTTCCATTGTTCTCACAGGGGTTCGTTTTCCATTGTTCTCACAGGGGTTCGTTTTCCATTGTTCTCACATGGCTTCGTTTTCCATTATTCTCACAGGGGTTCGTTTTCCATTGTTCTCACATGGCTTCGTTTTCCATTGTTCTCACATGGCTTCGTTTTCCATTGTTCTCACAGGGCTTCGTTTTCCATTGTTCTCACAGGGGTTCGTTTTCCATTGTTCTCACATGGCTTCGTTTTCCATTGTTCTCACATGGCTTCGTTTTCCATTGTTCTCACAGGGGTTCGTTTTCCATTGTTCTCACAGGGGTTCGTTCTGTTTAAAGTGCATTTGTGTACTAAATGAAAATTTTAGATTGAGCTATGGTGTCACGTGCTCTAAGTGATACTCGGTGGTACATATTAATTGTTAGCAGTCTCACGACTAAATGATGCAAAGTTAGCAGTAAGTTAACATTGTACAAAACAATGTTAGCAATATTCTTCTTCTTTCATTCACTTGAAACATGTCTATATCTGTAATGCTGTCTCCTTAATAAAACTCACTGTCTTTTGTGGTTCATACAGTGGCCCATAGAGTTTTGATTCCAGTGTTGTTTCCTCTGGCCAATATGTCTGCTTCAGCGTTTCATGCTCAGAACACTCTTGAAGTATATGTTTGGCACTCTGTGCTGCCTGTCCACATGTACACATGGCCGTGTTGGCAATCTTGAACTTTGTATACATGTGACTGCGGAGTCGGTTGTGTCCTGTTCTGAGACGTAGAATTATAACTTGTTCTCTGTTCATAATGTGATAATCATCTTGTGTTAGTGTTTGTGGCTTTCTTATTGACTTGGTCATCTGTTTTTTCTGATGGTAGGTGATTGGTATATCTGGTTGGTCTTCGGCAGCACCTTCCTTAGCCAGTTGGTCTGCTTTTTCATTTCCTGGTATTCCACAGTGAGAGGGTATCAACTGCATGGTTACCCTACACTGGTAAGACAATTTGCTAAGTAGTTTTTTCAAGTCTGTTAGTTTTCCAGACTGGAGAGCTTGAAGCACTGACCTTGCATCTGTCAGGAATACCACAGGCTGTAGGTCAGAGTTGGAGTTCAGCAGTTCTTTAGCTGCCACACTAATTGCCTGGATTTCTGCATCATGTTAGCAATATGAAACTGACGATCGACTCCGCAGCCACATGTACACAAAGTTCAAGATTTAAAACACCGCCGTGTGTACATGTGGACATGCATCTAAGACAGCACTGCACAACCGTCAGGAATGCACGGACTATTAAATTCTGAGACAAATACACCGGGA
Source organism: Meghimatium bilineatum (assembly GCA_034231615.1). Taxonomy (NCBI): domain Eukaryota; kingdom Metazoa; phylum Mollusca; class Gastropoda; order Stylommatophora; family Philomycidae; genus Meghimatium; species Meghimatium bilineatum. The sequence continues at coordinate 1,574,228 of CM067320.1, read as the reverse complement.
CCCAAAGAAATAACAATGGAAGAAATATTTTACAGATATCTGGACAAGCTACAAAACACAATAAAGTTTATAGAAGAAACAAAACTTCAGATATATGCATGTTCCAGGTGAACGAAAGAAGAAGAAGAATAGAAAGTTAACAGTATGAGAAAATAACAAGAAAACTATTAGCAAGTCTAAAGATCACATGTCACGTCACAGAATGAACAATGAATTCTGATATTGAATGGACAATATATTGTCTGGAAATGAAGCTTGGGCAAATTTCTTCTAATGTAATCTGGTTTGTGATATGTGCGCGAGTCAATTCTACATCACCCTGACAAAGACAGAATCTTCTGGCAATCAACAAAAGACTCGTGTTATATTTTCTGATGCTGATCGTGCTAGGCAGGAAATGATTTGTTTGATTATTCGTGAGATAGGAAATCGAACAAATCAATCGATACTGCACATTTGTCAATGCTTTCAATTTTAATCTTTTTTCTCGCTCACATAATTTAGATGTGTTGATATTTTGTATAATTTGTCTAGTTTCTCCGATTGTGTACGATTTGTCTTGTTTCTCTGACTTTTATGGTTTGTCTAGTTTCTCTAATTTTGTATGATTTGTCTAGTTTTTCTAATTTTGTATGATTTGTCTAGTTTCTCCGATTGTGTATGATTTGTCTAGTTTCTTTAAGTTTGTATGATTTGTCTAGTTTTTCTGATATTTTTATGATTTGTCTAGTTTCTCTAATTTTGTATGATTTGTCTAGTTTCTTTGATTCCATGATTGTAGTTAGTTTATTTCTCATTTAGCGTACAATTACATAAGATGACAGCAGCCACATGCCACAATATGACAGCAGACATGTCACAAGATGACAGCAGACGTGTCATTAAACGATGACAGTAGCCGGTCTGATCTAGTCAGGTATGACAGTAGCCGGTACAGCCTGTCTTGTCTAGTCAGGTATGACAGTAGCCGGTACAGCCTGTCTTGTCTAGTCAGGTATGACAGTAGCCGGTACAGCCTGTCTTGTCTAGTCAGGTATGACAGTAGCCGGTATAGCCTGTCTGGTCTAGTCAGGTATGACAGTAGCCGGTACAGCCTGTCTGGTCTAATCAGGTATGGCAGTAGCCGGTACAGCCTGTATTGTTTACGTGGTAAGCCGGGCGGCGTCTAACTATCTTGACAACCCACATTGTGTCAACTGTTTCTGGTGAAGTAGCACATGTGGGATGATACAATCCCTACTCTAGGATGAGGAAATGCAGCCTAAAGTCAAATGTTTGGCAGGGCAGATTAGGCACGTAGCCTCGGATGACAACTGGTCTAGATTGGGAGTACCGAAAGGCGGACATAAAGAGCACAGCTCTGCTGACCAGGCAATTCCAGTAGATCCATGTTCAAAATGTATTGATACCACCTTGTCTTTATAGTTAACAAGGCAATCAGAGAGAGAGAGGGGGGGGGGGAGAGAGGGGGAAGAGAGGGGGGAGAGAGATATCATGCTGCATGAGCAACGTATGGTCTCCATATTTCAGTTCAATCATTGTGTGCTATGGAGAAGTATATTTCATTGTGTGCTATGGAGAAGTATATTTCATTGTGTGCTATGGAGAAGTATATTTCATTGTGTGCTATGGAGAAGTATATTTCATTGTGTGCTATGGAGAAGTATATTTCATTGTATGCTGTGGAGAAGTATATTTCATTGTGTGCTGTGGAGAAGTATATCTCATTGTGTGCTATGGAGAAGTATATTTCATTGTGTGCTATGGTGAAGTATATTTCATTGTGTGCTATGGAGAAGTATATTTCATTGTGTGCTATGGAGAAGTATATTTCATTTTGTGCTATGGAGAAGTATATTTCATTGTGTGCTATGGAGAAGTATATTTCATTGTGTGCTATGGAGAAGTATATTTCATTGTGTGCTATGGAGAAGTATATTTCATTGTGTGCTATGGAGAAGTATATTTCATTGTGTGCTATGGTGAAGTATATTTCATTGTGTGCTATGGAGAAGTATATTTCATTGTGTGCTATGGAGAAGTATATTTCATTGTGTGCTATGGTGAAGTATATTTCATTGTGTGCTATGGAGAAGTATATTTCATTGTGTGCTATTGTGAAGTATATTTCATTGTGTGCTATGGAGAAGTATATTTCATTGTGTGCTATGGAGAAGTATATTTCATCCCTGGCCTTAATGGGTCTCGGAATCAAATCGGGAGATGGCAGTTACGTGTTATAATCCCCTGTCAATTGTCCTATAAAAGGACACCCCGGGCTATCTCTAACGGTGAGAAGACTTTCGGTGTCATTGAACAACAAGCGCTCGCCTGAAGCTGGACATGCCCCAGCCACTAAGATGTTGATTCACCACAATGGATCTGCTTCAATGGGAACTTTAAATTCTTACCAAATCTGAAAAATAAGATGTAAATAAATTGTACCAGACAATAAACGAAAAAATTAAAACTTCAGATTTCGACCTGGAACCTAGAATGTTCTAATCATCTGTCCTAAGCATTCCAAAGACATCAAGGACATTGTCAACCTGAGACAAAACATCTGATATCGATGCTGAACACAGCCGATTTAACATAGATATTGCAGGTCTGTGAGAGACACGTTAGACTCATGTTTCTTTCAGGATGGGCCACTTTGAGAAAGGAACTATGCCTTCTTCTATAAGTGCAAGGAAAATATGGAATGGGATCTGGACAGCATGGACTGGGATCTAGACAGCATGGAATATGATCTGGACAGCATGGAGTGTGGCCCACTACTAAGGACACATTGTTGTGTGCTATTGAGAGCCCAATTAATAGATATGAACAATTATGAACATTGCTATTGTTGGTTTGAAATGGATGTTCATACTTATCATCATTGCCTATTCACATCAACTGAAGATGTCAAGGATACCATCCATGAGGAGTTGGACAATGAAGGGAAAACATATTCCAAATTAAGAATTCATTTATATACTTGGTACAGACGTTAACGAACAGGTAGAATCAGACTTAACGTACTGGTGGGATCAGACTTAACGTACTGATGGGATCAGACTTAACGTACGGGTGGGATCAGACTTAATGTACTGATGGGATCAGACTTAACGCGCTGGTGGGAACTCAAAATCATGGTCGGTCTGTTTTGGGAAACAAATGCTGGGAGTATTAATGTAAACGGACAGAAATTGTTGGAATTGTGTATCAGTAATACCTTCTGCACTACCAACCCCTCATTTGCGACGAAAGATCTCCACAAAGTGTCATGGAAGGATCCAAGATCTGTCCACTGGCACCATCTGAACTTTACTATCACCAGTAAGCAACATTTACACCACACACAACTAACACCACAATTTAACACCACAACTAACACCACAATTTAACACCACAACTAACACTACAATGCTGATTGCGATATAGAATATTCATTAGTTGCTGCAACATTCACGGAGAACATGGAGAATATTCACATCCAAACACAAACCCATCTTCAGTATTAATGTAACAGCAACAAGGATCCAAACACAAACCCACCTTCAGGTTAAAGTTTGGTAGTTACAGGGAGTATACGAGTGTAGCTTGTGTGAAAAGTTTGGTAGTTAAAGGGAGTATGCGAGTGTTGCTTGTGTGATAAAGTTTGGTAGTTACAGGGAGTATGCGAGTGTTGCTTGTGTGATAAAGTTTGGTAGTTAAAGGGAGTATGCGAGTGTTGCTTGTGTGATAAAGGATGTATGCCCTTGCTGTCGTACGTTATGTTCAGGGTGATTCTTTTTAATGTACACTCCGACAGAAAATACGCACAGTCCTTACCGGGACCTCTCACCATAACTTGAGACAACATCCAGAAGTATAGAAAGTTATCCACGACACTACTGTCGGCTCCCTGGCATCTCATATCACACTATTCATTGACAGAATCATCTATTCTTGTTATCTTTCCTTGAAGAGACGATACTTTATCTATTCTTGTTATCTTTCCTTGAAGAGACGATACTTTATCTATTCTGATTCGCTTTCAAGTACCGGCTTCAGTTTGCATGGTTGCTGCAGATTCAAAAGACTAATAATGAATAAAGGTTCAGCCAAGCGCGCGCGCACATATATACACGCGCACGCACACACAAAGAGGCGGATATTAATTTAGAATGCCAACAGTGCTTCCCCTCCTTGCTTGATCAGATTCTGACGTAATGATACGACGCCCTAACGAGGTTCATGTCACATGACCACTTCAACCACTGGTGTATCGTATATGATTAGAACTTTCTCAACAAGGGCCAGCCAATTAAATACCAGCCAGAGCCTTTCATTAAGTAGATTGGCTGGACCCATGAATAGGATCTAATGAAGGGATCAAGAAACCGTGTAATGACCATGTTCGGAAAAACTAGACATTAAATTGTGTAGCCAATTTAGGACGTTTAAACTTTCTGATTGACGCGAAGGAACAAACAAGATGGCTGCTAAAAAAGCGTGGAGATGATCTGGACGATGGGCAGTTGTAGAAGGAATATTTGAAGAATATGCTAAACTGGAAAAAATATAGAAACAAATAAAGGGAAAGATGGAAGAATGAACAGGGCGTTATTAGAGCGAGACAAATATAGAGGAGAAGTGTTACAGTGTAAGAACTTTGGTGAGAAGACGAGAAATGGATAGAAGAAATTAGAAGTACATTAAAGAAAATATAAAAAAGAACTAGATTAAAGAAAAAGTTTATTAAAGAAGAGAAAAATAGATTAAAGAAGATAAAGTAGATTAAGAAAAAGTAGATTAAGGAAAGTATCATCTCCCATTTTGGGTTACGAACAAAAGTGTATTCCTTGTCAGCGTTCATTCTCAAACTCCCGCTGTATCTCTCTTCTAGCAGAACAATGATCCTACTAGATTTCCAGCAGGATGTAGTCCAGAGAATTAAAATTCTTTGTGTCATTTAATTGCAGCAATATCCCGACGCATCCGTCTTCGGTGGATAAAGTCTATTCAACTTGGGAAGTTTCTCTAGCACACTTCAAAATTGCGAAATATAATAATGATAATAAATAAAATAATGATAATTCTTCTTCTTCTTCTTCTTTCGTTCACTTGAAACATGTCTATATCTGTAATTCTGTCTCCTTAATAAAACTCACTGTCTTTTGTAGTTCATACAGTGTCCCATAGAGTTTTGATTCCAGTGTTGTTTCCTCTGGCCAATATGTACGCCTCAGCGTTTCATGCTCAGAACACTCTTGAAGTATATGTTTGGCACTCTGTGTTGCCTGTCCACATGTACACATGGCTGTGTTGCCAATCTTGAACTTTGTATACATGTGACTGCGGAGTCGGTTGTGTCCTGTTCTGAGACGTAGACTTATAACTTGTTCTGATCTGTTCATAATGTGATTGTCATCTTGTGTTGGTGTTTGTGGCTTTCTTATTGACTTGATCATCTGTTTTTTCTGATGGTAGGTGATTGGTATATCTGGTTGGTCTTCGGCAGCACCTTCCTTAGCCAGTTGGTTTGCTTTTTCTTTTCCTGATATTCCACAGTGAGGTTACCACTGCATGGTTACCCTATACTGGTACGACAATTCGCTAAGTACTTTTTTGTTAGTTTTCCAGACTGGAGAGCTTGAAGCACTGACCTTGCATCTGTCAGGAATACCACAGGCTGTAGGTCAGAGTTGGAGTTCAGCAGTTTTTTAGCTGCCACACTAATTGACTGAATTTCTGCATCATAATTATTGCAGAATTTTCCTGTTGGCGTTCTGATGGTATCTCTAGGCTTGTGTGGATATTCTATATATACACCTGCACCTCCATTCCTCACGGCATTCTGTGCTGACCCATCTATGTATACTCTGACACATATATCTTGTGGATATTCCTCATCCAGGAAACTGAGGGTGACTGTCCTTCGCTGAACACTATTCTGTTCGTCCTCGCTTAGTATTCCTTTCACATGGGTCTGAATGTATAGGGCATTCCATGCCTTTCACTCCACGGGGTTTGTTCTGGTACAGACCTTAAGGGGCTGTCAACTTCAGGTAGGTCGGTAAGTTGTCTACGGAGTCGTTTAGCTTGATGGATAAAGCTGCTTCTTTTCAGTCGCCCCATTGCTAGATTTTGGAATCTTTCCTTCATTGGATGACTTGGCATACACTGAAACTTTTCTGCTTTAATTAGTACTTTTGTGTCTCAGCGTTCGCCAAGTGTTTGCATTCTTCCCATTTTCTGCATCTCTGCTATGGGTGTTGATTTCATTGCTATAATGATAATAAATATAATAATGATAATAAATATAATAATTATTATTATTAATGGTATAATTATTATAAAGCCCCAAAGGGTGGTAGAGGTGCCAGACTGGAGAGATCTGCATAAAATACCCTCCACACATCTCTGTCCTCAGTCAGTCGGGCGATTGTAGAAAAATAATGCCCACATCATTCCCACATCATACCCACATCATACCTGGATGTTGTCAATCCAGAAGATTCATTTCACGCCTTTTTTCCTTTAAAACTGGACTGTTCTCTGCAAAACCGCGTAGGAAAGTGAGTCATATCTCGTTACCAGCCTACACCAAACAACTTAGCTTCGTTTCACGACTTTATTCGACACTTGTAAAATATATCGGTACTAATATACTGAAAGATCGATAAACTGAAAAAGTTTTCCAACGCATTTTCCATAAAAAAATATAGGTCGAGCTATGAAACACATGCAATGACGAGACATTCATAACTTGTACAACACAAGCAATACTTCTATATTCAATGTTTTTATGTGATATATTTTATTTACGTGGGTGCCGAACACTGCACTATATTTTCCAGTATATTTTCCAGTATATTTTCCAGGCTAATGAATCTTTCTGACGTGATAATTCAGCCATTCGCTTTGTTCCTAAGAGGTCGCGGGTTCAGATCCCGCTAACGACATCTTCTTTACAAAATGGACTTGATTTTTTCGTAGATCAGTTGGAGTTATGACTTGAAGCTACGGAGTTACGTGGTATGGTGATACTAATTGTAGGTGATGTGCCACCTCTTTGAGAGGGACCGTGTACACATGGGGTAACGCCAGTACACTGAAGTATATCTTCTAACCCTTTAACACCCTTTGTAGGGATCGTTGTGTAGGGATTGTAAACTTAATACACATGTCGGTCACATGTACAGTGTGTACGCAACAGTTCAAATATACAGCAGACAAGTTAAACTGTATATGCAACAGCTAAACCAAACACACAATCTGTGTATCTATCTATCTATTTACCTTGAGCGCCGAATATGCTCCATAGGGCAGAAACCAGAGCTCTGCAGTTCGAGTGATGTGATGTTACTTTGTGTAATACTTGCATGTTGTTGAGACACACAGTCATACCCGCTTTGATGGTTGTTCTGCGAAGAGTCTCTCTTTGTCTTCTTATTTTTTATTTTGCCATCTTGTACCCATTTTAGTACGTGTACGGGCAGTTTATTTTCAATAATTCTAAGTACATGCCCGATGTAAGTCCATCGTTTTCTTCTTATTGTTGTAGAACCATATTGCTGTTTAATGTTATCTCTTAATTGCTTGTTTGATTTGAATTCTTCACAACCAATATTTCAGAGTTTTCTAAGACATTTATTTTCTAATGAATTCAATTTTTTGTCCGGGACCTTTGTCATTTTCCAACTTTCGCAACCATATGCCATTAAGAATATCACATTGGAGTTGAACAGTCTTAGTTTGACAAACACACATTATCTCGGTAGTTAAACTATACAACAGACACTTTAAACTAAACACACAGCAGTTAAACTGTACAACAGACAAGTTCAACTAAACACACAACAATAAATTATAGCACAATCAAGTTAAACTAAACAAACATAAGCCAGAGATAAAATATGATTATATATATATATATGTACTCAGAGATGGACAGTTACACGTGGACGAACATGTTTAGAAATAAAACTGCCGGTATATCAAAATTACAGACACAACGATAAGCAAACACACAGACAGGCAGACAAACAGGCAGACAGTTGATGAACTGAAAGAACATTTCTGAAGATTCGCCATCAGTTCTCGGAGCAAAGCCTCCCCCATATATCATCAGACCCACAAAACACTAAACTAAGCTGATGGGACGAATAGGAGACCGACGATTTGGACTTGGGACGCTTACGGAAAGAGCGATTTTTACCGTTCCCGAGATATTAATTTCAATATTTGTCCGCGTTCTAGAGTCAATAATCCCGGACTTTACTCGTGTGCTTTCATATTATTTTCACAAACTTGGGTTCTTTTTAATGCCATTCATTTCTTCATTTCTCCGTAACCTTTCTCTCTCTCTCTCTTTCTCTCTCTCTCTCTCTCTCTATATATATATATATATATATATATACCTTGGTTTCCATGATGGACTGTATGACTGTTGTACAGATTAAGTAACAGAGTTTAGTAGCTAAGTATTTCTCATGTATCATGTGATTGCTTTAGATCTCAGTAACAGGACTGAGTGACAGGACTGAATGACAGGACTGAGTGACAGGAATGAGTGACAGGACTGAGTGACAGGAATGAGTGACAGGACTGAGTGACAGGAATGAATGACAGGACCGAGTGACAGGACTGAGTGACAGGACTGAGTGACAGGATTGAGTGACAGGAATGAGTGACAGGAATGAATGACAGGACTGAGTGAAAGGACTGAGTGACATGACTGAGTGACAGGAATGAATGACAGGACTGAGTGACAGGACTGAGTGACAGGACTGAGTGACAGGAATGAATGACAGGACTGAGTGACAGGACTGAGTGACAGGACTGATTGACAGGACTGATTGACAGGACTGATTGACAAGACTGAGTGACAGGACTGATTGACAGGACTGAGTGACAGGACTGAGTGACAGGACTGAGTGACAGGACTGAGTGACAGGACTGATTGAAAGGACTGAGTGACAGGACTGAGTGACAGGACTGAGTGACAGGACTGAGTGACAGGACTGAGAGACAGGAATTAGTGGCAGGACTGAGTGACAGGAATGAGTGACAAGACTGAGTGACAGGAATGAGTGACAGGACTGAGTGACAGGACAGAGTGACAGGACTGAGTGACAGGAATGAGTGACAGGAATGAGTGACATGACTGAGTGACAGGAATGAGTGACAGGACTGAGTGACAGGACTGAGTAACAGGACTGAGTGACAGGACTGAGTCACATGACTGAGTGACAGGACTGAGTGACAGGACTGAGTAACAGGAATGAGTAACAGGACTGGGTGACAGGAATGAGTGACAGGACTGAGTGACAGGACTGAGTTACAGGAATGAGTGACAGGACTGAGTGACAGGACTGAGTGACAGGACTGAGTGACAGGACTGAGTAACAGGACTGAGTGACAGGACTGAGTGACATGACTGAGTGACAGGACTGAGTGACAGGACTGAGTGACATGACTGAGTGACAGGACTGAGTGACAGGACTGAGTGACAGGACTGAGTGACATGACTGAGTGACAGGACTGAGTGACAGGACTGAGTAACAGGAATGAGTAACAGGACTGAGTGACAGGAATGAGTGACAGGACTGAGTGACAGGACTGAGCGACAGGAATGAGTGACAGGACTGAGTAACAGTACTGAGTGACAGGAATGAGTGACATGACTGAGTGACAGGAATGAGTGACAGGACTGAGTGACAGGACTGAGTAACAGGACTGAGTGACAGGACTGAGTGACATGACTGAGTGACAGGACTGAGTGACAGGACTGAGTAACAGGAATGAGTAACAGGACTGATTGAAAGGACTGAATGACAGGACTGAGTGACAGGACTGAGTAACAGGACTGAGTGACAGGACTGAGTGACAGGACTGAGTGACAGGACTGAGTAACAGGAATGAGTTACAGGACTGAGTGAAAGGACTGAGTGACAGGACTGAGTGACAGGAATGAATGACAGGACTGAGTAACAGGACTGAGTGACAGGACTGAGTGACAGGACTGAGTGACAGGACTGAGTAACAGGACTGAGTGACAGGACTGAGTAACAGGACTGAGTGACAGGACTGGGTGACAGCACTGAGTGACAGGACTGAGTGACAGGACTGAGTGACAGGACTGAGTGACAGGGCTGAGTGACAGGACTGAGTGATAGAACTGAGTGACAGGACTGAGTGACAGGACTGAGTGACAGCACTGAGTGACAGGACTGAGTGACAGAACTGAGTGACAGGACTGAGTGACAGGGCTGAGTGAGAGGACTGAGTCACAGGACTGAGTGACAGGACTGAGTGACAGGACTGAGTGACAGGACTGAGTGACAGGACTGAGTAACTTCAATTATAAGTAATAAACAAACTGTCAGAAGATATCCCACACGGTGGAGAGTGTCACAGTAACAAACTGTCAGAAGATATCCCACACGGTGGAGAGTGTCACAGTAACAAACTGTCAGAAGATATCCCACACGGTGGAGAGTGTCACAGTAACAAACTGTCAGAAGATATCCCACACGGTGGAGAGTGTCGCAGTAACAAACTGTCAGAAGATATCCCACACGGTGGAGAGTGTCGCAGTAACAAACTGTCAGAAGATATCCCACACGATGGAGAGTGTCGCAGTAACAAACTGTCAGAAGATATCCCACACGGTGGAGAGTGTCGCAGTAACAAACTGTCAGAAGATATCCTACATGTTGGAGAGTGTCGCAGTAACAAAAATAAGAAGCGGTCAGGTCGGGTCCTTGTCTATTCAAATGTACACCGTATATGGAGACATATTTAAAAATGAAATTTTATTTGTTTTTGTCCAGTCCAGTAGTTTTTTTTTCTGCCACCAGTTTCTGTAAATTGAAACATAAGAAAGTGATGGCGTTTTGTTCTTTTCTACACCAGGAGCTATATTCTATGTACACTTAGAAGTTGTTGTACATATACTAGATGTTGTAGATATACTAGATGTTGTAGATATACTAGATGTTGTAGATATATTCGATGTTGTAGATATATTCGATGTTGTAGATATATTCGATGTTGTAGACATACTAGATGTTGTAGATATACTAGATGTTGTAGATATACTAGATGTTGTAGATATATTCGATGTTTTACAAACCTATATTTTAGAAATATTATATATTGTAGAGATTTAATTTTTGTAGACATATTAGATGTTGTAGAGAGTAGATATTTTAGATATATTATATATTGTAGAGTTTAGATATTTTAGAGATGTTAGATGTTTTACAAATACTATATATTTTAGAGATGTTAATGTTAAATAATATCCTCAACCGGATACACTTAATATTTTCTACGTTTAATCCTCCTTTTTCTTGTTCTCCTCATCACTCCCTCAGGTGGATGATGTCTGCAATTGGATGAATACTCCTGCTAGGCAGATCCTTGTTCTGTACTCCGTGGTTGAAAAATGAAACCGACAGCTCAGCGTTACACACTGAACCTTTGGTAAGTTCTAGCTTAATACATGGCACTGTTCTGCACCATATTATGTCTCTTCCGGCTAGGAGTCACAAACGCCATACCCTATTCAATAACAGAAAGTATCAGACCATGGCTCTGTTAGAGATAGAACTACGTGGCGCTGTTTACAGTGGCTCTGTACGAGAACGGCTTGGCGCTGTTCACATTGGCTCTGTAGGAGTACGACGTGGCGCTGTTCACAGTGTCTTTTTTACCATTATTATCAACGCACTCAGACGTTTCCTGGCTTTATCTATGATTTGGTGTAAGTGCTGAATGACAGAACAAATAACACTCCTAGATATAGCGTTGTATGTGTTCTCTCAACAATTCCCTGCACACATAGTCCCAAGGACGGTGTCTTGTGTTAACAATAGATTATTCCCGTTGTTAGATTTCTGACTTTAATAACTAACTCATACATTTTCCTATATCTGTATCCGTTTCTATCAACCTTGAAAATTATTACAATTATTTTGTAAGAATCAGTCGATGGTACAAGGAGAAGAATAGGTAAAAGAAAATCCTGGATAGATAACATCAAGAAATGATCTGGGCGTGATGTTTCTACACTCCTCCAAATGTCTGAGAAAAGAGATGGTTGATGAGCTTTTTGTGCTGATTTCTCCAGTCTAGCACCCCTACGATCTTGACTAGCCTATTAATGGGTCTTATTATTATTGTTATTATTATTATTATTGTTATTATTATTATCATTATTATTACAGTCAAATACCGCAATAACATCTTGGTCCGGACCGAGAAGATATGTATGTAATAACAGAGATTCGCTATATACAGTACAATCAATATAGAGTAAATACAATCAGGGATTTGGAAAAATGTTGCTACAAAAGAATGCGATGTAAAGGGATTGCACTGTATTATTAAAGATTGTGCCTTGTATCTATGTTACTAGTAGTTATGTACACTTTCAATTATTCCACACACCCGCACACGGGTGAAACAATTATTCCACACACCCACACGGATGAAACTACCTGATACCCATCAGAGCAAATAGCATCGATCACCGACCAAGTGTAGAACAACCGTGACACAGTTTACTCAGTGAGAGATGATTATTTTGCTGACTTCACACAGATTAACCACACCCCCGCAACAAAATCTCTCCATTCACTGAGACCAGATAACAACAGGTGTGTCCGTGTTCCCTGACTTCACACAGACTAACCACACCCCCTCAACAAAATCTCTCCATTCACTGAGACCAGATAACAACAGGTGTGTCCATGTTTCCTGACTTCACACAGACTAACCACACCCCCGCAACAAAATCTCTCCATTCACTGAGACCAGATAACAACAGCTGTGTCCGTGTTCCCTGACTTCACACAGACTAACCCACACCCCCCGCAACCAAATCTCTCCATTCACTGAGACCAGATAACAAAATCTCTGCCATGCAGCTGTGTCCATGTTTTGTTAATGATGTGTACATAAATTTCACTTCTGTTTCATTACGCGCCATCAGCTCTACAGATGTCATCCCATCGTTGGTTACGTTCCACGTATCTCTCATGCGCATGTTTCTCTCGGTTCCCGTTACCGTACGATGGTTTCTGCCCGATTTTATCACCCGGTCATGATTGAATGTTTCATTTAACAATTCATAATATTAACTATGATGCTTATTTATGTCCAGTAACTATGATGTTAATTTATGTCTAGTATTTATATTTTTTTTAAAACAACATCACTACAGCCAAAAAATAATGAGTTGATGGCTGCGTCCTAAATAGGATACACTGCCAATTTTATGTTATTATTTATAATGATAATTTACGTGTATTAATTTTATGTTATTATTTATAATAACAATTTACGTGTATTAATTTTATGTTATTATTTATAATGACAATTTACGTGTATTAATTATGCCGGTAATTTGTATCTAGTAGTTATTATGGTAACTGGTGTCACATAATTACAGTTATGAGCTATGTCAAGTTATGCTAAATTATGTCTAACAACTATGACGGCGTTTACCCCGCATCATATAACGAGTCAGGTCGTCTATGTCTGCCCCACATTATATAACGGACCACATCGTCTCTTTCTGCACCACATCATATAACGGACCACGTCATCTATGTCTGCCCCACATCATATAACGGACCACATCGTCTATGTCTGCCCCACATCATACAACGGACCACGTCGTCTATGTCTGCCCCACATCATATAACGGACCACATCGTCTCTTTCTGCACCACATCATATAACGGACCACGTCATCTATGTCTGCCCCACATCATATAACGGACCACATCATCTATGTCTGCCCCACATCATATAACGGACCACGTCGTCTATGTCTAACCTAAATAATGACAAGGAGCGGTTAGCGTGATGTCAGGAGCAGTTGCTATGCATGCCTGATGTCATTAGTAGGCACAATGACAAGATTGCCTGATGTCATTAGTAGGCACAATGACAAGATTGCATGATGTCATTAGTAGGCACACAATGACAAGATATTATAAAGCATATTGAAACTTTTCTGCAGACTGAAGACAAGGGTAAATAACCATCGCAATTTCCCACAGAACAGTCCCGATTCACCATAAAAACACATGGCAACCCTGATAACCTCAGATACAAAAACTCATGGCAACCCTGATAACCTCAGATACAAAAACTCATGGCAACCCTGATAACCTCAGATACAAAAACACATGGCAACCCTGATAACATCAGACACACAAAAAATACGAAGAAACAAAAAAGAAAAGAACAAGCGAAAATAGCTTTTCAGAAAATAAAAAATCATCCTGTCTGTGCAACAGTTAATCTGTGAATAGAAACAAAGTAATTGTCTTTCATTGCTACATAGCTACTCCTGTCTTATGGAAGCGAATCATGGATAATAAGTAAACAAACACGTGAGAAATTAGATGCTTCAGAGATGTGGTTCTTCAGAATAATAAAGAGAATACCAAGGATAACAAGAAAAAAGGAATGAGAAGGTACTAAGGAACATTGATACCAAAAACAAGTTACCCAGCAGCATGAGAAGGTAACAATCTACAGTTATTGACCCAATTATAAAAAGAAAAGGTTTGGAGTACAATGTGACAATAAGTAAAATTGAGTGAGTGGGGGTTGAAGAGACACAGGACTGCAACTATAGAAGATAATGAATAGTTTGACATCGTGGCGTGGTAGAAAGAGTTTGACATCGTGGCGTGGTAGAAAGAGTTTGACATCGTGGCGTGGTAGAAAGAGTTTGACATCGTGGCGTGGTAGAAAGAGTTTGACATCGTGGCGTGGTAGAAAGAGTTTGACATCGTGGCGTGGTAGAAAGAGTTTGACATCGTGGCGTGGTAGAAAGAGTTTGACATCGTGGCGTGGTAGAAAGAGTTTGACATCGTGGCGTGGTAGAAAGAGTTTGACATCGTGGCGTGGTAGAAAGAGTTTGACATCGTGGCGTGGTAGAAAGAGTTTGACATCGTGGCGTGGTAGAAAGAGTTTGACATCGTGGCGTGGTAGAAAGAGTTTGACATCGTGGCGTGGTAGAAAGAGTTTGACATCGTGGCGTGGTAGAAAGAGTTTGACATCGTGGCGTGGTAGAAAGAGTTTGACATCGTGGCGTGGTAGAAAGAGTTTGACATCGTGGCGTGGAAGAAAGAGTTTGACATCGTGGCGTGGTAGAAAGAGTTTGACATCGTGGCGTGGTAGAAAGAGTTTGACATCGTGGCGTGGTAGAAAGAGTTTGACATCGTGGCGTGGTAGAAAGAGTTTGACATCGTGGCGTGGTAGAAAGAGTTTGACATCGTGGCGTGGTAGAAAGAGTTTGACATCGTGGCGTGGTAGACAGAGTTTGACATCGTGGCGTGGTAGAAAGAGTTTGACATCGTGGCGTGGTAGAAAGAGTTTGACATCGTGGCGTGGTAGAAAGAGTTTGACATCGTGGCGTGGTAGAAAGAGTTTGACATCGTGGCGTGGTAGAAAGAGTTTGACATCGTGGCGTGGTAGAAAGAGTTTGACATCGTGGCGTGGTAGAAAGAGTTTGACATCGTGGCGTGGTAGAAAGAGTTTGACATCGTGGCGTGGTAGAAAGAGTTTGACATCGTGGCGTGGTAGAAAGAGTTTGACATCGTGGCGTGGTAGAAAGAGTTTGACATCGTGGCGTGGTAGAAAGAGTTTGACATCGTGGCGTGGTAGAAAGAGTTTGACATCGTGGCGTGGTAGAAAGAGTTTGACATCGTGGCGTGGTAGAAAGAGTTTGACATCGTGGCGTGGTAGAAAGAGTTTGACATCGTGGCGTGGTAGAAAGAGTTTGACATCGTGGCGTGGTAGAAAGACATCAACTATAGAAGATACATACCTGTAGATAGAATGTTGATGAAAGTAGTGCTCTCTTACTCGGCACGGCACATTATGATGATAAAACTCTTCACTCAATAAAACACGTTCTGAACAATATATTGAAATATTGCTACATTTTCTACATCGTAGAAAATATCCTCAATTCGTTTTTATAAGAATGCGTGGGGACCAGGCGAGTCCGACAAGACCAGTGACCCACGATACTAGCACACTAAAAAAGGGGACGATGAAAGTTTGCCTGTGGTATAATCACAATCGGTGAAATTAAAAACCGTTATCACGTGACCTGAGACAAAATCAATGTTGCCAATCCGGCACCATTTCCTAAATGTGAAAAAGGGTTCCTGTTTAAAGGAAGATCAGTGAAGGCTTGTCTTGAAGCTTGGTATGATAGAATTGCTCTCATCTTTGCTGAGGCAGTTAAAGGGACTGCAGTGTCTCATAATCCCTAGTCACAGAACAGAGAAAAACGGACAGATGGCGTCTATGAGGGCCCTAAACTTTGTGTCAATAAGTTGATCAAACCGGAAGTTTACCTAACGGGTGTTAATTACACGACATCCGGTCACGTGCTTCTTATAGAGATTTGTGTTATTCTTTGTTCAGCTATTGATAACATCCAATGAATTATGTCCGAGAGATTGCCTCTATCTTTAACACAGCAGGCTACAAACACTGCCAGAGCTAGTATACATATTAAAGTTACCCAAAGAGCAATCAAAATACAACGAAAGGAAAATTATCAGATAAACTAAAATAGACACAGTAAAATGACAAATGCAAATATACACTGAGAAATGAGAATATATACACGCACACCAATAAAATATAAACATAAAAATGAAAAAAATAATTCGCAGAGAAAATAAAATATACATTGTTTAAAGAATCACTGAAATATTGACACTACTTTGTATGGACAGAATCACTGAAATATTGACACTACTTTGTATGGACAGAATCACTGAAATATTGACACTAGTTTGTATGGACAGAATCACTGAAATATTGACACTAGTTTGCATGGACAGAATAACAGAAATATTGACACTAGTTTGTATGGACAGAACGATTGATATAGTGGTACTGCAGCGTGGAGATATTATTACGTGGAAAAAAATGCAGCTTGAAAATAGAAATGAAGTAGAAAGACACACACACAAAATAGAATAATGAGAAAACGTGAAAAAAATAAAAATATGAAAATCTATTGTCTATCCTGAGGTGGTGGTGGTGTTATAACTTCCACTCTTGCCGTTGGGCGTAGAGGTTTGCGAAGGAGATGGTCTCTGTGTTCCGGGAGCCAGATGTGCTGATATGGTTCGATGTAGCGATAGTTCTTCAGGGTGGTCTTGATGTTGTCTATTCGCCTTTTCCTAAGTCTGCCCTTGGCTCTGTATCATGATTCCATCTTGTTATAAGCTCTTACGGGAAGTTGATCGTTCATCTTCATAAGATGTCCAAACCATTTTATCTGTTGTGTCTCTATATATTCGATGCATGATGTGATACGATTTATCTGTCTGATGTTCTCAATGCACATTTTGTCGAGTCTGGTGAAGCTTACTTTAGACATTTCATTTCGTAAATGTCAATCTTGCATTGGTATTCACTATGGCATTGATAACATAGTGTAGGTATAAAGCTGCTCTTAATCCTTGGTTTCTTTACTTTCATGTTGATTTTTGGGTGCAATAGCAAATATGACAGTTAGTATGTCACACCATTAGAATTATGGCATCTTGTTCCTATCTCTCTATCGAGTCGTCCTTCTTCAGTGAAGATACATCCTAGGTACTTGAACTCTTGGACTTGTTTTATTTTTGTGTTCTCTATTTAGATGTTTAAATGTTCTCTATTGTTCTCGTTATTTGCATAGTTTCTGTCTTTTGTGTGTTCATCCGAATGTTGTATTTATTACATATTATTGATAGTGTGTTGCTATGAGAAACAGGAACCGAGTAGCGCAGTGGTTAGCTCACTGGCTACGCATATGATGAGTTGTCCTGTGATTAGAGAAACGAAGGGAGAATAGAATAATTAGAAAGATGAAGAAGAGGAAAATAGAATAATGAGAAATACGAATCTGATTTCTCAGGTGTCGGTGACTATGTCCATGGCATGTTTATTCAAGCAGGTCTGTGGTCAAGAAGTACACAGATTATCTGAAATCTAAGATTTGGTCAGTAGTAACTGCGACTGACACTGAATCAGTGCATGCAAGTTTGATATTTCCCTCGTTATCTGTCTCCCAGTGTGATCCGTATGTTCCATGTTTGATGTAAAACTGTTCTCCCTCGTGACATCAATATTGAGGCGTGATAACAATCTCATAGTTCAGGTAATTAGATTGTCCATTTGTCCGGTGAATGTTAACTATGGTCATTTGAATATTTAATGTGCAAGTTAGCTATCGTTATTTGAAATTCATGTATGCCGTATCGAATACACATGAGCATTGATATCTGAAATGTATCGAATACACATGAGCATTGATATCTGAAATGTATCGAATACACATGAGCATTGATATCTGAAATGTATCGAATACACATGAGCATTGATATCTGAAATGTATCGAATACACATGAGCATTGATATCTGAAATGTATCGAATACACATGAGCATTGATATCTGAAATGTATCGAATACACATGAGCATTGATATCTGAAATGTATCGAATACACATGAGCATTGATATCTGAAATGTATCGAAAGTGATTTGTTTATTGTTATAATCAAGCTGTTTAAATAAAACAATTTCTATGCGAAAATGTTCAAGAAAAGGGAAATTGTAGAATTCTTAAATTGTTTAGATATAAGGTCTAGATAATCAGTGTTGTAGATATATTAGATGTTTTAGAGATATTAGATGTTCCAGAGATATTAGATGTTGTACAGATGAGATATTTTAGAGGTATTAGATATTTTACAAATATTAGATATTTTAGAAATATGAGATATTTTAAAAATATGAGATATTTTAGAAATATGAGATATTTTAGAAATATGAGATATTTTAGAAATATGAGATATTTTAGAAATATGAGATATTTTAGAAATATCAGATATTTTACTACTATTGTTATAGAAGTGGGCTGCTGTCAGTGGCATCCCATTACGATGAATGTCGTACAGGTAGCGGGAACATAGATGTCCAAGGAGAAGGCTAGTTTTTCAATGTACGTCAGATGACAAAGATTGCAGATGACAAGGATTGCAAATGACAACGCTTGCAGATGATCGCGCAAATGACATTCCTGAACTTAAAGTGACGCTCTCACAGTTAATGACAGTGGGGCCATAGAAAAGTGAGCCGTATTGGTATGGATCACGAACTCACAGATGTAATAATGTTTCCCGCATGTTGATATGCCCTTGCGGTTGACCATGTCCACCTTGAGTCTACAATGGACCAAAATATCCCGAAGATTACGCTCACTTCTGAAGGGCATCAAGAAACCATTATTGAAGACCTCACGAGTCTCAGAATCCGACTTAAGAAGAGGTAAATGTCGGCACAAGATCAGTTTAGCCGCATTGTTATATGGGGTGGCAGAAGGTAATGACAAATTTGAATCGCTCTGATGGAACCTTGCGGCGAGTGACAAGGGCCACATATCTGGTGGTACACTGTGCAACAGTTTTCTGTTTATCGCTGTTCAACTTTGGAACCGCAAGTGAGCAGGTGAGAGAATGTGTTCCCGATAGAAAACAGACAGACAAAGTCAATCATCTAGTGTGCATGGTTGAGGAGATCTGCGTAGCTTTGATCTAGTCTCGGTGACGAACAAGCATAAAAAATGTCACGTATGAAGATGAGACGAAATAGACAACAGGTAGTTGTGGACGTCAGCAGTTTTGTAGTAGATAGAAGTAGAAAGACCGGATGGACAGATAGGATACTAAGATATCAAGGAAATTAACAACAGAGGTTGACTAGCGGGAAGTGAACTTATAGCAGTGTTCAAATTTCGGTCTAAAACAATGAACTGAGTTAAGTCTATTTCCGACATATCAGTAATGCCAATGCCATCATCCAAGTAGCGCTGATGTAATCAGGGAGAAGGGTTAGGATAGGTTAGCCATACCTGTTATTTTAGGGAGCCCATAAAAAAAAACAGGAGTGGCTTGAACCCATTCTTGTGCCCATGGTTACACCACTGATTTGTTTAAGGAAATCAACGTTGAACTCGTAAAGAGTCTAGGCTAAGAACATGTGTGTGTGTCCCTATCTTGATAAAGAAATTTTGATCGAAATGTCGGTTCTGTGTGTTGTTACGTAAAACTTGTATTTAAAAAGTTGTTATATTGTTTTAAATATTCAATTACCAATTGGGTGTACAATTTTACTGCAGTCTGCTTTAATTCAGTCTCTAACAATCTGTTGTCCACTATCTACCTCCACATCCATGACAGTCTATTGTCCGCTGGTTACCTCTACAGCAATGTCCACTAGTTACCTCAACTGTTTTCTACTAGTTACCTCCACTGTTTTCCACTAGTTACCTCAACTGTTTTCTACTAGTTACCTCCACTGTTTTCCACTAGTTACCTCAACTGTTGTCCACTAACTACCTCCACTGTTATCCACTAGTACTTCCACTGTTGTCCACTAATTGCCTTCACTGTTTTCCATCCACTACCTCCACTGTTTTCCACTAGTTACCTCCACTGTTTTTCACCTACTACTTCTACTGTTTCCACCTGCTACCTCTACTGTTTTCACTCGTTACCTCCACTGTTTTCCACCTGCTACCTCCACTTTTTCCACTAGTTACCTGCACATCTATGACAGTCTATTGTCCACTAGTTACCTGCACATCTTACAAATGACTCAAAAGTCGTAGAGAAGCGACTTGATTGTACTCAAGTTTCCCGATATGTAGTTAGTTTTCACCAACAGAACAGCGGGACACCTACCAAGATTACCACTCACCGCACTGTTTCCAGCGATAACCCCAGCGATCCACTTAACCATTATACGACGGAGATACCGCTTCACATTATTATCTATTTGTATACCTCGACCTCGTTGTCTCTGTCGGCGTGACCAGGTTCACAACATTCACGATTGTCCCCTAGTCACGATTGTCTAAGGGGAAAGTCACTGAATTTATCCGCAGACAGTTTACACTGCGTTCTCATATAGACACGAAAATGTGCATTTTTTCTTCTCTAATGCCCAGGATAGATATCTGTCGACAGTCAATTGTCTGAGTGCATGAACAGGAGAACAGATGTGAGAGGGATGTGTCTGGAAGTCTATATGTGACATCTAAGCGTGTGAGTACATTTATGTGTGTGAGTACATTTATGTGTGTGAGTACTCGTATGTCTGCAGTGTCCCTTATGACAATGTATCAATCTTACTTCAGAGTTGATTCCCGTGTGGTTTAGATATTCTAAAATATTGATACACATGCGACAACTATTGATAGATTAGACTCATATCCCACACGTGACGCACACGTGACCCACACGTGACGCACACGAAAACTGTCTGCAACATTCTAGACACATTTGTCAAGCTATTACGTGCAATTGAACATCGGTTGTTGTTTTTTTCACATATTTTATTTTTTGATGGTTGTGATTTGATGGTTGTTATTTGATGGTTGTGATTTGATGGTTGTGATTTGATGGTTGTTATTTGATGATTGTGATTTGATGGTTGTGATTTGAACAAGTCAGGATGAACATGTTTGAGACGAGCTAAAAAGCTGCAGTAGATTACCTTTATTGTACTCAGATTTTTACGCACATCCTTCTCAAATAGATCAGCACACCATCTTCCTAGAATATCGTTCAGAGCACGCAACTCCATAGCTCAAACTCCAATTCTCCACTATCATCGGAGAAAATAAACATGTATTAATAATCCACCATGTGACATATTCTTTCCAGAACATGGTCTTCCTTATGGATTCTCTGAACACTCTGACCTGCTGCAGCTAGAAACATGTTTAAACAATCTGATATATCACTGCACCATCGTCGTCTTGGGCACCCTCTTCCATTGTTTCTGTTAACTCTGCCTTCAGCTATTAATCTTTCCATGCTGTTATGTCTCTTTATTGAACAAAAAAATCACAACTTTCTTGTTAGGATGTTAAGGAGCCAACCCTCTTTTGCGTTTATTGATCTCAACATTTTACAATAATAATAATAATAATAATAATAATAAATAATAATAATAATAATAATAATAATAATAATAATAATAATAATAAGACCCATAACCCGTCAGGGTAAGAGGTGCCACACTGGTGACATCAGGTTCGAAGAGGTGCCACACTGGAGACATCAGGGTCGAAGAGGTGCCACACTGGTGACATCTGCACCAAAAAGCTCTTCAATTGTCTCTGTCCTCTGTCATTCAGAGATGTGTAGAAAAATCATTCCAGAACATTCTTTGATGTTATCAAATCAGGATTTTATTTACCGCCTCTTCTCCTTCTACTCTAAACGGTTCCTTGCAGTTTGTAACCATGGCATCACAGTGCAGTTATTATTTACCCACACTCGTATAAATAAAAACACGTACACATCGAATATAAATATAGCCACACACACACACACACACACACAATTATGAACAAATAGAGAACCATGCAAGCCAGTATAGACATAGACAAGCAAATATAGACATAGACAAGCGAGTATAGACATAGACATGCGAGTATAGACATAGACACATAGACAATCGAGTATAGACATAGACACATAGACAAGTGACTATAGACCGACATAGAATGTCCTCTTGCGTGTTTTCCTGCGATCAGGAAGCTGGACAAAGTAAAACCACGAATAGACTACAACGCCCTGAAATTGCAGCTTCTGGCGGCTGATGTTTTCTAATTTCGATCCAGGCAGTCGGCGAGAAAGCAATAGGGACTGTGTATAAATTATCTCAGCAATTACGGCATGGGTTCTGAAAATGTTTAATAGTTGTCGAACGGGGGAAGGGTGGTTTTGGCAAAAACTGACGTCAACAATATTTTCTTATACATCAAATAAATGTTTGAATTTCCGACATTTTCTAAAAATATAAAAACAATTATGTCTTTCGTCTTTTTTTTTCTTCTAAATAATTTTTGGGATAGAGGTTTCCTGAATTTTATACATAATTAGACATGGGATGTTCTCTGAATAGTTTACATAATTAAATAGTGAAGGTTCCGTGAGATGTGTACATATGTTTACAAGGAAGGGAAGTCTCGGTGAGATATGTACATATGTTGACGAGGAAGGCAAGGTTCCATGAGATGTGTACATATGTTCAATGTTTCAGTTTTACCGATTTGCTTATGTTTCAGTTTTACAGATTTGCTTATGTTTCAGTTTTACAGATTTGCTTATGTTTCAGTTTTACAGATTTGCTTATGTTTCAGATTTACCGACTTACTGATGTTTCAGTTTTACAGATGTCCTTATATCTCAGTTTTGGTCCGTATCTTCTCCTTTAAGTTGGATGCGCTGAACTGATAGGTGATTATATTGATCTTCAATGTCATATTTTGAGTTTTTGACACTCATTTTGACACTCAATTTGACACTCATTTTGGCACTCATTTTGACACTCATTTTGACACTCATTTTTGACACTCATTTTGACACTTATTTTTGACACTCATTTTCTCACTCATTTTTGACACTCAATCTGTCAGGTTTCCAGGAGGTGTTGACACGTATCCAATGCTCACCGACACATTTCCTGTTACTGTGGATTTAAGATCGTGCACTGATTGAGGTTATGAGTTTGTTGTCAAATGAAAAACCAACCCAGTGGACTATGAACTCATCTGCACTGAGTTCCTGCCAGTAGAAGGTATACTACTTGTCCTTAACTGAGCGGTACCCTTCAAGTCTTATTTCGTGTAGATTTGCGACATCAGCTGGAAAGACACAGTGTAACAGCAAGCTTGAGTGAAACAGTACAACACAAACAGAAACATGGAGTGGCATAGATGAACAAAGAAAGAAAGTTGGAGAACATGGAGCAACATAAACAGCAAACAGAAGTGATATAGCAACAGAAACAGAAAGCAGGAGATACATATAGAGAGCTGGAGAGACAAAGTAACAGAAATAGAAAGTGGGAGAGACAGAGCAACAAAGTAGAAAACTGGAGAGACAGAAAGTAACAGAAACTGCAGGGACATTGATTAACAGAAAGTTGGAAAGAAAAAGAGCAACATAAACAGAAATCTAGAGAGACATAGATTAACAGAAAAAGAAAGCTGGAGATACATGGAGGAACATAAACAGAACGATGGAGAGACATATAGCAACAGAAACAAAATTCTCCAGCGGCATAGAGCAATCGAAGATCTTGACTACACAGATGACCTGGCCCTTTTGAGCGCAAACCACACAGATGCTCAATCTAAGCTTGACAATCTCCAACACTACTCAAATCAGATAGGGTTGAAAATCAACACATCAAAAACTCATATACTAGATTTTACGAGATCCAACGACAACATAGAAATTTAAAATGTTCCATTATTAAAAGTCAACAATTTTACATCAATCAATCAATCAATAAACCCATAACCCTTCAGGGTCGTAGGGGTACCACATTGGATGCTTCAGCACACAGAGTCCTCCAGCGAATTCTATCCTCAGCGATGCGGATGAGTGTGGAAATATCTAGCCCTGTCCATTCCTTGATTTTACATATTTAGGCACCAATCTAGCATTGGATGGAGACTCATCACAAGAAATTTTACACCGTATTGCCCTTGCAGCGGGTGCTTTCAATAAACTACGCAACATCTGGACGTCAAACACACTAAGAAACACCACAAAACTCAAGTTGTTTAACTCCAACATCATCCCTATTCTATCATATGGATGCGAATGTTGGAAAATCACAAAAGCTACAGATAAGAGACTCGACTCCTTTGTAAACAAATGCCTACGTACCATTCTGAATGTTAAGTGGAGTGACTTTAAATCTAACACTACTATAAGAGAGGAAAGCAAACAAACCTATATATCTTCCTTCATTAGACAAAGGCTTTGGACGTACATCGGCCATGTTCTCAGAATGAACAGCCTAAGAATTCCCCAGCCGTCACTATATTGGGTGCCACCTGGAGTAAGAAGAATAGGAAGACCTAAAGAAATTCTACGAAGAACCATTAATAGAGAAAGCATGTCAATGCACCTAAACAACACGCAACAATTGAAAGACCTGGCAACACAAAGACAGAAATGGAAAGCTATGGTTTCTGCCCTATGCACCGCCTATGGCCCTGGAGGAACATAACATAACATAACATAGAGCAATAGAAACAGAAAGCTGGAGAGACATAGAGCAACAGAAATATAAATCTAGAGAAACATAGATCAATAGAAATATAAAGCTGGAGAAACATAAAGCAACAGAAAACGATATCGAGGCAGGAGAAATGTGGTTTTACAGAAGAATGTGTAGACCCCTCGTGGACAAATTTTAAAAAGTAATTAATTTTGAACGACGTTAATTCAAAAAGAGCTGCTTACACTCACCAGGCAGAATTAGTCCACATTTTGTAAACTCATCATGAGAAGAGGAAACGATGGAAGATATTGTAACAACGGGTAAGTTGAAGAACAAGGAACGATGTAATATATTGTAACAACGGGTAAGTTGAAGAACAAGGAACGATGTAATATATTGTAACAACGGTAAGTTGAAGAACAAGGAAAGATGTAATATATTGTAACAACGGGTAAGTTGAAGAACACGGAAAGATGTAATATATTGTAACAACGGGTAAGTTGAAGAACAAGGAAAGATGTAATATATTGTAACAACGGGTAAGTTGAAGAACAAGGAAAGATGTAATATATTGTAACAACGGGTAAGTTGAAGAACAAGGAACGATGTAATATATTGTAACAACGGGTAAGTTGAAGAACAAGGAAAGATGTAATATATTGTAACAACGGGTAAGTTGAAGAACAAGGAACGATGTAATATATTGTAACAACGGGTAAGTTGAAGAACAAGGAAAGATGGAAGATATTGTAACAACGGGTAAGTTGAAGAACAAGGAAAGATGGAAGATATTGTAACAACGGGTAAGTTGAAGAACACGGAAAGATGGAATATATTGTAACAACGGTAAGTTGAAGAACAAGGAAAGATGTAATATATTGTAACAACGGGTAAGTTGAAGAACAAGGAAAGATGTAATATATTGTAACAACGGGTAAGTTGAAGAACAAGGAACGATGTAATATATTGTAACAACGGGTAAGTTGAAGAACAAGGAACGATGTAATATATTGTAACAACGGGTAAGTTGAAGAACAAGGAACGATGTAATATATTGTAACAACGGGTAAGTTGAAGAACAAGGAAAGATGTAATATATTGTAACAACGGGTAAGTTGAAGAACAAGGAAAGATGTAATATATTGTAACAACGGGTAAGTTGAAGAACAAGGAACGATGTAATATATTGTAACAACGGGTAAGTTGAAGAACAAGGAAAGATGTAATATATTGTAACAACGGGTAAGTTGAAGAACAAGGAACGATGTAATATATTGTAACAACGGGTAAGTTGAAGAACAAGGAAAGATGGAAGATATTGTAACAACGGGTAAGTTGAAGAACAAGGAAAGATGGAAGATATTGTAACAACGGGTAAGTTGAAGAACAAGGAAAGATGTAATATATTGTAACAACGGGTAAGTTGAAGAACAAGGAAAGATGGAATATATTGTAACAACGGGTAAGTTGAAGAACACGGAAAGATGGAATATATTGTAACAACGGTAAGTTGAAGAACAAGGAAAGATGTAATATATTGTAACAACGGGTAAGTTGAAGAACAAGGAAAGATGTAATATATTGTAACAACGGGTAAGTTGTAGAACAAGGAAAGATGTAATATATTGTAACAACGGGTAAGTTGAAGAACAAGGAAAGATGGAATATATTGTAACAACGGGTAAGTTGAAGAACACGGAAAGATGGAATATATTGTAACAACGGTAAGTTAAAGAACAAGGAAAGATGTAATATATTGTAACAACGGGTAAGTTGAAGAACAAGGAACGATGTAATATATTGTAACAACGGGTAAGTTGAAGAACAAGGAACGATGTAATATATTGTAACAACAGGTAAGTTGAAGAACAAGGAACGATGTAATATATTGTAACAACGGGTAAGTTGAAGAACAAGGAAAGATGTAATATATTGTAACAACGGGTAAGTTGAAGAACAAGGAAAGATGTAATATATTGTAACAACGGGTAAGTTGAAGAACAAGGAACGATGTAATATATTGTAACAACGGGTAAGTTGAAGAACAAGGAAAGATGTAATATATTGTAACAACGGGTAAGTTGAAGAACAAGGAACGATGTAATATATTGTAACAACGGGTAAGTTGAAGAACAAGGAAAGATGGAAGATATTGTAACAACGGGTAAGTTGAAGAACAAGGAAAGATGGAAGATATTGTAACAACGGGTAAGTTGAAGAACAAGGAAAGATGTAATATATTGTAACAACGGGTAAGTTGAAGAACAAGGAAAGATGGAATATATTGTAACAACGGGTAAGTTGAAGAACACGGAAAGATGGAATATATTGTAACAACGGTAAGTTGAAGAACAAGGAAAGATGTAATATATTGTAACAACGGGTAAGTTGAAGAACAAGGAAAGATGTAATATATTGTAACAACGGGTAAGTTGAAGAACACGGACAGATGTAATATATTGTAACAACGGGTAAGTTGAAGAACATGGAAAGATGTAATATATTGTAACAACGGGTAAGTTGAAGAACAAGGAAAGATGTAATATATTGTAACAACGGGTAAGTTGAAGAACAAGGAACGATGTAATATATTGTAACAACGGGTAAGTTGAAGAACATGGAAAGATGTAATATATTGTAACAACGGGTAAGTTGAAGAACAAGGAAAGATGTAATATATTGTAACAACGGGTAAGTTGAAGAACAAGGAAAGATGTAATATATTGTAACAACGGGTAAGTTGAAGAACAAGGAACGATGTAATATATTGTAACAACGGGTAAGTTGAAGAACAAGGAAAGATGGAATATATTGTAACAACGGGTAAGTTGAAGAACAAGGAAAGATGGAAGATATTGTAACAACGGGTAAGTTGAAGAACAAGGAACGATGTAATATATTGTAACAACGGGTAAGTTGAAGAACAAGGAACGATGTAATATATTGTAACAACGTGTAAGTTGAAGAACATGGAAAGATGTAATATATTGTAACAACGGGTAAGTTGAAGAACAAGGAAAGATGTAATATATTGTAACAACGGGTAAGTTGAAGAACAAGGAAAGATGGAAGATATTGTAACAACGGGTAAGTTGAAGAACAAGGAAAGATGTAATATATTGTAACAAGGGGTAAGTTGAAGAACATGGAAAGATGTAATATATTGTAACAACGGGTAAGTTGAAGAACAAGGAACGATGTAATATATTGAAACAACGGGTAAGTTGAAGAACAAGGAAAGATGTAATATATTGTAACAACGGGTAAGTTGAAGAACAAGGAAAGATGTAATATATTGTAACAACGGGTAAGTTGAAGAACAAGGAAAGATGGAAGATATTGTAACAACGGGTAAGTTGAAGAACAAGGAAAGATGTAATATATTGTAACAACGGGTAAGTTGAAGAACAAGGAACGATGTAATATATTGTAACAACGGATAAGTTGAAGAACATGGAAAGATGGAATATATTGTAACAACGGGTAAGTTGAAGAACAAGGAAAGATGTAATATATTGTAACAACGGGTAAGTTGAAGAACAAGGAACGATGTAATATATTGTAACAACGGGTAAGTTGAAGAACACGGACAGATGTAATATATTGTAACAACGGGTAAGTTGAAGAACACGGACAGATGTAATATATTGTAACAACGGGTAAGTTGAAGAACAAGGAAAGATGTAATATATTGTAACAACGGGTAAGGTGAAGAACACGGAAAGATGGAATATATTGTAACAACGGGTAAGTTGAAGAACAAGGAAAGATGTAATATATTGTAACAACGGGTAAGGTGAAGAACACGGAAAGATGGAATATATTGTAACAACGGGTAAGTTGAAGAACAAGGAAAGATGTAATATATTGTAACAACGGGTAAGTTGAAGAACAAGGAAAGATGTAATATATTGTAACAACGGGTAAGTTGACGAACAAGGAACGATGTAATATATTGTAACAACGGGTAAGTTGAAGAACAAGGAACGATGGAATATATTGTAACAACGGGTAAGTTGAAGAACACGGAAAGATGTAATATATTGTAACAACGGGTAAGTTGAAGAACAAGGAAAGATGTAATATATTGTAACAACGGGTAAGGTGAAGAACACGGAAAGATGGAATATATTGTAACAACGGGTAAGTTGAAGAACAAGGAAAGATGTAATATATTGTAACAACGGGTAAGTTGAAGAACAAGGAAAAATGTAATATATTGTAACAACGGTAAGTTGAAGAACAAGGAAAGATGTAATATATTGTAACAACGGGTAAGTTGAAGAACAAGGAAAGATGTAATATATTGTAACAACGGGTAAGTTGAAGAACAAGGAAAGATGGAAGATATTGTAACAACGGGTAAGTTGAAGAACAAAGAACGATGTAATATATTGTAACAACGTGTAAGTTGAAGAACAAGGAAAGATGTAATATATTGTAACAACGGGTAAGTTGAAGAACAAGGAAAGATGTAATATATTGTAACAACGGGTAAGTTGAAGAACAAGGAAAGATGTAATATATTGTAACAACGTGTAAGTTGAAGAACACGAAAAGATGGAATATATTGTAACAACGGGTAAGTTGAAGAACAAGGAAAGATGGAATATATTGTAACAACGGGTAAGTTGAAGAACAAGGAAAGATGTAATATATTGTAACAACGTGTAAGTTGAAGAACAAGATGAGTAGGGGGAAGATGACGAGAGAAGATGCTTGACAACCTAGTATTGTGGCATGGGTTTCAGAAACGATTAACTACACGAAATTGAAGACTGTAGAAAGATATGATAATATCAGCGACACACGGCATGGACAATAAGAAGTAAAGTGATGAAAGATGTTGCTCTGGTCTAAGGGACCAATAAGAAGAAAAGTAATGAAAGAGGTTGTTCTGGTCTATGGGACCAATAAGAAGAAAAGTAATGAAAGAGGTTGTTCTGGTCTAAGGGACCAATAAGAAGAAAAGTAATGAAAGAGGTTGTTCTGGTCTATGGGACCAATAAGAAGAAAAGTAATGAAAGAGGTTGTTCTGGTCTATGGGACCAATAAGAAGAAAAGTAATGAAAGAGGTTGTTCTGGTCTAAGGGACCAATAAGAAGAAAAGTAATGAAAGAGGTTGTTCTGGTCTATGGGACCAATAAGAAGAAAAGTAATGAAAGAGGTTGTTCTGGTCTATGGGACCAATAAGAAGAAAAGTAATGAAAGAGGTTGTTCTGGTCTAAGGGACCAATAAGAAGTAAAGTGATGAAATAGGTTGCTCTGGTCTAAGGGACCAATAAGAAGTAAAGTGATGAAATAGGTTGCTCTGGTCTAAGGGACCAATAAGAAGTAAAGTGATGAAATAGGTTGCTCTGGTCTAAGGGACCAATAAGAAGTAAAGTGATGAAATAGGTTGTTCTGGTCTAAGGGACCAATAAGAAGTAAAGTGATGAAAGAGGTTGTTCTGGTCTAAGGGACCAATAAGAAGAAAAATGATGAAAGAGGTTGTTCTGGTCTATGGGACCAATAAGAAGAAAAATGATGAAAGAGGTTGTTCTGGTCTATGGGACCAATAAGAAGAAAAATGATGAAAGAGGTTGTTCTGGTCTATGGGACCAATGTAAATGACATTCCCAAATTTAGTAACAACAGAATGCTAGAGATATCAGTAAGAAACCAGTTGTTAGGACACGTTTCACTAGCTTTAACCTCAAACAAATGTAACTATCTAAGTAACCGTCTCAGTAACTATCTAAGTAACCGTCTCAGTAACTATCTAAGTAACCGTCTCAGTAACTATCTAAGTAACCGTCTCAGTAACTATCTAAGTAACCGTCTCAGTAACTATCTAAGTAACCGTCTCAGTAACTATCTAAGTAACCGTCTCAGTAACTATCTAAGTAACCGTCTCAGTAACTATCTAAGTAACCGTCTCAGTAACTATCTAAGTAACCGTCTCAGTAACTATCTAAGTAACCGTCTCAGTAACTATCTAAGTAACCGTCTCAGTAACTATCTAAGTAACCGTCTCAGTAACTATCTAAGTAACCGTCTAAGTAACTATCTAAGTAACCGTCTCAGTAACTATCTAAGTAACCGTCTCAGTAACTATCTAAGTAACCGTCTCAGTAACTATCTAAGTAACCGTCTCAGTAACTATCTAAGTAACCGTCACAGTAACTATCTAAGTAACCGCCTAACGTCTTCATGCCATTTTTTGCTTAGACTACGATGTTATTTTTTCTTAGGCCCAAGAAATGTCTAATTTATATTTGTGCATCTTGTCCAGTTTTTATGCAGGAATGAAATTCATGGATTATTGTTGACATACCAATTATTGTGTCTAGAAAAAGATGTTGACCACTTTAGACATATATTCTGTGAGTTGATTAGACATAGGCTTGTCCGACTATTACAATAATGTGTCCACCATGTGTTGCATATGAATACTTATTGAAGATGATTTCTGAAATGATCGGTATACAAGATACTTGTGACATTGTTTGTCATTGACATTTAGTACACTACCGTACTAGGCATTCATTGATCTCATTATTTCATATGTATCACCACGTCGCGGTTCATATATATCATAATGGAACGTTTCTCCTCTAATGTACGTCTCATCCGTTCTTTATTTTCTTACTGAAAATAACTCTAACTGAATTGTCAATAGTTGATGTAACTAATGGTATTCATCATCATGTGAAGGACGAACACGCATATTCTCGTTATACGCCTTAAAATTAGCCATTCTCGTTCATTACTGTGGTGCGCATTACTGTGGTGCGCATTACTGTGGTGCGCATTACTGTGGTGCGCATTACTGTGGTGCGCATTACTGTGGTGCGCATTACTGTGGTGCGCATCGAGCCACGTTTCATCTAAATACACCCTATCATAACAATCTCTTATTTCTATGACATGGCGTAAATATTTGCTTCTCAATGCAACTATATGAAGGTTCTCATTGCAACTATATGAAGGTTAATGCAACTATATGAAGGTTCTCAATGCAACTATATGAAGGTTCTCAATGCAACTATATGAAGGTTCTCAATGCAACTATATGAAGGTTCTCATTGCAACTATATGAAGGTTAAGGCAACTATATGAAGGTTCTCAATGCAACTATATGAAGGTTCTCAATGCAACTATATGAAGGTTCTCAATGCAACTATATGAAGCTTCTCATTGCAACTATATGAAGGTTAAGGCAACTATATGAAGGTTCTCAATGCAACTATATGAAGGTTCTCAATGCAACTATATGAAGGTTCTCATTGCAACTATATGAAGGTTAAGGCAACTATATGAAGGTTCTCAATGCAACTATATGAAGGTTCTCAATGCAACTATATGAAGGTTCTCAATGCAACTATATGAAGGTTCTCAATGCAACTATATGAAGGTTCTCAGTGCCACTATATGAAGGTTCTTACAAATACGATTTCTACCACAAGAATATTTTCTAAAAGCGAATCCTAACTTGTGCTAGTCCTCCATAGCGTAGATTTGTGATAGTGCTAAACTTGTGATAGTGCTAAACTTGTGCTAGTGCTAAACTTGTGATAGTGCTAAACGTGTGATAGTGATAAACTTGTGATAGTGCTAAACTTGTGCTAGTGCTAAACTTGTGATAGTGCTAAACTTGTGATAGTGCTAAACTTGTGATAGTGCTAAACTTGTGATAGTGCTAAACTTGTGCTAGTGCTAAACTTGTGACAGTGTTAAACTTGTGATAGTGCTAAACTTGTGATAGTGCTAAACTTGTGCTAGTGCTAAACTTGTGCTAGTGCTAAACTTGTGATAGTGCTAAACTTGTGCTAGTGCTAAACTTGTGATAGTGCTAAACTTGTGATAGTGCTAAACTTGTGCTAGTGCTAAACTTGTGATAGTGTTAAACTTGTGATAGTGCTAAACTTGTGATAGTGCTAAACTTGTGCTAGTGCTAAACTTGTGATAGTGTTAAACTTGTGATAGTGCTAAACTTGTGATAGTGCTAAACTTGTGATAGTGCTAAACTTGTGATAGTGTTAAACTTGTGATAGTGCTAAACTTGTGATAGTGCTAAACTTGTGCTAGTGCTAAACTTGTGATAGTGCTAAACTTGTGCTAGTGCTAAACTTGTGCTAGTGCTAAACTTGTACTAGTGCTAAACTTGTGATAGTGCTAAACTTGTGATAGTGCTAAACTTGTGCTAGTGCTAAACTTGTGATATTGCTAAACTTGTGATAGTGCTAAGCTTGTGATAGTGCTAAACTTGTGATAGTGCTAAACTTGTGATAGTGCTAAACTTGTGCTAGTGCTAAGCTTGTGATAGTGCTAAACTTTTGCTAGTGCTAAACTTGTGATAGTGCTAAACTTGTGCCAGTGCTAAACTTGTGCTAGTGCTAAACTTGTGCTAGTGCTAAACTTGTGCTAGTGCTAAACTTGTGCTAGTGCTAAACTTGTGCTAGTGCTCCTAAACTTGTGCTAGTCCTCCTAAACTTGTGCTAGTGCTAAACTTGTGCTAGTGCTAAACTTGTGCTAGTCCTCCTAAACTTGTGCTAGTGCTAAACTTATGCTAGTGCTAAACTTGTGCCAGTGCTAAACTTGTGCTAGTCCTCCTAAACTTGTGCCAGTGCTAAACTTGTGCTAGTGCGAAACTTGTGATAGTGCTAAACTTGTGTTAGTGCTAAACTTGTGCTAGTGCTAAACTTGTGCTAGTCCTCCTAAACTTGTGCTAGTGCTAAACTTGTGCTAGTCCTCCTAAACTTGTACTAGTGCTAAACTTGTGCTAGCCCTCCTAAACTTGTGCTAGTGCTAAACTTGTGCTAGCCCTCCTAAACTTGTGCTAGTGCTAAACTTGTGCTAGCCCTCCTAAACTTGTGCTAGTGCTAAACTTGTGCTAGTCCTCCTAAACTTGTGCTAGTGCTAAACTTGTGCTAGCCCTCCTAAACTTGTGCTAGTGCTAAACTTGTGCTAGTCCTCCTAAACTTGTGCTAGTCCTCCTAAACTTGTGCTAGTGCTAAACTTGTGCTAGTCCTCCTAAACTTGTACTAGTGCTAAACTTATGCTAGCCCTCCTAAACTTGTGCTAGTGCTAAACTTGTGCTAGCCCTCCTAAACTTGTGCTAGTGCTAAACTTGTGCTAGTCCTCCTAAACTTGTGCTAGTGCTAAACTTGTGCTATCCCTCCTAAACTTGTGCTAGTGCTAAACGAGTGCTAGCCCTCCTAAACTTGTGCTAGTGCTAAACTTGTGCTAGTGCTAAACTTGTGCTAGCCCTCATAAACTTGTGCTAGTGCTCCTAAACATGTGCTAGTCCTCCTAAACTTGTGCTAGTGCTAAACTTGTGCTAGCCCTCATAAACTTGTACTAGTGCTAAACTTGTGCTAGTCCTCCTAAACTTGTGCTAGTCCTCCTAAACTTGTGCTAGTGTTAAACTTGTGCTAGTCCTCCTAAACTTGTGCTAGTGCTAAAATTGTGCTAGCCCTCCTAAACTTGTGCTAGTCCTCCTAAACTTGTGCTAGTGCTAAACTTGTGCTAGTCCTCCTAAACTTGTACTAGTGCTAAACTTGTGCTAGCCCTCCTAAACTTGTGCTAGTGCTAAACTTGTGCTAGCCCTCCTAAACTTGTGCTAGTGCTAAACTTGTGCTAGCCCTCCTAAACTTGTGCTAGTGCTAAACTTGTGCTAGTCCTCCTAAACTTGTGCTAGTGCTAAACTTGTGCTAGCCCTCCTAAACTTGTGCTAGTGCTAAACTTGTGCTAGTCCTCCTAAACTTGTGCTAGTCCTCCTAAACTTGTGCTAGTGCTAAACTTGTGCTAGTCCTCCTAAACTTGTACTAGTGCTAAACTTATGCTAGCCCTCCTAAACTTGTGCTAGTGCTAAACTTGTGCTAGCCCTCCTAAACTTGTGCTAGTGCTAAACTTGTGCTAGTCCTCCTAAACTTGTGCTAGTGCTAAACTTGTGCTATCCCTCCTAAACTTGTGCTAGTGCTAAACGAGTGCTAGCCCTCCTAAACTTGTGCTAGTGCTAAACTTGTGCTAGTGCTAAACTTGTGCTAGCCCTCATAAACTTGTGCTAGTGCTCCTAAACATGTGCTAGTCCTCCTAAACTTGTGCTAGTGCTAAACTTGTGCTAGCCCTCATAAACTTGTGCTAGTGCTAAACATGTCCTAGTCCTCCTAAACTTGTGCTAGCCCTCATAAACGTGTGCTAGTCCTAAACTTGTGCTAGCCCTCATAAACTTGTGCTAGCCCTCATAAACTTGTGCTAGCCCTCATAAACTTGTGCTAGCCCTCATAAACTTGTGCTAGCCCTCATAAACTTGTTCTAGTCCTCCTAAACTTGTACTAGTGCTAAACTTATGCTAGCCCTCCTAAACTTTTGCTAGTGCTAAACTTGTGCTAGCCCTCCTAAACTTGTGATAGTGCTAAACTTGTGCTAGTCCTCCTAAACTTGTGCTAGTGCTAAACTTGTGCTAGCCCTCCTAAACTTGTGCTAGTGCTAAACTTGTGCTAGTGCTAAACTTGTGCTAGTCCTCCTAAACTTGTGCTAGTGCTCCTAAACTTGTACTAGTCCTCCTAAACTTGTGCTAGTCCTCCTAAACGTGTGCTATTCCTCCTAAACTTGTGCCAGTGCTAAACTTGTGCTAGCCCTCATAAACTTGTTCTAGTGCTAAACATGTGCTAGTCCTCCTAAACTTGTGCTAGTGCTAAACTTGTGCTAGTCCCCCCCCCCCCCGAGCGTAGATTTGAAAGTATCAATGTCAGTATTATTTCTTAACCAACTTTTCAATTTCCTTAAATTCACTGTCTCATAATTGAAAAAACATATTGCAAATTTCTCTTCGGATCAATTCTCTGTAAAAAAAAAAAAAAGATTATCCACTAATATTGGCCTAATTTTCAAATGTACCAATGGTTCAATGTTCGTTTACTTATCACTAAAGCATAAATAGCCATCTTTTCTTGTTTTCATAAATAATGACATAATTTACCTCGACTAGCTTCATTGCTACATTATTTTTAAATCGTATTTGTGATATGGTCTAATGTCATAAACTTTACTCGGAGATTCATTTTTCCTACTAACTACACACTTTATGTTGAAACGCTTACAACGGAGAATTCAACATGACACCAAGATACAACCTTTAAACACCGTCTGTCTTGTGTACGAGAGTACAGAATCGTGCAATTTCACGATTAAATACGTCAGCTTTATGCGAAACAAATCACGTCAATTGTATGCTAAACAAATCACGTCAATTGTATGATAAACAAATCACGTCAGTTGTATGATAAACAAATCATGTGTAAATGACGTCCCTGACGTAAATGACAGAAAATACCACATGCAACAAAAGTTGAATCCAGCAGACGAAACTTGGAACATGGTAATGTAGTTATTCGAATCACTCGACACACACAAAATAACACCAACAAATCAAGATCAAAAGGCCTTTATCAAGAACACATATACAACAAAAATACCACAAGTAAGATCAACACTATTTACTTTCACACATAAATCTGATGTTTCAATAAAAATGTGATCAGAAAATATCAGAGTACTGGAGTCAGTTGAGAAACAACATCACAGTACTGGAGTCAGTTGAGAAACAACATCAGAGTACTGGAGTCAGTTAAGAAACAACATCAGAGTACTGGAGTCAGTTGAGAAACAACATCAGAGTTCTGGAGTCAGTTGAGAAACAACATCAGAGTACTGGAGTCAGTTAAGAAACAACATCAGAGTACTGGAGTCAGTTGAGAAACAACATCAGAGTTCTGGAGTCAGTTGAGAAACAACATCAGAGTACTGGAGTCAGTTAAGAAACAGCTTCAGAGTGCTGGAGTCAGTTGAGAAACAACATCAGAGTACTGGAGTCAGTTAAGAAACAACACCAGAGTACTGGTGTCAGTTAAGAAACAGCATCAGAGTGCTGGAGTCAGTTGAGAAACAACATCAGAGTACTGGAGTCAGTTGAGAAACAACACCAGAGTACTTGAAGTTAGTTAAGAAACAACATCAGAGTACTGGAGTCAGTTGAGAAACAACATCAGAGTACTGGAGTCAGTTGAGAAATAACATCAGAGTACTTGAAGTCAGTGACCACAGAGTTATGAAGAACATAATGGCAGACCTTATTCTTAATATTTATTGACAAATGGCCAAGGATCATTTCCATGAAAGGGCAACCGAAATGAGATAAGCTGTAGTTCATCCATTGATATCTCTCCATCACAGGCATCTTTTTGCCCTGAACGATTCTCTGTCTATTCATGCATCTAATATCAAGAATGCGCGCGTCTGCCAATACATGAAAGCAGGCGGTAATGTCTGCGAGAGAACTGCAACAACCAGTCAATACAAGTGAGGTCTTGAACTATTCTACAGTTGTTCGTGAGCGCTTGATGCTGGTACGTGCCTGCTGGAGTTTGGTTTTCACGCGTGACTTGAAAACCAGGTTTGTGAATAGTGGTTAAATATCTTAGGTAATATTTCTTGTGATGCTACACGTCGTATTAGTGCCAGGCCCGTATTTCTATTCAGATCAAGGAATCCTGATTGCTATATCGTATAAACGGGATTTGACCAACTTTGTGTGATTTATTTTCTGACTCAAGATTGGTTTTTCTGCGCATTCTAAAGGTAAGAAATAGTGTAGACAATGTCATAAATGTAAAAAAATGGTGTAAATATTAATGTCATAATAGTACTAAATGGTGTAAATATTAATGTCATAATAGTACTAAATGGTGTAAATACTGATGTTACAAATGCAAGAAATGTGAAAGGAAAACCAAGAACATATGACAATTTGGACTAGGACAAAAAAATAACAAAGAAAAACTTATACAGTCTGTGAGGACATCACCATGGCGTTATATAATACATTCTTTGAACATGAAATAGAAGATTATATACATAGAAAATAGAAGATTATATACATAGAAAATAGAAGATTATATACATAGAAAATAGAAGATTATATACATAGAAAATAGAAGATTATATACATAGAAAATAGAAGATTATATACATAGAAAATAGAAGATTATATACATAGAAAATAGAAGATTATATACATAGAAAATAGAAGATTATATACATAGAAAATAGAAGATTATATACATAGAAAATAGAAGATTATATACATAGAAAATAGAAGATTATATACATAGAAAATAGAAGATTATATACATAGAAAATAGAAGATTATATACATAGAAAATAGAAGATTATATACATAGAAAATAGAAGATTATATACATAGAAAATAGAAGATTATATACATAGAAAATAGAAGATTATATACATAGAAAATAGAAGATTATATACATAGAAAATAGAAGATTATATACATAGAAAATAGAAGATTATATACATAGAAAATAGAAGATTATATACATAGAAAATAGAAGATTATATACATAGAAAATAGAAGATTATATACATAGAAAATAGAAGATTATATACATAGAAAATAGAAGATTATATACATAGAAAATAGAAGATTATATACATAGAAAATAGAAGATTATATACATAGAAAATAGAAGATTATATACATAGAAAATAGAAGATTATATACATAGAAAATAGAAGATTATATACATAGAAAATAGAAGATTATATACATAGAAAATAGAAGATTATATACATAGAAAATAGAAGATTATATACATAGAAAATAGAAGATTATATACATAGAAAATAGAAGATTATATACATAGAAAAGTCCTGGAGACAGACAGAGGAAACACAATGATTATATTACGATCAACAACAGATTTAGAAATAGTGTCAAGAGCACTAAAACATATTCAGGAGCTGATATCAACTCTGACCATAATCCAGTAACATGCAAAATACATGTTCAACTGAAAAAGATAGAACATAGACGATATCACAATCCACAAGTAGACACATCAACACTAAAACATCCAGACATACAACAAAAATACCTTGTGGATGTAAGAAATAGATATGAACATCTAACGAGAGAGTGCATGGAACAATACAGAAGGAAAAATCCAGTAGAGAAAATAGACAACAAATGGAACAGCCGAAGGAAAAATATTAAAAAGTCAAATGAAAATTTACCAATAAGAAAAGCCAAGAACAAACAAACATGGATGACAGATGAAATATTAGAGAAAATCACAGAGAGAAAAAAAGCTAAAAGTACCAAAAATATTCATTTATAGACATTGAGATACGTTATATGTGCAGACCAGCGGAACAGAAACAATCAATCAATCAAGTGCCATACCGAATGGCGTAGGCGATGATGTTTCTCCGCGACTCTCTGTCTCTTGTGTTGTCAATAAGCTCGGTTGGTGAACCTCTACCGTGCCACACAAGCCAATTTGCAACTTTTCTCTTTGTCGACCCCTATCTCTTCTCACCTTGATTTTTCCAGTGGTTATTAAGTGTTCAAGCTTCCCAACAAATGTCCTAGAAATTTTGAATGTCTGCCCCTAATGTTTGATATGATTGATCTTTTTACCCTAGCATCAATGAGAACCTCTGCATTAGTTTTCTTAGCTGTCCATGGTATTTTCATCATTCTTCTCCGAAACCACATCTCTGTAGCCTCTAATTCTTTGAATTTTATAGTTTGCAGTCCATGCTTCACATCCATAAACAAGAATTGGTTCGATATAACATCTCAGCACTCAAATTCGGGTATGCATTGATAGTCTTCCATTGCACAAAATGGTTCTCATGTTTTGGAATGCTGATTTGGCTTGTGCTGTTCGGCTCTTTACCTCACTTGAGCATCTATCTTCTGATGTTAACAGGGTGCCAAGTTATCTCACTTTTTTCAACTTGTGCTAATTTTCTGTCGTTAATTAATATCTTCCATCTTGTCTCTTCCATACAACCATTATTTCTGTTTTCTTCTTGCTTAAACTGAGGTCTTTGTGTTCACTTTCTTTCACTACTTTATCTAACAGGACTTGTAGTTCCTGTTCACTTTGTACGATCAGTACTGTGTCGTCAGCATATCTCAAGTTATTTATATTGTATCCTCTCAATTTTATTCCTGGCATATCTTCTATATTTTGAATACTGTATTCTGTATACAGGGAGAATAGAGCCGGTGACATTAAACAACTGTGCCTGACACCCATTTCTATCTTTTGAAATCTACCTATAGTGTTGTTAACTCTCATCACAGCCGTTTGTTTCCAATACATATTTTTTTACTATTCTTAGATCTCTCCCATCAACGTTAAGATTTTCTAGCAGTTTTATAATCTCTGAATGCTCCACCTTGTCAAATACTTTGCTAGCATGTTGTAATCTATGAAGCACAGATAAATGTCTTGTTGTATTTCCATGACCCTGTCCATTAATGTTCTTACTACATATATGGCATTTATTGTGCCGTTTCCTTTTACGAGTCTGAGTTGTTCTTCTGCTATTGCTGGTTCTTGTCCCCTTATGTTTCATTACGACTCAGATAATATGCCAGTTCCAATAAGCAAGTGCATAAAATGCAAGACAATCAAAGAAACAATAGATGGAAATAAAATTCAGAGAAATGGAAGATATGTCATTACAACAGTAGACAAAAGAAATGCATAAGGAGATAAGACAGATCACAAATAAGAAAAATCATATAAATTGGTGGTGACTGCATTAAAGATAAAAGTGAAAAATTGTATTTAATAAAACAGAAGTACTTACAAGATGTGAGATGTGCCGATTATGTGACAGAACTGTTTGATGACCAAAGAAACACACAAGCCTACAATACAGAGCAATGATGGACCAGCAATACTGAAAGCAAAAGTAGAAAATACAATAAAATGTGGAAAAGCGGCAGACTCCGACAACACAACAGCAGACATAATAAAAACTCTAAATGAATATGGTGTGGAAACTATCACAGAACTTTGCAAAGACATATATGTTTCTTTGTTTGTTTTTCGTTCGCTCCATTGTAACGATCACGGATATCCGTGCGATTTCCGCTGGGAGCGTGATTACGTTGTGCCACCGTTATGCGCCTTGTAGGCCTAGCACATCCGATTTCGGCATGCCTTGACAATTCGGGTGGGCTACCCTTAGCCTGTGACAGCCTCTATATCCGTCTCCAGGCACGTGTAATGGAGCCTCTTCGCCCAGACGATTTTTTGCTCTCGTCTGACTCAAACGAGGTGTTCCACTGTCTATGAACTTGCCTCGTGTAATTGGACGTGCTGTGCCTGTGCCCAATGGGTACTGAACCGTTTCTCATCCGTGAGCCTGGTTCCTTAAGGGGAAGAACTCAACAGAGGAGTTGGACCCTGGCTCTTTCGCTCTCTTAGCCGAGGTGTCATTCACAGACATCGTGTACCCCTTGTCCAAGTTCGAGTCTCACACCACGCGTTTGAGAGCAAGGCGTTCTCGAGCTGAGCGTCCTTGTCCCAATAGCGCCTGAGCCCATCAGGTACTGAACCCTTTCTCTCTTCAAGTGTATTTCCGGTGAAGGAAAACCTGACAGTAGAGTTGGGCCAGGGCTAAATCGTTGTCCCTTTTGTGCCTGAGTGCATAGAGTACGGAACCCTTTCTCTTCGCGAGCATATTTCCGGTTTAGGAAGGCTCGACATTAGAGTTGGATTAGGTCTTCTTGCTTTACCAAACGCCAATGAATGGGTCTGGGTCTCTGCCTGTAAGGAACACAGGTAACTAGAAGCTCGACTCGAGCTGACGGAGCCTGTAGTTCCCCTTTCCTAGGAACTTTTCATTTTCTATTTGCAGTTCGCGCTGCCCTCTAGCGCTGTTCTGCCCTTTCATTGTACTCGGTATGAAATATATTTGTCTCTCGCCATGCATCTACCTTTACGTGCATTTTACATTGGCCGCCCTTCCAATGTTCGGACTGGACTGACTAGCTTAACTATATGTCGACAGTGTCGCTATATGTGGTGCTGCTGGTGGTGTCGGAGATATTGTCTGTCTCTTGTGCAGTCAAATCTCTTTCCATCTGCTACCTCCACATTCTCGGACACGATCCCCAAATGATTTGGCCAGAATCAGCACGAGCTGCTGTATTTCTGTTTCCAGGGTGCACCGCGTGGAGGTACATTTGGGATCTTGGTTATCTGCTAACCCTGGGTCCGCCTAGAGCAATGCGTTCCCTTTACACCCCGCAAAGACATATATGAAACAGGCCATATACCTAAAGACCCGAAATGATTACTATTCATACCACTATCTAAGAAACCCAGGGATGTGTGGACTGTACAGAATATACAACAATAAGTCTGATGAGTCATTTAACTAAAATTCTCCTCAAGATAATACATGAAAGAATGAAAAACAAGGTAAGATAGATTTGAGGTCGGTGAAGAGCAATTCAGTTTTAGGAAAAACAAAGGAACCAGAGAGGACATACTTAGTATCTGACTAGTGATAGATGAATAAATAGAAATCGCAAAAAAAGTATCTATATTAGCTTCATAGAATGATATAGGCAAGGCCTTTGACAAAGTCCAACATGGAAAATTAATCAAATGTCTTCAAGAAATAGGCTTCTTTTTCTTTTCTTGATTCTTCTTGATTCTTGATTAGAAACTAACTTCACAGCACGTGGGCATTCCAATAAGTGCTGCGC
This sequence comes from Meghimatium bilineatum, assembly GCA_034231615.1. Taxonomy (NCBI): domain Eukaryota; kingdom Metazoa; phylum Mollusca; class Gastropoda; order Stylommatophora; family Philomycidae; genus Meghimatium; species Meghimatium bilineatum. The sequence continues at coordinate 1,531,540 of CM067320.1, read as the reverse complement.
TCTCCGTTCCAGCAGCCATCTCAGTGTATGTAGACTCAGAGTCTCGGTCAGGCGTTGATTGAGTGATCTTTGGGGCCTTCCAAAAATTTTACTTTTCCTTCCCTCCCCTCTAGATGCTATAATTTCTGACATTCTCTGTATGTGTACGTTCTCAGCCTCATTGACATCATCTTCATCTTGAAATGAATGTATTACTGACTTTTTTTTCTTTTCTTTTTGTTTTATAATTTTTTGTGTCTTGGAGCGTCAGGGGTAGAAGAGTTCTCTGGGGAGGATTTTTTGTGTGCTTCATATATTTCTGTTTTCGTTGATTATTTTATTTCTGTAATCCATAGTTTGCAACGTCTGCCCCTGTCTTTATTTATATCCATCGTGTCTGTATAGTCATGCGTTTTGAGGGGCACTGTCTGATGATAGTCGGGAAGCATGCGAAAGCCACTTAATCTGTTGTCTTCTGATGCAACCCTTGACTGACATTGTGTTTGTTAGTCTTCTGATGTTTTCGTTTACGATTCCGTCTCTTTTTGTTACTCCGAGGATTCTAAGTAGACAAATCATTTCTGTTGTAATAAGTTGTCTTTTGTATTCTGATGTTAGTGTCCATGTTTGACATTGGTAGCATAGTGATGGTATGATGATCGTTTTATATAGTGCAGTTTTGATGTTCATGTTCACTTATTTCTTTTTGAAACAGTAGACATTTGCTTCAAGATCTGGTAGACTATGTTGTATCTATATTAGATTTCTTTGGTGTTTTTCCCATTCGATGATACGATGCTTAAAAAATAAGTGAATTCTTTCACTTTGTTCAATTTGTTGATCATCGATTAGAATAGTGGTGCTTCTTTCTGTTTTAGCAATTGACATTACCTCTGTTAGTTTTTCTGTGCTTATCTTCATGTTAAAGTCCCTACATGTTATGTGGAGTCTATTTATATTTTGTTGTAGTTTTCTTTTGTTTTTGCTATTGCTTAATCGTATGTAAAAAGAAGTTCGTTCAGTCGGTTGTTTAGATTGTCTTATTTGTTAGTGTTGGCAATTTTACATCTGCGATCGATATATGATGAATAACAAGAGAGATAGAAATAGGCATATATGGAAAAGACATCAGACTGATTAGAAATATATATTGGGAACAAACTGCATCAAAAATGTGTGAAAACAGCTACTCACCATACATAGAAATAAAGAGGGGGTAAGACAAGGATGTATTTTATCACCAAGCCTATTTAATATCTACACAGGGAATATCTTAAAAAATATAGAAGAAATACCAGGACTCAAGATCAATGGGAACATAATACAAAACCTGATATATGCAGATGACACTATTCTTTTAGCAGAAAGTGAACATGAACTACAAAGACTAATAGATCAAGTCAATAAATCAAGTAATGAATATGGACTGGATATAACTATACAAAAAACAAAAACCATGATAATCAGCAAAGACGCAGAAGAACAAGAGCTAAACATAAACATACATTGAGAGAAACTACAACAAGTAAAACATTATCAATATCGTGGACACATAGTCACAAATGATAGCAGATGTGAAACAGAAGTTAAAAGGAGAATAGGGATGGCTAAAAGTACCTTCAATGACATGAGGAAATTATTAACATCTAAACAAATTACAAATAAGTTAAAAATGAGAATTATAAAATGCTACATCTATTCCATATTAATGTATGGCTCAGAAACATGGACACTAAATAAACAATTAGAAAGCAAAATTGATACCTTTGAGATGTGGGTATATAGAAGAATAGGGAGAACATCATGGAAAGAGAATAAAACAAAGATGTGCTAACAACATTTAATATGAAGAAAGAATTATTAAAATAAGAAAAAAGATCAGGCAAATAAAATAATTTGAACGCATTAAAAGACATGACACAATACTGAAGACCTTACTTGAGGGTAAAGTCAAAGGGAAGCGAGCAAGAGGTAGACATAAATACAAGTGAGAGATTAACATCACAAGATGGACACGTTACAGTCTAGCAGAGTGCGCCACCAAAACAAGAAACAGGTGATGTTGGATGTCCGTTGCAGCCAACTTTCGTTGTGGAAACGGCACTTGATGATGATAATTGAGTAATGAGAGGAAAGTGGTAGCCTAGTTGATACTGAATTTGCTAAATGTCACTGATTTACGGCGTGACATATTCGATACTAAATTTGTTTTCTGTCACCGATTTTAAACCGCTATTCGATACCGGACAACAAAGAAAGCGGATCCCGATATCTCGCCTGACACGACCGCACTATCTGCATATGGGTACCTAACTCATGGGTACGGGAAAGTAAACACAGCAAGGAATGGAACTTTCCGCTCCACCTAATAGTTGCTGCGGTTTAGTTCATGAAGATTTATCTTCATCCCAGAAGGCATGTTGCTGCCATGGGACCTAACGCTACCATATTGATTTAGTATTTTCGGCAAGTTGTTTTCCAGTATGACAAATGAGTAACTATGCAACTTTTAGACGGCTGGATTCATGAATACAGTGGTTTGTGGTCTATTAAAGGTAATTATCCGCAGAAACATTTTTTCCATTAAAATTAAATAACTTCACTTAAATATGTCAGATTTGCATTATATACAGTAATAAGAAGCAAGGTCATATCGAACATGAGTATATTTCCTGTATCTTCAATGTAGCCAATCTGTTGTGTGCAATCATGTTTACTGTATCTTCAATGTAGCCAATCTGTCGTGTCTAATCGTGAAGAAAATTGTCCACTTTTTGGTCTGAAGATTTGAAAGAGACACACTAAGTTGCGTAAACTTTCTAAAATATTTATAAGAATTGTGAAAACAAACATAAAGTCACAAGTTAATGTCGATTTGTAATACAGGATGGATAATATAGTTATATTAATAACAATAGTAATAATATATTACAAATATATGAATAATGATAGTAAAGAAAGTAATAGTAATGATAATAGTCATAAAAATGATTATAAATATTGTCATAATATTAATAGTAATGATAATAGTCATTATTTTCTTCTTGAGCCACGTTTGGCACATAGGGCAGATAGCATAGCTCTCCGTGCATGTCTACACGCTTGGCACTTAGGGCAGATGGCATAGCTCTCCGTGCTTGTCTACAAGCTTGGCACATAGGGCAGATAGCATAGCTCTCCGTGCTTGTCTACAAGCTTGGCACATAGGGCAGATGGCATAGCTCTCCGTGCTTGTCTACAAGCTTGGCATATAGGGCAGATGGCATAGCTCTCCATTTTGTCGATCAACAGCCAGTTGTTTCAGATCGTTGATTTTTATACCAGCTGTTGTGATTTCTTTTTTCGATAGTTCTTTTAAGTGTTGTTTTTGGTCTTCCCCTTTTTCTCTTGCTACTCGGTGACAATGTAAAGAGTAATAATAGTCATAATAATAATAGTAATAACAGTCATAATAATAATTATTATAGTAATAGTAATAATAATAATAATGTTTATAATAATAATAATAATAATATTAATAGTAACGGTTATAATTATAATAATAGTAATAATAATGTTTGATACATTTTAAATGCTTTTTAATTTTTTTTTTAAAGAAACGTTTTTAAAGATAACATCAATACATCGTTGGAAAATGCAAGCCATAACAGAGAGGGGTTCAGATAATTCATTGGGAAGACAACGTTCTGGAAAGAATATGTCACATGACACAATGTTTATAATTATGATAATAGTAATAATAGTAATAATAATAGTAATATCAATAATAATAGTAATAGTAATAATAATAATACTAATAATAATAACAATAATAATAACGATAATAGTAGTAATGATATAGTAATAATAATAATAGTCATAATAATAGTAACAATAATAATAGTAATAATAACAATAATAATAGTAATAGCAATAACAATAAAAGTAATTTTAATTTTAATAATGATAGTAATGATACAAATAATAATAATAATAATTACAACAATAGTAATAAAAATAATAGTAGTAATAATAATAATAGTAATAATGAGCATGAATGAACTTACGGCCTGCTTACTACACCTCAGCAGTACCACCAAAGAAACAGTACTGCAGTGGATCCCAGGTCACTGTGGCATACCTGGAAATGAAAAAGCTGATCTCCTGGCAAGGAAAGGGGGATCACTGGAACAAATAGAAAATGATAATATGTACTATGAAAGTAAGACCATGTTAAAAGCAGAATATAAGAAAAAGTGGAAGCAAATGCACCCAACTGCAGAACCAAATGACCCCTACCATCTAATGTCACGCAAGGAACAAACCATCATTTTCAGACTACGAACTGGCCACAACAGACTGAGAAGTCACATGTTCCGAAAGCTGAAGATTGGTGAGACAGACCTGTGCAACTGTGGACTGAGCCTAGAGACTGCAGAACACATTCTTCATGCCTGTCAACTCTACCAAGAAGAGAGGGAGAAAATATGGCCTACTGAGACGGCACTGCTTCCAGACTTGAGGGGATCCATGGATGACCTGAAGCGAATCACACAATTCATTGAAGCTATTGCTGCTGTAACCTGATATCTGACTGAAGAAAGATGAAGAAGAAGAAGATAGTAATAATAATAATAATAGTAATAATAATAATAGTAATAATAATGATAGTAATAATAATAACAGAAACATGCCTTGTGTAGGTTATTCCTATTCAACTTTTGTAGAATTTCTAAATACCAATAATACGTCCGACAGTATCACCAGTAGAATGTTCACGACTGTGTCATAATAATATTTATAATAATAGTAATGACTGATTGATTGATTGATTGAGAACTCCTGGAATTGTGAACGATTAGATCTTATTTCCCATGTGCAGTGGGGTGGTTTTTTTCATACACCGGAGACTTCAACTTTCGGCTTAGCACAGTGCCTACTGAAGGAACCTTCTACTCAGAGCGGGTCTATAATTGTACAAATGACATGCTACAAGGAATCTTCTACTCAGAGAGCGGGTCTATAATTGTACAAATGACATGCTACAAGGAATCTTCTACTCAGAGAGCGGGTCTATAATTGTACAAATGACATGCTACAAGGAATCTTCTACTCAGAGAGTGGGTCTATAATTGTACAAATGACATGCTACAAGGAATCTTCTACTCAGAGAGCGGGTCTATAATTGTACAAATGACATGCTACAAGGAATCTTCTACTCAGAGAGCGGGTCTATAATTGTACAAATGACATGCTACAAGGAATCTTCTACTCAGAGAGCGGGTCTATAATTGTACAAATGACATGCTACAAGGAATCTTCTACTCAGAGAGCGGGTCTATAATTGTACAAATGACATGCTACAAGGAATCTTCTACTCAGAGAACGGGTCTATAATTGTACAAATGACATGCTACAAGGAACCTTCTACTCAGAGAGAGAGTCTATAATTGTACAAATGACATGCTACAAGGAACCTTCTACTCAGAGAGAGAGTCTATAATTGTACAAATGACATGCTACAAGGAACCTTCTACTCAGAGAGAGAGTCTATAATTGTACAAATGACATGCTACAAGGAACCTTCTACTCAGAGAGCGGGTCTATAATTGTACAAATGACATGCTACAAGGAACCTTCTACTCAGAACGGGTCTATAATTGTACAAATGACATGCTACAAGGAACCTTCTACTCAGAACGGGTCTATAATTGTACAAATGACATGCTACAAGGAACCTTCTACTCAGAGCGGGTCTATAATTGTACAAATGACATGCTACAAGGAACCTTCTACTCAGAGTGGGTCTATAATTGTACAAATGACATGCTACAATGAACCTTCTACTCAGAGAGCGGGTATATAATTGTACAAATGACATGCTACAAGGAACCTTCTACTCAGAGAGAGAGTCTATAATTGTACAAATGACATGCTACAAGGAACCTTCTACTCAGAGAGCGGGTCTATAATTGTACAAATGACATGCTACAAGGAACCTTCTACTCAGAGAGAGAGTCTATAATTGTACAAATGACATGCTAGAAGGAACCTTCTACTCAGAGAGAGAGTCTATAATTGTACAATTGACATGCTACAAGGAACCTTCTACTCAGAGAGCGGGTCTATAATTGTACAAATGACATGCTACAAGGAACCTTCTACTCAGAGCGGGTCTATAATTGTACAAATGACATGCTACAAGGAACCTTCTACTCAGAGCGGGTCTATAATTGTACAAATGACATGCTACAAGGAACCTTCTACTCAGAGAGCGGGTCTATAATTGTACAAATGACATGCTACAAAGCTTCCATAAGAGAGGTTCAATATAACAGCATAACATCAACTAAGATTTTATGTTGTATGGGCGGTTTGTGTTAGTGAGCCATTGGTGAGACCCACAGACGCAACCGCATGCGTAGTATAATTGTAGTAATTATAATCTTAGTGGTGACAATATAATCTAACGTATAAAAGCCGTAATCAGCCATTCTATCTATTCGGAACGCTATATAAATAGCGCATACGTTACGGAACTCCGTGCGACATCCAATCAAAACGATTGATGCTGTGAAGTTATATCTTGCCCAACAACGTAAAGCATACACCATTTTTGGGATTGAAGTATTTTCTTGTTTATTGTCTGTCCACAAGTGGTTTGTTATACACTCTTGCCGTTAAGCGTAGGGATAATTGGAGCTCGAGCTTGCGTTCTAAAGCCACATTTTTGGACTCGGTTGTGCTATGATCGTATCTGTTCAGGATGTTTCTGACGTTTTCTATCCATCTTTTCCGTGGTCTTCCTCGGACATTCTACCCTGATCTCATTTGGTTATATGCCTCTACGGGAGGCTTGTCATGATGCATTCTCATAATGTGGCCACACCACGTGATCTGCTGGTTTTCTATGTAATCTGTACGAGGTATTATACCTATACTTTCCCTGATGTCTTCATTTCGTAATCTATCAAGCCTGGCGATCCTGGCGGCTTTCCTCAAGTATTTCATCTCACATGTCACTATCTTTCTGTAATGTGAAGATGAGAGAGACCAGGTTTGGCACTGGTAACACAGTGTTGGTAGGAATATACTGTAGATCATTTGTATCTTTACTTCCATCTCGATCATGGGATGAAGAAGTAGTGGTTACAGTTGGTATGTTACTGCATTTGCCTTTCGACACCTCGCCTCTATTTCTCTATCGAGGCTTCCATTTTCTGTAAAATAAAAATATTGAAATATTACTGTCGTACAATTTGTCACGATTGTACTATGCCTTAACTGGTAAAACAGCCCACATCACATACACACCTGCTTGTCAGTCCACATCACACACACACCTGCTTGTCAGTACACTTCTCACACACACCTGCTTGTCAGTACACATCACACACACACACACCTGCTTGTCAGTCCACATCACACACACACACTTTCCCAGATGTTGAACACACACAAAGTAACATTCATACATTTGGCGGTTAATCGGATCATTGAAATTGTTTGAGGGTAAAACTACGTGAAACGCGGTATACTTGTAATATTTGACATAAAATGCACATCGACGAGGAAATACGGTTTTATGTGAGAAATAGAAGTAACCAGAGAAGTTATCATTAGTATAAACATTTTTGGTGATATAATATATAGAATTATAAATATGTATTTACATGCTTCATCCAATAGGACTGTAGTTTTAAATGTAGGCCGTATACCTTCAGCCCAAGTCCAGGCTCGTCCATGGAAGGGGGGGGGGGGTTAGGCACAGAAAGGTGGTGACTGGAACGATAAACATGGAAAATAAAGCTCACACATCCTTGGTGTCTTGTAAATAATGTTGCATCATAATTTTGTATCCATGGGGGTGGAGGGAGTTTAATTGAAGAAAGTTTGTTCCAAACGAGTATCACAAAATAAATACTATACACAAAGAGGACTGTCATGTGACGTATTCCTTCCAGAACCTTGTCTTCCCAATGAACTATCTGAACCTCTCTCTCTCTTGGGCGATGTGGCTTGCATTTTCTAGCGATGTATTCATATTATCTTTAATGTCGTCAGTCCATCGTCTTCTTGGTCTGCCCCTTCTCCTCTCCTCCCAGGTACTCTTCCCTCCATTTGGTCTTCCGCCAAAATGGCCGATTAGAACGAATGTGTTCTCTTTACGGTGCTCGATTAACGGTTGTTCCTTCCCGAAAGCATTGGCAACCTACGGGAATATTGTGCCTAGAAATTTCCAATGGATTAACCAGAGAGGACTAGAGGAGAAATAATGTCCGTAAAAAGGACCACGGAAGAAATAGTGTCTGAAAAAGGACAACTAAGGGCTGGTACAGAGCACGTTAATTTAGAGAACAAGGAACACATACAGAACCCGTTAATTTAGAGTACAAGGAACACATACAGAACCCGTTAATTTAGGGAACAAGGACAAAATACAGAACCCATTACTTTAGAGTACAAGGAACACATACAGAACCCGTTAATTTAGAGTACAAGGAACACATACAGATCACATTAATTTCGCAACGTTTCATACCATTAGATAAATGCCGAAAAAGCTTTCACCAGGACGAAAGACAACAAACAATATTTACGGAACGTAAGAAAGCACAAATGAGGATGGTAGGAAGAAAGAGATTAAATTTTGGTAAGAAACATGTCATAATCGAAACGTCATCTGCCGATATATCTCGCTGTTAGTTTGTTTTGTTTTATTGGCAAATATTCGTAACACATGTACCTATTTCCGTTCTTTTTTATATTTGCCTTGTGTTCCCCTCTCCCCCCACAATCTCCAGCTTGGAGATGTTTACCGACCTGAAATTGTATCTTATGATCACCGTGTACTGGAAGGTGAACTTCTTAGAATGTATAATTTGAGTATTAGAATTGCTCACTTACATGTGCCTGTTTGTTGGATGAATTGCTCACTTACATGTGCCTGTTTGTTGGATGATGTGCTCACTTACATGTGCCTGTTTGTTGGATGAATTGCTCACTTACATGTGCCTGTTTGTTGGATGAATTGCTCACTTACATGCGCCTGTTTGTTGGATAAGATGACAAAATCGATTCCTTATTTATTGTCTCCTATCAGGAATGAACACTTAACGTCTAGATATTCAACGTCAAGACCAGGTGTTGACTAGAATTACAAACTTCTTCTTCTTCAGCGTTCATTCTCAAACTCCCACTGGATCTCTCTCGTAGAAGGACTGGTCCTACTATATTTCCGGCAGAATGTAATCCAGAGAATGGAAATGCGTTGTGTCGAAGTTTTGTTTGCGCCAATGGCCCGACATATCTTCTACGATGAATGAGAAACAAAATTAGGGAATTGTTGTAAATATTAACTGTAGTTTCCGTGTAGCTTAATATTGTTATACCTACCGCTTCTATCCAAGGGAGGTATCCTTTTATCCGAGGACATCTCGTCCGGACTATCATGTTGTGTGCAGTATGTATTCAGATTAACAGTCAGCTCATCTATTTAACGTATTACGGTAACTGGATAGGACGATGCATTTACTGCCTTCCTATTGACCAGGCTGTCTCTCCCATGGGACCATCTTCGATGCTAATACAAATGGAAATGAAGTAGACTAGTGAATCAATTGTACGCCCATGGGCACTGTTGAATTGTTGACATTAGCATTAGCAACTAGTGTCATCCTTTGTTCTCATGATTCATTCATTATAGTTAAAAGCATGCCCAGGGTAATGTTGACTTGTCAGTTTCCTGCAAAGCAAAGGTCTACAACACACTTCTACCATCCTTTTCTTGTTTTTATATTTAGCTCCGCCATGTGAACATCAATAGTGCCGTTCTTACTCGTCGAATTATGTTGTGAATTTGCTCCTGATAAAGGCATTTTTAATCGAAACGTCGATATATGTGTGTTAATCTGTGTGTTACCAGTAATGAGGAAAATTGTATGACCCTGTTGCACTTTCCGCCTGTTGAATTTCAGTTTATCTGCAATCAGTATATATTATCTATTTTCCTGTTCGTGTTTGTTTGAGTTTCCTGCACGTGTGTGTTTCAGTTTCCTCCACGTGTGTGTTTCAGTTTCCTCCACGTGTTTGTTTCAGTTTCCTCCACGTGTTTGTTTCAGTTTCCTCCACGTGTTTGTTTCAGTTTCCTGCACGTGTTTGTTTCAGTTTCCTCCACGTGTTTGTTTCAGTTTCCTGCACGTGTTTGTTTCAGTTTCCTGCACGTGTTTGTTTCCGTTTCCTGCACGTGTTTGACATCCTATCTGTGATTTATGTATAACAGTTCGCTGAGTTTATCTATGCCGTTGTCATTCCCTATTACCGTGTGGGTTTCAGAACAATGCCTGTCGTGCAATGTTTCTGCAATTGTCGTGTTTTTAATATTTCAGCATTGTTATGACATTTGAACAGCTTGAACGTTTTGCAATAGAGAGATATATATGTCGGTGACTCAAGCTTTCTACCTTGTCTGGTGTCGCATGTTTTCTTTATCTTCATATTTGTTTTTGTTCCATTCGTCCAAATCAACAGCATAGTCACATGAGCAATACAGTCAGGTGATGTTAGCAGCAACACAGGCAGGCGATGTTAGCAACAATACAGTCAGGTGACGTTAGCAGCGACACAGGCAGGCGATGTTAGCAACAATACAGTCAGGTGATGTTAGCAGCAACACAGGCAGGCGATGTTAGCAACAATACAGTCGGGTGACGTTAGCAGCGACACAGGCAGGCGATGTTAGCAGCAACACAGGCAGGCGATGTTAGCAGCAATACAGTCAGGTGATGTTAGCAACAATACAGACAGGTGATGTTAGCAACAATACAGTCAGGTGATGTTAGCAATAATACAGTCAGGTGATGTTAGCAACAATACTGTTGGACGTTCCTGTTAACAGCACATCGGTATATCCATAGCAACAGTGTTATCGGACGTCGCTGTCAACAATACTGAAAATTAACATAACCGTTGTTTTATCCTAATATATTTATACAAGAAAATCGAATATTTTCATTGAATCCTCCCTCGTAACATGATTCGCATTTGTACCATCTACTTCACAATTTACCTGTTCGAACACGTCACAATGTCAAGTAGCTTGTTACCATTTACCTGTAAACGATACTTTTACTTCACGAATTGTTTACCTGGGTATACTTTCACTGTTTTATGAGGCTTATTGACGTCTTGATCGAACATCCGTGTATATTTAAATCTCAAGCAGTAGCCTGTATTTCACTGTAATCCAACATGGGCGATAACTTTACAAAAGCAAGGGAGATAACTGTCACACACGAAACAAATAATTATTGAACCAGAGATGTGAATGTACAGCGAGCGGTATCAGTTGGTACGGAATACAGTCTAACTATTAGAGAGAAGTCGATGAAAGCTGATGTCTTTCACTTCAGAGTGGATCAACATTCTGCAGTTAAAAAACTTTTTAATTCAGTAAAATGTATTTCTTATGGCGAGTTACGCTCCCTTCAAACACGGGGGTTCGACCAATTTGGTTATTTCAGAATTTATGAAAAATTGGAGGTCGAGGTTCCGGTATTCCAGTAACCGGACTTTCGCACAATTTGTCTCAGAAAAATATGAATATCAGATGGCAAGATAGGATTCCTGGCAGCGCTTAGCTTGACAGAACTAGAGATTTGGTATCCCTAGGTTTGACAACATTCTGATGCAGACATAGATTCGTTGGGCAGGTCCTCTGCCAGATCATCGCCTGCCAAAGATACTTCCTATAGTGAATTGCAGAAGAGCATACGTTCTCAAGGTGGTCAACAGCAACACGGCGGGCTTGTTAAAGACCACATTGAAAGTATTTCAAATAAACCAAGACACATGGGAAAAACTTGCACAAAATAGATTTACATGGCGTCTACAGTCAAAAAAAGGTGCCACATCTTGTGAAAAGTGGTGAAATGCTGCAGCTCAACAGCGAGGAGTAGCTAGAAAGTCACTAGAAGACCAAAACCGTCAATTGGTCACCCCATGATCGAACTGTACAAGGAAATTTGCGGACAGAATAGCGTTTTATAGCCATCAACGAAATCATAGTCAATAACTGTAAATGAATTTCAAGAGTGAATGTAACAAATTGTCACCATCATGTGATGGGCAAACAACAACCACCCCGTCACCACACACTCATCATGTCCCACAAGCCAGGGATGTTTCATGTTAGAATAGGCCGGTGTACTTGTATTCTAACTTTGATATATTTGATGTGTATGCTTGCCAAACTACTCCCGCCATCACTATCTAACCGACTATTATTACATTTGACCAGCGACCAAGCTTGTAGATAATGTCGAGTTTTGGGGGTTCCACTTAAGCAACTAGAACATGATACTTGGTACCAAGTTTTGGGGGTTCCACTTAAGAAACTAGACTATGATACTTAGTGTCAAGTTTTGGGGGTTCCACTTAAGAAACTAGACCATTATACTTAGTGGCAAGGTTTGGGAGTTCTACTTAAGCAACTAGAACATGATACTTAGTGTCAAGTTTTGGGGGTTCCACTTAAGCAACTAGAACATGATACTTAGTTGCAAGTTTTGGGGGTTCCACTTAAGCAACTAGAACATGATACTTAGTTGCAAGTTTTGGGGGTTCCACTTAAGCAACTAGAACATGATACTTGGTTTCAGGTTTTGGGGGTTCCACTTAAGAAACTAGAACATGATACTTAGTGTCAAGTTTTGGGGGTTCCGCTAAAGAAACTAGACCATGATACTCGGTACCAAGGAGCTGGTGAAAAGTAATAACACCCGTACCAGAGTCCTGAGATTTGAGCACACGTAATGAAAATTATTGAAGGGTTGTTTTATGTTGTTACTAAATATGAGTTGTGTGTTTTATGTTGTTACTAAATATGAGTTGTGTGTTTGTGACATACATTACACAGACCTAGCTGATGCAGCAGGTAGCAAAGGTGATGTTTATTTCCATATAAATTATAACTCCCACGCATTTATCATCATCAAGTGCCGTACCCGCAAAAAAAGTTTGCCTATAACGGACCTACTACCATCTGCTGTTTCTTGTCTTGGTGATGCACTCTGCTAGACTGTGACCTGTCCTCCTCAAGATGTTTATCCCCCACTTGTATCTCTGCCCATCTCTTAGTCGCCTCCTCTTGACTTTATCATGTAAGATCTCGCAAGTATTATTTATGTATTAATTATAAATCTCAAACGTTATATATGTATAAATGTAATAATTATAAATCTCAAACATGATTGCTTTTATAAATATATAAATTATAATTCTCACGCAATATTTGCGTATAAATTACCCATGTGTATTTCAACTTGTCCATACCGTCTACTTCTAGAATAATCTTAGAACATTCGTGACACTTCGGAACGATATTTAGCTTATAAAGAAATATTTGATGTGCATGTGGAAGCTCATTTGACCAGCCATTAGCAAGGCTGGAGTTCGATTAATTATTGATCTGTGCTATCTATATTTATGGATATCCTTTGTTATTGTCTTTACAAAAATTGGTAATATATTTGCTATCGTGGTGACATAATTTGATGATATATTTGCTTTCGTGGTGAAATAATTTTATGATATATTTGCTATCGTAAATAAATGTATTCACTTGTCCTCATCAAGTATATCATGTATTCATCAGTCAGGGTATCGAGAAAACAGTTTTACGTGTAAATTTTATTTCTTTCCGTCATGTTCCTGTTATTGTCTAGAAAACAGTTTTACGTGTAAATTTCATTTCTTTCCGTCATGTTCCTGTTATTGTCGAGTGCCTCAACAATTATGATTTATTTCATTTGTCTGTCATTCCCGATAGATTTCATCTCTCCAGTGCGCCCACATTACTTAAATCTACACTGGTAATCTCCTGGGACTATATTGGAATTCTGAATCTATATGCCACTGGAATTTCCTTGTCACTTTTGTTGGAAAATGTGCTGAAGTCTTGAATAAAAGTTGCACAATTGATTGGCTTACTTCCCCATACATTGAGCTTTTATCTGATTTGTGAAAGGGGGGAGGTTGATAGTTTATCTCACAATAAAATGTCATTTATATGTAACCACGGGAAGACATTCACACAACTAGTAAATTGTTTCGTTTATGTGACGTGACATTTATTCGACGTGACAGTGCCAGAGAACTGTAAGTTATGAAAACACCATGTTGTCAACTTTCAGTAGAATTCATAATTTAATTTCAGGCTTCTGTGGCTGAGATATGTACATGTATGGTCCATCGGCTGAAGCGCCGGCAGCTGTTACTGAGAATCTTTTATTGAGAATATTTTATTGATAAATTTTTATTGATACATTTTTTATTGATACATTTTTTATTGATACATTTGTATTGAGATCACGTTCAGCGACGTGTTTGTACTTCCATGGCAAGTTGTTGATAAAACTGAATAAGTTAAAGTCCATGCAGTTATGAATCTTAATTCAGGATTTCTGATTAGGAAAGTTATGAATCTTAATTCAGGATTTCTGATTAGGAAAGTTATGAATCTTAATTCAGGATTTCTGATTAGGAAAGTTATGAATCTTAATTCAGGATTTCTGATTAGGAAAGTTATGAATCTTAATTCAGGATTTCTGATTAGGAAAGTTATGAATCTTAATTCATGATTTCTGATTAGGAAAGTTATGAATCTTAATTCAGGATTTCTGATTAGGAAAGTTATGAATCTTAATTCATGATTTTCTTATTACGAAACCTCATCATTGCACAAGGGACATTGCTATAAATTATCTGCTTTCCATTCCATCAGATATCTAAAAGTATATAAGCAATATTCCAGTCAGTGTCCCGGTCAGTGACCCAGTCAGATGTTGGTTGGGGGGTTCTGGTTTTCCCAGTGAATGGACACTTTCTCCCAACTCCCCCTAGTCACTTCCATTTATGTCCTTCTCTGAACATGTACATTGTCATTTTCAGCATCCTCCTCATCATTTTGTAGTGTATCCACGACACCAACCTCTTCATGATTCTGTAGTGTATCCACGACAACATCCTCTTCATGATTCTGTAGTGTATCCACGACAACATCCTCTTCATGATTCTGTAGTGTATCCACGACAACATCCTCTTCATGATTCTGTAGTGTATCCATGACAACATCCTCTTCATGATTCTGTAGTGTATCCACGACAACTTCCTCTTCATGATTCTGTAGTGTATCAACGACAACATCCTCTTCATGATTCTGTAGTGTATCCACGACAACATCCTCTTCATGATTCTGTAGTGTATCCACAACTGCTCTAATTCATTCAGCACATTCTCATCACTTTGTCATCCGGTATAACCTTGCTCGCTAAAGTGCCAGCTCTTTCGCTGCCTTTGACTCCCGCATGGCCAGGACGACAGCCCATGCATGTGATGCTCTGGGAGGTGTTCAGAAGAGTGTCACACACTTGTTGTTTGCCATACATCTTCCAATCTGTTGCAGCAAACTCTGTGAGTCTGATAAGATTCGGATTCATATCACCAGGCAGGTATCCCACTACGCTATCTGCTGCATAGTTGACTAGACACAGCCTGCTTCATCCTTCTCAGAGTGTGAGCCGCGGTACTTGTTTTAAGTGTATTCAAGGTTTTAAATACTAACGGCTTTGCATTTCGGGTAGACTATAGGTACTCAGTATCTTTTAGCAGATGGTGAAGAATATGTATGCTTCTAGTTCCCGTTGCTCGCTGATTTTTAATACGCTTAATTATACACATGTCTTGTCATTCTCCGCTTGCCCCACGCTTGATCCCACATCCCATCAGTCTCTTATACAAACTCTACTCATTGAGCTGCTTGCCTCACAAGATCATCTACAAACTCTATGGTATGACTTAAATTGGTATATGACTAGCTTTCTACATTGGTATTTGACTAGTTGTCTACATTGGTATTTAGCTAGTTGTCTACATTGGTATTTAGCTAGTTGTCTACATTGGTATTTGACTAGTTGTCTACATTGGTATTTGACTAGTTGTCTACATTATCTTAGACATATTTCCTAGTCTGGTTTCATTAATCATCATCTGTGAGAAGGTGACCGTAATCACAGAGACATCGTCGTTTGCGTTAATTCAGATTAGCAGGATATAGTCCACAGAACAGAATGTGTCGTGTCTTGGTTTACAACTTTGTTGCGATATCTGCGCCTTTCGGCGTGAAACATTCACAGAGTCAGTAGCTATAATTATTTCTCGGATAAAACTTGAGGATTTCTCTGTCTCTCTCTCTCTCTCTCTCTCTCTCTCTTTCTCACTCCTGAGAACTGCCTCGTTCACATGATAAATGGTGAGACGAACGGTAGATACATATAATATACGGAGCACTTTCTCCCATCGCCTCTAGTCGCTCCCATTTCTACCATTCTCTGAATATGTACATTGTCTCGTTCGACGTCCTCCTCATCTTCTCGTAGGGTATTCATGACTGCTATAATCAATGCAATCCTGTCTCTTATCTCGGCGCCGTCCACAAAGGCTTACCAACCATCAGCTCTTTCGCTTCCCCAGACCACAACATGACCTGGACAGTATATTCATGTACTGCTCTGCGTGTTGTTGAGAAGAGTGACCCATTCAGTTGTGATCATTCACTTTTTTATCTTGCGCAGCATACCTTGAGAGTTCGATATAATCACTGAGTCTGTTGGTTGTTGCGTCGCCAGCCAAGTGAGAGCTGCTGTCATCGCTTCTATTTCCATTCTCATACTCGATGTTGTAGTGAGGTAGGCAGCTAACTTCTCAGCTAATTTCTTGAGATTTTGGTAGGTCACGAAACCCCATCCACACCTGTTTGTTTCTTGTGTTACTGAGCAGTCTGTGTAAATTATTGTATCGTGTGGCTTCGAGTGCTGCAGTATGAGTTCTTAGATCATTCCCTCTGTTCTGTTGGCAGCCCAGTCGCGGCACTCTCTTCCTATCTGTATCACCACTGTTGCCAATAATTTTCTCTCTTTGCCAAATGTCACTCATTCATAGCCTTTTCCCACTTCCTCCAGGTCATAAAATTCTGAGTAGGTTATCTTCTGCTTGTGCCATCCAAGACCTTCCTCTCTTGATACGCCTTCATTTTGTGTTATACCGTGCTCTGATGTTTTGTAGGTCTAGGAGAAACCTCATGGCCGCGAAAGGTGTATCTCTTGTGCATCCTAAGACAGCTCCCATGGTTTCGTTTTTAACTCTGTCTAGTCTACCCACCTGTGTTTGCGACAGTGTCAATAAACCTAAACCATAGTCCAACACAGATAATACCACTGCTTGCATCATCTGAAAAATGGTTCGCTGCGGAATGTGTGTAGATGTCATGATTTTGACAGCACTGACACCCTTCTCAGCTTTCTGAATGATATTGTCCACATGTTTCGCGAAAGAAAGACTTTTATCAAAAGTGATGCCTAGATATTTCATAGTCTGCTCACTGTCAATGTTGATGCCCATGCAGGAGACTGCTGGTAAATGTGTCTATGACTTTGTTGTTGTTTGAAGTGAGAGACGACACCACACAGCAGAAATATGTTTCTACAACAATAGGAAGAAAATGATAATGTTAGTTCTTGAAATGAATGAAAACAGTCAGTCAATATAAGCATTAAGATGGGTACCAGCTGGAAAAAGATACAGAGGAAGATTAGGTGAGAATCAATCGCAGAACAATCATCAACGAGGGTATGACCATGTGTCTCAACACTATGCAAGAACTACACACAGTAGCATCACATCGTTGCTCCAACTGGTGAGATCTGGCTTCTGCACTATGCACGTTATTCGGCGGTAATGGGACACAGAGACGGACAGAAAGACAAAAACACACACAGACATACACAGAGAGACAGTTACATAGATATATAGACACACACACAAATAGACAGACAGACACACGCACACACAGAAAGACAAACACACACAGAGAGACAGATACACAGAGTCAGAGGGACAAAGAAAAAGCCAGATAGACAGATGGTTAGATAGATAAACAAATAGATAGATAGAAATACAGGCATACAGGCATACAGATACACAAAGAGACAGAGTGACAGAGAAACAGATAGAGTGACAGATAAACAGACAGGCAGACAGACAGACAGACAGACAGAGATAGATAGATAGATAGATAGATTAGATAGATAGATAGATAGATAGATAGATAGATAGATAGATAGATAGATAGATAGATAGATAGATAGATAGATAGATAGATAGATAGATAGATAGATAGATAGATAGATAGATAGATAGATAGATAGATAGATAGATAGATAGATAGATAGATAGATTAGATAGATAGATAGATAGATAGATAGATAGATAGATAGATAGATAGATAGATAGATAGATAGATAGATAGATAGATAGATAGATAGATAGATAGATAGATAGATAGATAGATAGATAGATAGATAGATAGATAGATAGATAGATAGATATCAGAAAGACATGGCAACCTACACAACGTAAAATATTGTCTTGAAAATGACTACAGACAAAACAGTTTAGTTTGATAGTCAGGGGCTGTCCACAAATGACGTCATCAATAAGGGGAAAAGTTTGGTATTTGTCAACAAATAGAAAGAAGGGAGAAATTGAGTATATTTGACATTAATAAAAATTGAGTATATTTGACATTAATAAAAATTGAGTATATTTGACACCAATAAAAATTGAGTATATTTGACACCAATAAAAATTGAGTATATTTGACACCAATAAAAATTGAGTATATTTGACACCAATAAAAATTGAGTATATTTGACACCAATAAAAATTGAGTATATTTTACACCAATAAAAATTGAGTATATTTTACACCAATAAAAATCGAGTATATTTGACATTAATAAAAATTAAGTATAATTGACATCGACAAAAATTGTGTATATTTGAAAAGAAATAACATTAATGAGTGTGGGGGATGTGTTTGACATAATGAAGCAGGCTGTGATTTTTCCTTGAATTTTTGACAATTGTTGATAAGAGAGAGGGGGTTTTGGTCAAGATTTGGCAGGATATTGTTTACGAAATTTACGATCAGTCCCTCCCATCCTGGCCATGATATACTACCAACAAGAACGAAACAATCGTATTCTTTCCCTGTCTGTGATTAAGTATCGTTTGGACAATATATTATCTAGCATGTCTACATAATTTGTATCTGTGCTACACATTCCAATCCCACGCCACTTCTTCCAGTTATCACCAGATTGTATCTAGTAAAATGCTTTCATCGAATTACATTATTTCATCATATAACATTATTTCATCAAATCACATTATTTCATCAAATCACATTATTTCATCAAATCACATTATTTCATCAAATCACATTATTTCAATAAAAAAGCTGTTAATTCTCCTTGTCCGCTTAAACTATTTGTACATGTCGACATTTGTTTTCACTTCCGTGATTTTTACTTCAAAACATTCCACTCCTCCCTGACACTCACCCCACTCTACACGCGCATGCCAAATCCTGGCAAGAGTATTGAATGTTTGTAGCATGATTTGTATACAGAGAACAATTTGAAACAGGTTCTGACGCCTGCTCGCGTGCATGACTTCACGTCATCGGGTATTCTGGTTCTCCGAGGAGCTCACGGCAGGGTTCCATCAACAGTTTATGTACGTCTACCCTTTTATTCTGTGCACCATTCATCTTGTCTGTCTTTAGCGTGTGTGTCTATCTTTTAGCGTGTGTCTATGTTTTAGCGTGTGTGTCTTTATTTTAGCATGTGCCTATGTCTTTTAGCGTATGTCTGTCATTCTTTGACACTATCTGTTTATATTCATGAAATGTACAATATCCCTGTGGAGTTGAGAGTACTACATTAGATGTATGAACACAGAATCGTAGGGATAACAAGTGATAAAAACCAAGATAAAGTATAACTTCACTGATTACTAACATAACTAATCAATAGAAAAAAAATGTGTATGCGAAATAACAAACAGCAAAGGAACAAGAACTGGTTCAATTCACTGTCTAATAAAGAGCTGTATGAGGAAACAAGAATGAACCAGAAATGAACATACAAATAGACAGGAAAATGTGATATAATGATATCATAATAAACATGTACTAAACGGTTAGTTCAAGTAGACCACGAAAACAATTTTAGGTAGCGGATTACAAGAAACAAGTCTAAATAATAAATAAACTGTCAGAGGATGTCCTACAAGGTGGAGACATGACACAAATAAGATGTAAACTTGATAAGGTGTTGTCCATTAATTACGTCAGAAATGACGTCATCATGTTCTTGGCCATACACGCGTTTTATCGATTCTTATTTTTTGTGTGATAGTGATACTGCATTAGATGCATCAACACACAGAAGAATGTTTGTAGGGATAATAGATTCGATGCATCAACACACAGACGAATGTTTGTAGGGATAATAGATTCGATGCATCAATTATAGTAGAATAGTCGTGTTTGGTCAACTCTGTTGTTTGGTCAAGTCTGTTGTCTTGCCATGATGCGGATTAGAGCAGAATAATGGTGATAGGTCAAGTCTGTTGTCTGATCAAGTCTGTTGTCTGGTCATGTCTGTTGTCTGGTCATGTCTGTTGTATGGTCGTGTCTGATGTCTGATCATGATTTTCTTTGCACTTCTTTGATTCTTCCACCCTCAACTGTTCCCTGCATGTTCACTTTTTGACAATGAATCATGTTAACATACATGTTCAAAGCATGCAAGTTTTCATTTCATCATTATGCTATTCAAAGTGGTGATTCTTGTTAACATGTATATATTTCTATTGTATTTCTTACGTACAAATCTGTTGTATGGTCTCTACAGGAGATTCGTGACCACATTTGCAATGGGTCCGCTCACAGACTGTCTGCGAGCATGCCTGTATACTCTGTGACTCCATGAACATGATTGTGAAAGTTCAGGCGGGGTACGTTCGGGAACAGTGGCTGGATGCAGTGAATAATTCCTGTGTGCGTACAGTGACTTTTATTTTTGTGCCGGGACACGCGGGAGTCCGGGGTAATGAGAGAGCAGATAGGTTGGACTCCCGCGCTGCTACTACGGCTGTTGGTGGAGCGATGGATCGGGGAGACATTTTGTATGCCCTACGGGAGAAGGCACGAACAAATGACTGTACAAGTGACGATGACTCTTGTTCCATGATTAGAATAAAGGAGCTTGGTTTGAAATATGGTGTCGCTAGAAATGAAAGTTTTCGTGGGCGGAAAAGAATCATGGTCAATCAACGAAGTACTGGGACCGTCAGTCAACGTGTAATGTCGGATACACTCAAGGAAAGATCTGAGCACCTATGGACTTGTCCGGAGTGCAATGACGATGATCCAACGACTAACTAACTAACTAACTATGAGATTCGTAGCTCGTATATCGATCTGGTACAGAGACTGTCTGTCAGGATGAAAAGGGCTATATACGAGACAGCTTCAATAGTTCCCATAATTAGTGGGGAAAAGTCACAATAGAATTATCTATACTACATTTCCATCACAGTATTTTCCTTCCCTAAACTACACACTTTTGACAACGTGCATACAATTGCTGGAAATATTTGTGGAATTCATCATTTGACACCTCTCTAAGCTGTCCTGTCGCAGAAAGGTGATAACTCTTCTGCATCCTTGAATCAGTCATTTCAATACTGTTTTCTGTCGATGGAACAAGTTAAAAATCATTTGATGAAAGGTCGGGAGAATTAGAGACTGTTCCATGGTAATGACATTGTGTTGTGCGTGGTTCTGCTTTGCCAGTGTCCATGTGCTGACACATTGTCATGTAGCATAGCCATGTTCTGTTTTTTTTCCATCTGATTGAGGAGCGCGGTAGCCTAGTGGATAGTAAGCTTGCTTGCTATCATCTGGTTACAGCGTGCCAGGTTCGAAGCCACGTCCGGACATAGAAACAAAATCCGGGTTGTGATTTCTCACTTGACACGACCACTCCTCCGGTCGACTCAGCTGTAAATGAGTACCTGACGCATGAGTTAAGGAAGGTAAAAAACAGCAAGGAAGGGAACTTGCCACCCCACCTAATAGTTGATGTGGCTTCGTACATGAAGAGTTATCTTCATCCCCGACGGCAGATGCCATGGGACCTACCTTTACCTTTACTTTTTTACAGTGCGGTATAATAAAGTGCTTTATTAAGCAATGCCGGTGTCTTTAATGTCGGTGTCTTTGATGTTCGTGTCATTGATGTTCGTGTCTTTGATGTTCGTGTCTTTGATGTTAGTGCCTTTTTGTCGGTGTCTTTGATGTTCGTGTCTTTGATGTTAGTGTCTTTTTGTCGGTGTCTTTTATGTCCGTGTCTTTGATGTCGGTGTCTTTGTTGTTGGCGTCTTTGAGCGTGACTTCTCAAGCAACACAGAGTTTGACATTTGTACGTTGTTCAATCCAGAACATATTCAACACCCACAATACAACAACTAATATCAAACACAAACATCTGTGTCTTCTCTTCGAGAACAAATCTGAAGGTGATTATCAACTTGTAAATATATAATCCTGATAACACTCTCTGAGTCCTTGGAACACTTTTCGGGGAAACTGTTGGAAGCTACCTCGTATATCAGCTAATCGTTATATTCAGTATTTACATGGAACTTATTGTTATAGTCAGTTGTTACAAGCAACTAGCTGTTATATTCAGTTGTTACATGGAACTTATTGTTATATTCAGTTGTTACATTGAACTAATCGTTACATTCAGTTGTTACATGGAACTTATTGTTATATTCAGTTGTTACATGGAACTTATTGTTATATTCAGTTGTTACATGGAACTTATTGTTATAGTCAGTTGTTACAAGCAACTAGCTGTTATATTCAGTTGTTACATGGAACTTATTGTTATATTCAGTTGTTACATTGAACTAATCGTTACATTCAGTTGTTACATGGAACTTATTGTTATATTCAGTTGTTACATGGAACTTATTGTTATATTCAGTTGTTACATGGAACTTATTGTTATAGTCAGTTGTTACAAGCAACTAGCTGTTATATTCAGTTGTTACATGGAACTTATTGTTATATTCAGTTGTTACATTGAACTAATCGTTACATTCAGTTGTTACATGGAACTTCTTGTTATATTCAGTTGTTACATGGAACTAATTGGTATATTCAGTAGTTACATGGAACTAATTGTTATATTCAGTTGTTACATGGAACTAATTGTTATATTCAGTTGTTATAAGCAAATAACTGTTATATTCAGTTGTTACATGGAACTAATTGGTATATTCAGTAGTTACAAGCAACTAACTGTTATATTCAGTTGTTACATGGAACTAATTGCTATATTAAGTTGTAACATGGAACACATTTTTATATTCAGTTGTAACATGGTACTAATTGTAATATTCAGTTGTTACATGGTACTAATTGTTATATTCAGTTCTGTATAATGTTACAGGGAACACATTTTTATATTAAGTTACGTATAATGCTACATAGAACTAATATTTATATTCAGTTACGTATAATGTTACATGGAACTAGCTGTTATATTCAGTTACTTATAATGTTACATGGAACTAATTGTTATGATCTCATAATTATAACATTACCTGTACATATACTGGATAAAATCGTATTTTAACCAACTGTTTGAACGATAATATAATTTAACCAATCCCCTTCATTGGGTCAATATATAGTAAACAGCGCTTTTATTCAATGTGCCGCCCTCATTCAAAGACCATTATTCGGTATCTTTGTATTGATTTAACTGTGTCCAACTTTCACAACACGGATTGTTTACTCTTGTTGTGTTGTCACACCGTTTTTTTGCTGAATAGCTTCTGGCAAAATTCACTATAAATTCAGAACAAAGACAATAAAGGACTACAGCTTCATTGAATGTCTATTGTCTTGATAGTCTTGTCGACCGTGCGTTAAGATCCCCACTTAAAGACAATCAGCATTGTCTGCAGGCAATCAAAGATCAATGAGGCAATAAGCATTGTCTGCGGGCAATCAAAGATCAATGAGGCAATAAGCATTGTCTGCGGGCAATCAAAGATCAATGAGGCAATAAGCATTGTCTGCGGGCAATCAAAGATCAATGAGGCAATAAGCATTGTCTGCGGGCAATCAAAGATCAATGAGGCAATAAGCATTGTCTGCGGGCAATCAAAGATCAATGAGGCAATAAGCATTGTCTGCAGGCAATCAAAGATCAATGAGGCAATAAGCATTGTCTGCGGGCAATCAAAGATCAATGAGGCAATAAGCATTGTCTGCGGGCAATCAAAGACCAATGAGGCAATAAGCATTGTCTGCAGGAAATCAAAGAGCTGAGCAATAATGCACGGAAATACTTGTCTTATTGACATAGTCACAACTGCCTGGAGATACTTGTTCTGACGACGTAGTCATATGTTCCTAGAGATACATGGAGATATTTCTCTTATTGACAGTCACAACTACACGGAGATACTTGTCGTATTGAAGTAGTCACAACTGCACGGAGATACTTGTCGTATTGACGTAGTCACAACTACACGGAGATACTTGTCTTATTGACGTAGTCACAACTGCACGGAGATAATTGTCGTATTGGCGTAATCACAACTGCACGGAGATACTTGTCTTATTGATGTAGTCACAACTACACGGAGATACTTGTCTTATTGGCGTAATCGCAATTTCATGGAGAAACTCGCTCTAATCTCTTTTTATTTGATGACAACGCCTGCGCCAAATAACTTAATGGCGTGATTATGTTCTGATTTCTTTATGAAATGTTTTTGCCAGCCGAACCAAGCATTACACAATTTACCGGATCGTGACAGAACAGTTAGCATGAAACACGCTCTGAAAGATGGCCGGAATGTGACAGAAAAATAACGGGAATTGACAGAGGGAGGTAATGGTATGAAAGACATAATACATACAGTGGTAGAGTAATCACTAAACGTAAACACAGAATGTTAGAGCATACATTCTTCTCAATCAATTTCCATCTCATATCGACGCCAGGACAGCTTCACACAAAACACATGCACAATCATGAAACATTCTGAACGATTTTTCCTGTCTGGTCTAAGCTGACGTGTATCACAATATATCAGGCGATATTTGTCTGTTACGGGTACATGAATCACTGTACTTGTGTTACAGGTTTGTTACGGGTACATGAATCACTGTACTTGTGTTACAGGTTTATTACGGGTGCAGGAATCATTGTACTTGTGTTACAGGTTTATTACGGGTACATGAATCACTGTACTTGTGTTACAGGTTTGTTACGGGTACATGAATCACTGTACTTGTGTTACAGGTTTATTACGGGTGCAGGAATCATTGTACTTGTGGTACAGGTTTGTTACGGGTACATGAATCACTGTACTTGTGTTACAGGTTTATTACGGGTGCAGGAATCATTGTACTTGTGGTACAAGTTTGTTACGGGTACATGAATCATTGTACTTATGGTACAGTTTTGTTACGTGTACAGGAATCACTCTACTTGTGGTACAGGTTTGTTACGGGTACAGGAATTACTGTACTTGTGGTACAGGTTTGTTACGGGTACACGAATCACTGTACTTGTGGTACAGGTTTGTAATTGGTACAAGAATCACTGTATTTGTGGTACAGGTTTGATACGGGTACATGAATCGCTGTACTTATGGTACAGGCTTGGTGTAAACTTGTATTACTCTGGCAGTAAAGTGAAGTATTTATGTTTATGACATATTGTCTTTTCTTAGCTTGTGATATAAGGCGTCGCAGGATTCCATCACCATCGGTTTTAGGGCTATGCCACGTTTTGTCTCTTGATATGCAGTAATATTGTGACATCTCAGAAATTCGGTAACTCCTTCAATCCACCTTCTTCTTGGTTTTCCTCTGTATCTTGATGTTTCCAATTTCATGTTTCAATGCTCTTGCCGCTGGTGAATAAGAGTTCCTCCTGATTAAATGATCGAACCATTTCAATATCTGATTTTCAAATATATTTGAGCACAGATGTTGTTTCAACAGTTCACGCACTTCACATGATATTTTCTTGTTGTTTCGCTGCTTTTCTTAGACATTTCACAAGTAGTAATCTCACTCTCTTGTTCTTTAGGTAGTGTATAATGTATGTAGTTACTCAAATATTTACATATTTTACAATTATAACTTGCAATATTTATGCCAAAAAAAATGTTTACGTGTAAGGATCGCTCAAATTGAAACATCGCGCAAGTTGGGGTCGTACAAGTTGGGATCGTACAAGTTGGGATCGTACAAGTTGGGATCGTACAAGTTGGGATCGTAGAATTTAGAACTTTGCAGACCGGAATAGTACGAGTTGGTATTTTAGATGTTAGGGTCCAATAAGTTGCTATCTCACCATTTAGGATCGCATGAGTGGGATCGCACGAGTTGGGATCGTAGAATTTATGATAGACAAGTTAGGATGGTAATGGTAGTTTAAAATTGTTTTCTGCTATTGTAGTTGTTGATCTAGTCGACTCAGATGTTGAACCGTCTCCTCATGTTGATCTAGTCGACTCAGATGTTGAACCGTCTCCTCATGTTGATCTAGTCGACTCAGATGTTGAACTGTCTCCTCATGTTGATCTAGTCGACTCAGATGTTGAACTGTCTCCTCATGTTGATCTAGTCGACTCAGATGTTGAACTGTCTCCTCATGTTGATCTAGTCGACTCAGATGTTGAACAGTCTCCTCATGTTGATCTAGTCGACTCAGATGTTGAACTGTCTCCTCATGTTGATCTAGTCGACTCAGATGTTGAACTGTCTCCTCATGTTGATCTAGTCGACTCAGATGTTGAACTGTCTCCTCATGTTGATCTAGTCGACTCAGATGTTGAACTGTCTCCTCATGTTGATCTAGTCGACTCAGATGTTGAACTGTCTCCTCATGTTGATCTAGTCGACTCAGATGTTGAACAGTCTCCTCATGTTGATCTAGTCGACTCAGATGTTGAACCGTCTCCTCATGTTGATCTAGTCGACTCAGATGTTGAACAGTCTCCTCATGTTGATCTAGTCGACTCAGATGTTGAACAGTCTCCTCATGTTGATCTAGTCGACTCAGATGTTGAAAAATCTCCTCATCATGTTGACTATAAAAGATGTTTAATTGAAATGTAGAATTATTCCATTCTTATTCCATTTCATTCTATAATCAGTGGCGCATCGAGGTTAGGGGCGCCCACATCGGGCGCCACACTTAGAGACCATACTAACGGTGTCAAAATATAGACTGTACTCCATTTGCGAGACAGGGAGAGCCAAATTATCATTTTTGCTCTAGACAGACAGACCAACAGATAGATGGGTGGATGGACAAGTAGACAGAAAGACGAATGGAAGGATGAACAGACGAACAGACGAATGGGTGGATGACCAAGAAGACGAGTGGGTGGATGACCAAGAAGACGAGTGGGTGGATGGACAAGTAGACGAATGGTTGAATGAAC
Source organism: Meghimatium bilineatum (assembly GCA_034231615.1). Taxonomy (NCBI): domain Eukaryota; kingdom Metazoa; phylum Mollusca; class Gastropoda; order Stylommatophora; family Philomycidae; genus Meghimatium; species Meghimatium bilineatum. The sequence goes on along the minus strand of CM067320.1, from coordinate 1,504,130 downwards.
ATGTAAACGAACATACGCGTGAGTGAATAGACAAGTAGACGAATTGGTGGATGGACAGGTAGACGAATGGGTGGATGAACATGTAAACGAACATACGCGTGGGTGAATAGACAAGTAGGAGAAAGGGTGGATGGACAGGTAGACAGACAGACGAATAGGTGAATAGACAAGTAGACGAATGGGTGGATGGACAGGTAGACGAATTGGTGGATGGACAGGTAGACAAATTGGTGGATGGACAGGTAGACAAATGGGTGGATGAATAAGTTAACGAACAGACGCGTGTTGGGATGGACAAGTAGACGAATAGGTGGATGGACAAGAAGACAGACAGACGAATAGGTGAATAGACAAGTAGACGAATGGGTGGATGGACAGGTAGACGAATTTGTGGATGGACAAGTAGACAAATGGACGAATGGGTGAATGGACAAACAGACGAATGGGTGGATGGACAAGTAGACGAATGGGTGAATGAACAAGTAAACGAACATACGCGTGGGTGAATAGACAAGTAGGCGAAAGGGTGGATGGACATGTAGACAGACAGATGAATAGGTGAATAGACAAGTAGACGAATGGGTGGATGGACAGGTAGACGAATTGGTGGATTGACAGGTAGACGAATTGGTGGATGGACAGGTAGACGAATGGGTGGATGGACAGGTAGACGAATTGGTGGATGGACAGGTAGACAAATGAGTAGATGAATAAGTTAACGAACAGACGCGTGTTGGGATGGACAAGTAGACGAATAGATGGATGGACAAGTAGACGAATGGGTGGATGGACAGGTAGACGAATTGGTGGATGGACAGGTAGCCGAATTGGTGGATGGACAAGTAGACAAATGGACGAATGGGTGGATGGACGCGAAGACGAACAGACGAATGGGTGGATGGACAATTAGAGGAATGGGTGGATGGACAATTAGAGGAATGGGTGGATGGACAAGTAGACGAACAGACGAATGGGTGGATGGACAATTAGAGTAATGGGTGGATGGACAAGTAGACGAACAGACGAATGGGTGGATGGACAATTAGAGGAATGGATGGATGGACGCGAAGACGAACAGACGAATGGGTGGATGGACAATTAGACAAATAGGCGAATGGGTGGATGTACAAGTAGACGAATAGAGGAATGGGTGGATGGACAAATAGAGGAATGGGTGGATGGACAAATAGAGGAATTGGTGGATGGACGCGAAGACGAACAGACGAATGGGTGGATGAACAATTAGACGAACACAAGAATGGATGGATGGACGAATGAGTGGATGGATAGATAGACAGACAGATGAATGGTGGATAGACAGGTAGACAGACCGATGAATCATAGATGGACAGATAGACAGACAAACGAATGGTGGATGGACAGGTAGACAGACAGACAAATGGTGTATGGACAAGTAGACGAATGGGTGGATGGACAGATAGACAGACAGACAAATGTTGGATGGACAAGTAGACGAATGGGTGGATGGACAGATAGACAGACAGACGAATGAGTGGATAGACAGGCAGGCGGACAGATGGACATGTGACGGCGGACAGACAGACAGATGACATACATACAGATACGATGATGGACAGGCAGTCAAGTAGACGAATGAGCGAGTTATAGAACTGACATACAGACATTACAAGCAGATGTCACATAACTTGACTTCTTGTGTTCACTTCCTAGACATAACTTGACTTCTTGTGTTCACTTCCTAGACATAACTTGACTTCTTGTGTTCACTTCCTAGACATAACTTGACTTCTTGTGTTCACTTCCTAGACATAACTTGACTTCTTGTGTGCACTTCCTAGACATAACTTGACTTCTTGTGTTCACTTCCTAGACATAACTTGACTTCTTGTGTTCACTTCCTAGACATAACTTGACTTCTTGTGTTCACTTCCTAGACATAACTTGACTTCTTGTGTTCACTTCCTAGACATAACTTGACTTCTTGTATTCACTTCCTAGACATAGCTTGACTTCTTGTGTTCACTTCCTAGACATAACTTGACTTCTTGTGTTCACTTCCTAGACATAACTTGACTTCTTGTGTGCACTTCCTAGACATAACTTGACTTCTTGTGTGCACTTCCTAGACATAACTGTCAACATTGACAGGTAAATAATGGTTGGACATCTTGTAAATCCAATTAAGTTGCCTTGTATTTATTTCTAGTTGCAACTAAAGTTGTCTAACGTTGTAGTTGTTTTCTAGTTGGAAATAAAGTTGTATCTAACGTTGTATTTGTTTTTCTAGTTGCCACTAAAGATACGCTCAATTGACCTGGGCTAGACTATTGCAAGAGCTACGGATACTAAGGGTCAGCTAGTGCCAAGTCGACGGATAACATTACAAGTAAGTACAGGTTTGACAGAACATGTGATATTACCTGAATGACATTTCCGCAGTCGATATTTCAGAGAATAAGTCCTTGTTTGACTACTGGTACGACGTTAACGGCCATATGTGGTGAGTCACACGCACTTCAGCAGTTGACGCGAGGCTATCCTTGTTATATCAAACACGAATTCTCTTGTTTTAATTACTTCTCTGCCCATATGTTACAGGAGTCAGAAAAGGGAGCAAAGAATAGAGTGACACTGATGCCTGCCGTGCAGAATATAAGAGACCACCAAAATAGACAATATTTTGTTGTTATTTTTTTCATCATTTTTTTCTCATACATGTTCAGTCACGAAGCACACTTGTCGTAATCACAACATAACAATTTAACCGATAAGTTGTCACAGTTTATCTGTTGAAATCCTGAAACTAAAAGATTTAACGAATAATAAATCTTCTACAACACAAATAAATTTCCTGTCTGTCATACAGTCTCTCTCCGTCTTTCTCTCTGTCTCTCTCTCTCCGTCTCTCTCTCTCTCTCCGTCTCTCTCTCTCCGTCTCTCTCTCTCTCCGTCTCTCACTAACAAATCACGATAGCTTCTTACAGGAAGAAACGCCCATTTTTATTTTAATTTTCACCGCGCGCTTTTGAATTATTACTCGCATATTAGTATTGACATTATGTATATACTTTTCAAATGAGCACAGACTGATCGAATGTCATGACTGCATTGTGTGACTTTGTAAGATGTGTAATCAAATGTACACTGTAAACAATTGCTTATATTAACACCACACACCACTAAGTGATTGCAAGTTGTGTGTTTGAATCTGCAACATCTTCTATTATATATTCGACTCTATCTCATCCACTCATAGCCCGCTCAACCATTGTTGTGTAAGCGTGCGATTATAATTTGACAGCTCAAATTATGAACTGAACAAGAATCTGCTAGATCGACAGTCACACAGAAGATGTGATCTGATCTCTACATGAACGATTAAGTATACTCAATACCTGCATGACAAACTTTGCTTGTGCAGTGATCCAGTCTTGTCTGCCTGTGATATGCTGACAAAATATCGCGTGAGCGAACAAAAACACAACCCTTACTGCTCAATCTAAAAGCTACGTGGTAAAATTGTTTATATCTAAGCTAGTGTAAAGAAATCAGAAAAGCCAATGCGTGTTCTAGAAGTTTCCAGGTTCATATTTTTGTCAGTTCTTGTCATCGTGACACGTTTAAGCAGACATTCTTGTCATCGTATCATTTTTCTAATGGCATGCCAACAATGACACAACATGTAACCAGCGTTATTGTGCTCATTACATGTTGGTTCTGTCATCCATCGGTTTAACATGGCCACATGACTCAACAGACGCTAGACGTACATTTGTATGTGTCTTATCATCGTAGTAAACAAACAATGTCCGTCAGGTGTTCGGCCTGTCCAGGTGTGTTGATTGAATACACTTATTTGGAAAAACAATCTTCTATTTGATGTGTTGATTTCATACACCTGGTTTAGTAAACAATCTTTTATTTGATGTCTTGGTTTGAGGACAGCAAGATGGTAAAAATGTAGAAAACAATCTTTTATTTGGTGTGTTTGACGACAGAAATATTGTAAAAAGGTAGATGAAATGAGAAATGGCACAGGTCCGCCGAGAACAATGCGCTACCCTTTGTACTTTCGCTAAATGACATGAGGAATGTCACAGGTCCGCCGAGAGCCAACAGATCAAATGGTTTGCACACATCAGCAGACTACCACCAGGCATCACACCACAGCAAGCTATGCTACACATATACAGTGAAATAGACCTAGAGGCCAACAGGAAAATGATGGACCACCGCCAAAAAAGAGGCGATAAATTCCACAATATAATCAGCACACACTCGGGTCGTCTACATAAAATTCTTCTACCCTGACGCTGAATTTAGCGAATAGATAGATAGATTAGATTAGATTAGATTAGGATAGATAGATAGATAGATAGATAGATAGATAGATAGATAGATAGATAGATAGATAGATAGATAGATAGATAGATAGATAGATAGATAGATAGATAGATAGATAGATAGATAGATAGATAGATAGATAGATAGATAGATAGATAGATAGATAGATAGATAGATAGATAGATAGATAGATAGATAGATAGATAGATAGATAGATAGATAGATAGATAGATAGATAGATAGATAGATAGATAGATAGATAGATAGATAGATAGATAGATAGATAGATAGATAGATAGATAGATAGATAGATAGATAGATAGATTAGATAGATAGATAGATAGATAGATAGATAGATAGATAGATAGATAGATAGATAGATAGATAGATAGATAGATAGATAGAGATATACCATTAATTCGGGTTTTTTTCACTACATTTGACCATTAACTCTGTTTATCCACTATCTTTGACCATTAGCTCTGTTTTTCCAGTATCTTTGACCATTAACTGTTTTTCCACTTTCTTTGACCATTAACTCATTTTTTCCACTATCTTGTATCGTTAACTTTGTTTTTCCAGTATCTTTGACCATTAACTCTGTTTTTCCACTATATTTTATCATTAACTCTGTTTTTCCACTCTGCTATCGAATTCAAACGTTTCAGCTCCATATTGAGGTTTGTTTCTTTTACCTCTAGAGGATTGACTGACCAAATGTCCATCGTTATATAACTTTCATCTAGCTATCCCATTGACGCTATGTGTTTTTAACACAGTTCTCAGGCAGAGATAATTTTTGTTCGTCCGTCGTAATTTGCGATGACAAAACTGTTGTTCGTCCGTCGTAGTGGGTGATGGCCATACGGTCCGATTGCTATAATGATGTCTGATGTCTGCAGTGTATAATATTTTATGTCTGCTGTGCATGAGATGTCTGATGTCTGCGGTATATGATGTCTCGGTGTATACGACAGACAGAGAGATAAACTTACAACAAGACACATGGCGGGCCAAAATAGGACAGCATAATCAGTCTGACAGTCAGTTGGACAGATGGATGAAAAAATAAACGAATGATGCTGAAGTCATTCCCTTCAGATGCGAGCAGGTAGCTCTATCCATCCCATAGCTTCTCTCACACAAGCATAACTCCTCCTCGGTTGAGTAACCAAGGTGACGCCCAAACACATGAGGTATGCTACTTCAAAGGTGTGCTACCTCAAAGGTGTCATTGTTCTAGGAGAGGTTTATGCATGTGCATGTTTAGTCCCTAAGGCAAGTATACCAGTCTGGCAGTATCCTAGGATCATCACGTCTCGCCAGGTGTGCAGCGTACAAGTAGTCAACTAGTTCGTCATTCTTCTGTCAGATCTGTTGATCCATCAGTAGGGACGACTACCTAGTATTCCCTGACACTCAGGAGTCTTCCATCCAGAAGTCTGCCACCGAGGAGTCTGCCATCGAAGAGTTTGCCATCGAGGAGTCTGCCATACAGAAGTCTGCCACCGAGGAGTCTGCCACCCAGACGTCTGCCACAAAAAAGACAAAGCAGCGATATTCGTTGGCATGCATATCTCCGTCATCTTTTGTGACCATTAAATAGAAATCAAAAATAAGAAATCTATGCAAGACATGCAGTGACAAGATTGATTTCACAATTGACATGTTATCAGTCTATTCCATGATTGTTTTCACAGGTCCCCCCCCCCCAACTTTCACTATAGCTTGGAAAAAAAACAGTGGTCCTACTATTTTATTCCTGAACTAGAACTTCAAGCCCCGGTTACTACAAGAGTGAGATATAAGCCGATGGACAGACAAACAGACGGAACTAGAAGTTCAAGCCGCGGTTGATACAAGAGTGAGATATAAGCCGATGGACAGACAAACAGACTGAACTAGAGGTTCAAGCCCCTGTTGCTACAAGAGTGAAATATAAGCCGATGGGCAGACAAACAGACTGAACTAGAGGTTCAAGCCCCGGTTGCTACAAGAGTGAAATATAAGCCGATGGACAGACAAACAAACTGAACTAGAGGTTCAAGCCCCGGTTGCTACAAGAGTGAAATATAAGCCGATGGACAGACAAACAGACTGAACTAGAGGTTCAAGCCCCGGTTGCTACAAGAGTGAAATATAAGCCGATGACAGACAAACAGACGGAACAAAGAGACAATATTGATATTTGTGCGTGATATTGAATCTCGCTCCCCCAATCCGGAAGTTCAGGTAATTCGACAGGTAATAACACAAATTGCAAATTCATTTCTAGCGTGTGATGTCTCCAGAACACCTAACCGTTTCCATGGACACGGTTTAAACCTACGGTTGTTTGTTTGTCTCAGTATTTCCTTCGAACCAGCCAGCCGTGTCCCATGACATTCATAGTTACTATTTAAAGATGACATCATAGAAAATTCTAGAAGAACTACGTACTCAACATTCGAATTTATTCTCGTGTAAGTTAGTACATCATAGCAGGCGGCCTGGTCTGAATGACTGGGTGTGATCTAACACAGAACTTCAATGAATATTTCATGTTCTGTTTACAAACTCAGAAATCTGTTCACTTTCCTTATTTTGGTTTCATTTCTCCCGGTCTAAACAGAGACAGATTTGCCATATTGGACATTTCATGTTGTTTGATGGTTGGTTGGTTGCTGATCCAGCGGTCCATGGGCTCATGCCCTTTAATCCAATGCCATTAAGTGATATATGCATGTGTGTGTGAGCTGTTGTTTTGTTACATATAATGTGTTCCATTTATCTGGCCCTGGAAGGAGAAAAATGTTCCTGGCATCATCCAGCGCTGGGCATTCAAAATGGTGATGGTCAACAGTTTCATAGTGATGAGTGCACCGCTGACACCCTGGAGTTTGTTGACATTTCATGTCCAAAATCCTCACATTTGAATGTCACTGAAGATCAAAAGTGTTTCGACCATTTTTTAAATTTATTTTTTACCTTTTTTTTGTTGCCATTTTCAAAATATGTTTTTAAAGTTGATGAAAATATGGGACATCTAATCACAACCAGCAGATGTTGTTGTATTGTTGTTGAGTCAGATCACAACCAGCTGATATTGCTGTTGTTTTTGTGGAGTCTGATCACAACCAGCAGATATTGTTGTTGTTGAGTCAGATCACAACCAGCGGATATTGTTGTTTAGTCAAATCACAACCAGCAGATATTGTTGTTGAGTCTGATCACAACCAGCAGATATTGCTGTTGTGTTTGTGGAGTCTGATCACAACCAGCAGATATTGTTGTTGTTGAGTCAGATCACAACCAGCGGATATTGTTGTTTAGTCAAATCACAACCAGCAGATATTGTTGTTGAGTCAGATCACAACCAGCAGATATTGTTGTTGTTGTTGAGTCAGATCACAACCAGCAGATATTATTGTTGTTGTTGAGTCAGATCACAACCAGCAGATATTATTGTTGTTGTTGAGTCAGATCACAACCAGCAGCTGATGTTGTTGTTGAGTCTGATCACAACCAGCAGATGTTGTTGTTGTTGAGTCTGATCACAACCAGCAGCTGATTTTGTTGTTGAGTCTGATCACAACCAGCAGATATTGTTGTTGAGTCAGATCACAACCAGCAGATGTTGTTGTTGTTGAGTCAGATCACAACCAGCAGCTGTTGTTGTTGTTGAGTCTGATCACAACCAGCAGATATTGTTGTTGAGTCAGATCACAACCAGCAGCTGTTGTTGTTGTTGAGTCAGATCACAACCAGCAGATATTTTTGTTGAGTCAGATCACAACCAGCAGCTGTTGTTGTTGTTGAGTCAGATCACAACCAGCAGATATTTTTGTTGAGTCAGATCACAACCAGCAGCTGTTGTTGTTGTTGAGTCAGATCACAACCAGCAGATATTGTTGTTGAGTCAGATCACAACCAGCAGTTGTTGTTATTGTTGTTGAGTCAGATCACAACCAGCAGCTGTTGTTGTTGTTGAGTCAGATCACAACCAGCAGCTGTTGTTGTTGTTGTTGAGTCAGATCACAACCAGCAGCTGTTGTTATTGTTGTTGAGTCAGATCACAACCAGCAGCTGTTGTTATTAGAAATGTATGCTAATGATAAGAAGATAATGGACAACTAATGAAGACATCTTAAGTTAATTCAAAAAGTGAGCTGTGCATCAGATTGAGATAGTCCACATTTTTTGGACACAGCGTGAGAACAGAGAAGATGGAACACATTGTAACAACAAGCAAGTGAGATGAACAAGAGGGGTAGGGGAAGATCAAGAGAGAAGATGCTTGACAACCTAGCATTGTGGCATGGGAGAACATCGATATCAGAAATAATTGACAGTATACGAAATAGAAGGTTGTGACAAGACATGATAACTAACAGCACACGGCATGCACCATTAGACTACGAACATTTGTAACTCCTAGTAGATGTCAGACGCAACCAGGACACAATACAACGTAATCTCTCAGAAATTATTTTAAAAATCTAGCTGTCACTGAAGTCGATTCTCTACCGCTTTTGAGACCTTGATAAAACAAGATAAATATTGTGTGATTGATCTTGGCAATACGTGTCCCAAATGTGGCAGGGAATTCTATGTCAGAATTTGACATCTCAGTCATTTTCGTACACACTTCAGAGCTGCAACAACACATCTCCCAACACACCTGGAAGGTGCAACAACACATCTCCGTACACACCTGAGAGGTGCAACAACACATCTCCGTACACACCTGAGAGGTGCAACAACACAACTCCGTACACACCTGAGAAATCATCATCCTCTGGGAGACGGATGACTATTAATCGTATTGTGTGAACACTGAGAATGCATGCTAAATTTGCTTTATTTTGTAATAGATCGAGTCACCCGAGACTACAGTCCTGTTGACTTAATAGATCGAGTCACCCGACACTACAGTCCTGTTGACTTAATAGATCGAGTCACCCGACACTACAGTCCTGTTGACTTAATAGATCGAGTCACCCGACACTACAGTCCTGTTGACTTAACAGATCGAGTCACCCGACACTACAGTCCTGTTGACTTATAGGAAATTATCATTCTAAAGTGACGGTATTTAACGTTCCCGTAATTTTCGTTTTTTGTCAATAGAAAGTCCCGCAGCGAAGGTTGACTGCAACGGACCTTCAACATATTCTGTCCCTTGCTTTGGCGATGCACTCTGCTAGACTGTATCTTGCCCATCTCTTAATGTTCCGCTCCCACTTGTATCTCTGCCTACCTCTTACTCACCCCCCCCCCTCTACTTTACCCTCACGTAAGGTATTCATCAAGGTTTCAGGTTTTTTAATATGTCCAAAATATGTATTTGTTTGATCTTTATTTCCTCCATATTCGTCTATATATCCACATCTCAAAGGCATCAATTATGTCTTCTAGTTGTTTATTGTCCATGTTTCTGAGTCATACATTAATATAGAATAGATGTAGCATTTTATAATTTATTTTTAGTTTGTGACCTGTTTAGATTTCAACATTTTCCTCATGTTGACAACTAAGCGAAAAAATTATATTGAATACAATCAAGATAGGAACACAATATTTATAGACCAGGAAAAGTCATTCGATAGAGTAGATAGAAATATTCTCTGGGAAACTTTAGAGAAGTGCAGCATCAGTGGTCAGCTATTAGACAACATACAAGCACTATACCAAAATTGCATAAGAGCAGTAGGAACTGCAGATGGGACTACATAACATTTGAAACTAAATCAGGGGTCAGACAGGGCTGTATACTTTCCCCTTTACTTTTCAATATCTATATGGATAGTATAACGAAGAAGCTGTTATTCTAAAAGCGGAAAATATAAACAATGCAGACAACTCAGTAGATGAAAACACAAGTGAAATCAATGAACCTCTGTTCACTGATGATCAAAGCCTGATATACAATGACCTAGAAAACATGCAAATCCACATAGATTGCAAATACATCAACAGCTTGTGAGAAGTATAACATGAAAATCAACATAAAAAGATGGAAGTTATGAAAACTCAGCAAGTCACCAACAACAATATATATCACAATAGACGACTCAGAAAAGAAACAAACAAAACAATTCAAATATTTAGGAAGTGATTTGTTTCTCCAGAAAATGTAAAACTAGACAGAGGAGTAGAGACAAGATGTCAGAAAGCAAACACAGTGACAAATCAACTTTCACCATTACTCCTGCATCCGAAGATTAATATGGACATAAAGAGACAGATAATATCTACAATTTTCATATCATCACTTTGTTATCAGTGTCAAACATGGTGTTTAACAACCTTGCGGCAGAGAAAAATCATCAAATGTGAGATGAAATGTTTAAGAAAAGCTGCTACGGTCAACAAACTGGACAGAGTAAGAAACAAGGATATCAGAAAAAGAGTAGGAACAATGCCTTGTATCGAATATATAGAACGTCAGCAGATAAAGTGGTTTGGTCACCTTATGAGAATGGATCCAAGCCAAACACCACTGAGAGCTTATAGCAAACGATCAGCTGGATACAGAGCATAGGGAAAACCGAGAAAGAGATGGATCGATAACATCACGACCATCATCCACAAACAGGGGTTCAGTACGACTCAGGCATCACATCTGGCTTTGAATAGAAACTTACAGCTCCTACCCCTATCTTAACGGCAAGTGTGGATGCTATCAACCAGCTTCCACCTGGGGATAGATAATAGGCAATAAAAGTACTTTTAGTCATTCCTATTCTCCTTTTACCATCTGTTTCACATCTGTACACATATTAATCACTGAAATCACGTAAAAAGTCAAATAGCGTTACTTCTGAAGGATGATTCCCTATGAATCCACATGACTGTATTGTTGATTCTCGAGACGATGTCACAGATAGTAACACGATCACCGACCAGCACAGCCTCTGCGTGCGATCTGTCATTTATTGTCGGGCGTTGTCCGACCTAATCAGTATATTGCGCTCACAGTTTAGAACAAATGTGGTGATTGTATGTCATTACTTCCTGTTAGCGTATGTTGTGTTGCCACGTGATGTACGAGGCGTCACGTGATGTAGTCTGCTGTCACGTGTTAGTAGGTTTTGCTGTTGTCACTTGCTAGCAGGGTGTTGCATATACCACGTGGTAATCATTGTCACAACTGCATGATATATATGATTTGTGGTAACGAACACATGTTTGTGGGGACGGAGAGTGGGGCGGCAGGGATGTATGGGGCGGAGAGAGGTGTGTAGGGACGGACAGGGATGTTTGAAGATAGACGGTTGTGGAGTGTGCATTCTTTCTTAGACACCCAGGAAATAAATTCCGTTTATAAATTCGTAATCACACATTCAATCGAATATCTCAGAAACTGTCTGTGTGACTGCAGGGTTATATGACATGCAATATTAGATTTTATACGACGCAAAAATAATTGTATCATTTAGTTCATACCTGCGCTGGATTGTGCATGTCGGTTAAATTCTTTGAAGCTTTTGGTCCATTGCACTTAAATGGAGTTACATTGTAGATATTACAATAAACATATTACTTACTGTTAAGTAACATTGTATTCAAAGGCGTGTCGTCTAAAAATACTTGATAGGTCAAAATGCTATAGGTCTATGCGTTGTCAATTGTATGTTTTGTCACTCGTATGTGTTGTCAATTGTATGTTTTGTCACTCGTATGTGTTGTCAATTGTATGTTTTGTCACTCGTATGTGTTGTCAATTGTATGTTTTGTCACTCGTATGTGCAATAGTAAACATCGCTGCAATATACAGCAGTTAGTCTCCTCTTTGGTCACCATTAGACCCCAGTAATTCTTAACTGCGCTTAAATACATCATTATTTTAGCCGATCTTCGATGAGGTGATGTTGTTGCCACTGTATATGCACCTAATGATGTACTCAACAAACACTTATTTATGTAGGGCCATTATGTGGTCTGTCCACGAAATAATTTCTTCAAAATTCTCAATCTGATGATTCCAAGAGGTTGATTATTATTAATGGTTCCAGAAATTGTCATCTATCTCGGTGCTAGCAGTCATCTTCCTCTTGGATTACATGATCCAAACATTCGTTCCAAAACTCAACGTCTATTTTGAAGTGGCACTCGCGTGCCAGAGCTTCAACATCACACATTTTAAACGTTGTATTCCGTTCGACAACGAGTCTTTTAACCTTAAACCAAACTAACTCTATCGGGTTAAGGTGAGTACGATATCCAGGTAGTCTCAGAGAAATGTGACCATATCGTTTAATTTTTTTAATCAATATAATACAATTATGCCTTATTTGTCTTCTTCACAAGCTGTAACAATTCAGAATTCAAAAAAATATCGTCGAAGTGGAAATTTTCCCAAGTATAAGCCATGTCTTAATTTTGACTTCTGCATTTGATACATTTGGTAGTTTGTCTAACCGTGGTTTATTTTCTTTCGTTCGCTCCATTGTAACCGGCACGGATATCCGTGTGATTTCCGACGGGAGCGTTATTACGTTGTGCCACCGTTATGCGCCTTGCAGGACTAGCACATCCGATTTCAGCATGGCTTGACAATTCGGGTGGGCTACCCTACCCTGTGACAGCCTCCCTATCTGTCGCCAGGCACGCGTGTGTGTGGTGACTCTTCACCCATACGATTTTTGCTCACATCTGTCTCGCACGAGGTGTTCCACTGTCTATGAACTTGCCTCGTGTAATTGAACGTACTGTGCCTGTGCCCATCGGGTACTGAACCGTTTCTCATCTGTAAGCCTGGTTCCTTAAGAGGAAGAACTCAACAGAAGAGTTGGACCCTGGCTCTTTCGCCCTCTTAGCCGAGGTGTCATTCACCGACATCGTGAACCCCTTGCCCAAGTTCGAGTCTCACACCACGCGTTTGAGAGCAAGGCGTTCTCGAGCTGAGCGACCGTGTCCCTATAGCGCCTAAGCCCATCAGGTACTGAACCCTTTCTCTCTACAAGTGTATTTCCGGTATAGGAATATCTGAAAATAGAGTTGGGCCAGGGCGAAACTCGTCGTCTCTTTTGTGCCTGAGCCCATCATGTACTGAACCCTTTCTCTCTGCAAGTGTATTTCCTGTCTTCTTGTGATACTGCATTGTGATAGGAAGCATTGTCCATTACTAAACAAAATGGTCCTTCTAGAATTAGAATTAGTAGCAGCATAGACGCGTCATCAGTTGTTGTGTAGTAGCACAGACGCATCATCAGTTGTTGCGTAGTAGCATAGATGCATCATCAGTTGTTGTGGATTGTTGCTGTGGACACTATCATGAACCCAAGATGACATAAAGCAAACCGCTCTATGCTTGAACCAATCATCGACTGGATGTTTAACTATTGAAAATGTCATCATAAATTTTATAAATTTATCTTTAGCTTTTGCTGTGCATAGCCTACTTGACAATATACATTTGCAAGTTTATTTCTACGTGTTCAACCAGTGATCACTTTCGATATTTATATTTGAAACGTCAAAATGTTCCGTGTCTCCATCAGATCAACATTTGAGTACCAGATTCTCCAGAATTTAATTCCCAATAGACTAGTTTATGTGACTGTTCTTTGATGCAGAAATAAGGAATGGTCTGGATAATTTGAATAGAATGCTTGACGTCCTAACCGGCCAATCTGGTTTGCCGTGTTTTGCCTTCATATGATTATGTCCAGCCGGTTGTCAAGTGCACGGAATCGTTGGACTATCGCTGAATTTATTGCAGTCATATCCAGTACGATTAGCTTGAAGCCACACAAAGTTATCGAGAATCAATTGATAAGGTTATCTCTGATCGGCTATAACTGGCGGTGTTTATTGGTCGTAAATAAAGCCGATAATCGCTGTTGGGTGTCGAAAAGTGTGTCCTTTTTTTAGTTCTCCTGCGTTCATTTAGCGGACTGATGTTAAACTCTGCAAATGAATTTTTGGTGTTAACTTTGTTGATCCTGTTAGAATTGATATTGTACGCTCTTTTTTTAGGGAATGGATATGTTTTAGGGGATGGATATGTTTTAGGGGATGGATATGTTTTAGGGGATGGAGATGTTTTAGGGGATGGAGATGTTTTAGGGGATGGAGATGTTTTAGGGGATGGATATGTTTTAGAGGATGGAGATGTTTTAGGGGATGGAGATGTTTTAGGGGATGGAGATGTTTTAGGAGATGGAGATGTTTTAGGGGATGGAGATGTTTTAGGGGATGGAGATGTTTTAGGGGATGGATATGTTTTAGAGGATGGAGATGTTTTAGGGGATGGAGATGTTTTAGGGGATGGAGATGTTTTAGGGGATGGAGATGTTTTAGGGGATGGATATGTTTTAGAGGATGGAGATGTTTTAGGGGATGGAGATGTTTTAGGGGATGGAGATGTTTTAGGGGATGGAGATGTTTTAGGGGATGGATATGTTTTAGGGGGTTGATATGTGTCAAATTGTTTAATAGACGTATATTGATTGTGTTGGAAATATACGTTATTTGTTTGCATGACGTAGAATTAGATAATTGGAAATGTATATTGTTTGATTAACACAGATTTAGATTCATGGAAATATATATAATTTGTTTGGATGGCGAAAATTTGGTTTTTCTTCCATCACATGATGATGATGACCATTTCTTACATCCTCTTAATGAAATGGATTTAGAGTTTCGAGGATTGACGAAATGTGACTAAGATTTAGAGTTTCTAGGATTGACGAAATGTGACTAAGATTTAGAGTTTCGAGGATTGACGAAATGTGACTAAGATTTAGAGTTTCGAGGATTGACGAAATGGGACTAAGATTTAGAGTTTCGAAGATTGACGAAATGGGACTAAGATTTAGAGTTTCGAGGATTGACGAAATGTGACTAAGATTTAGAGTTTCGAGGATTGACGAAATGTGACTAAGATTTAGAGTTTCGAGGATTGACGAAATGTGACTAAGATTTAGAGTTTCGAGGATTGACGAAATGTGACTAAGATTTAGAGTTTCGAGGATTGACGAAATGGGACTAAGATTTAGAGTTTCGAGGATTGACGAAATGTGACTAAGATTTAGAGTTTCTAGGATTGACGAAATGTGACTAAGATTTAGAGTTTCGAGGATTGACGAAATGTGACTAAGATTTAGAGTTTCGAGGATTGACGAAATGGGACTAAGATTTAGATTATTGGAAATATACATTGTTTGGATGTTGTGGATATTGGCCTGCAACCACAACAACTCGCGTGTGTTCATAATTGAGAGTTGACAATTACCCAATATTGTTTGTGTCATGTATCAAATCAAACATGTCTGATTCCGTTTGCAAGATATAGGGCCTAATAAATAATTAGTATCTGTTTGCAAGAAGTAGGGCCTAATAAATAATTAGTATCTGTGTGCAAGATATAGGGCCTAATAAATGAACTAATATTGTATATATTGTGTATTAACTAATTTTGTATTAATCGTGTTTTCTCACTGTATCCGGAGGGGGGGGGATGAATGGAGCGACTAGCATATGTTTTAGCTCTAGGTCCAGACATGATTGTTTGATTTTAGCTCTAGGTCCAGACATGATTGTTTGATTTTAGCTCTAGATCTAGACATGATTGTTTGATTTTAGCTCTAGGTCCAGACATGATTGTTTGATTTTAGCTCTAGATCCAGACATGATTGTTTGATTTTAGCTCTAGATCTAGACATGATTGTTTGATTTTAGCTCTAGGTCCAGACATGATTGTTTGATTTTAGCTCTAGATCCAGACATGATTGTTTGATTTTAGCTCTAGGTCCAGACATGATTGTTTGATTTTAGCTCTAGGTCCAGACATGATTGTTTGATTTTAGCTCTAGATCCAGACATGATTGTTTGATTTTAGCTCTAGATCCAGACATGATTGTTTGATTTTAGCTTTAGGTCCAGATATGATTGTTTGATTTTAGCTCTAGGTCCAGACATGGTTGTTTGATTTTAGCTCTAGGTCCAGACATGATTGATTTTAGCGAACAAGCTGACATGTCATGGAATCAATCTGGTTCATTCAATCATGTTAGACAATTTGGTGCATTCAATCGTGTTAGACAATCTGGTTCCTTCAATCATGTTAAACACATTTTGCAGGTTGGTTAATTTTTAAATGATATATTAATGATATACACAAACATAGAGATGAACATAAATATCTGTCATGCATTTCAAAAGTTGTGAACAAGAAGGTTTGGGGATAGGCTGTCCCATCCCATAGAGGGTCACTGTGACCCAGAATCCAAGTGAAATTAAATGTTACAGGCTGGAAATCGCAACAAAGCTGTAAGCCCTGACACACAGCGTTCTCCGGACTAAATTCTGCTAATATGCAGGAGTGTCAGACAGAAGTCAAGTATGATACGGGTAAGCATAAAGGAAAGAAAAATGTTGGAGAATTTTTGGAAACGACTGGACACATTTTCAGAGAATGAATATTCCTATACTCTGTTCACTGTAAGAATGAAGTGGGTCAGTGCTTCTGATTGGTTGTTGTACGCAGAACACATTAATCGATTGTTAAGTGCCCGATAATATTGTTTTTAAATTTAGTTTTTAAATGTTTTTTAAAATATTGTTTTTAATTGACTTGAAATATTTTAACGAACATTATTTTTAAATGTTCTAAATAATATTGTTTTTACGTGTTATCAGCTGTTTAAGAATCACATATTGTCGCGGAGTAATGTGGGGGTGTGTTTTGACCCACTTCATTCTTAGAGTGAACAGAGTATTTTTTGTATACTATATTGTAGCAGCATGTTATAAAACATGGAATTTTTACAAACGAAACTATACAAATCTGGAGAAATATGTTAGTGTGATTATGTACGGGAGAAAGAAATCATGTGACACAATAACATTTCTAAACGTGAAATAGTTAACACCGTAAATATATACGGTCGGACGCAGATACCCAGGTTTGTGTAATGGGGGAGGGGGGGGGTTGCCAAAAAAATTACGTCAACAAATCTTTTTGTCAACTTTTATCCCCCAATCTCTCCTTGTCTGCAGCTTTCAAACATTCAGGGACAACCCCCCCCCCCTCAACTTGTCTACAACTTAAACATATTCAGGGACACCCCCAACTACTCAATTACGTAAAAACAATTCACCTGTGTATGTGTGTTACCTGATCAAACCTGTGTATGTGTGTTACCTGATCAAACCTGTGTATGTGTGTTACCTGATCAAACCTGTGTATGTGTGTTACCTAATCAAACCTGTGTATGTGTGTTACCTAATCAAACCTGTGTATGTGTGTTACCTAATCAAACCTGTGTATGTGTGTTACCTAATCAAACCTGTGTATGTGTGTTACCTAATCAAACCTGTGTATGTGTGTTACCTGCTCAAACTTGTGTATGTGTGTTACCTGATCAAACCTGTGTATGTGTGTTACCTGCTCAAACCTGTGTATGTGTGTTACCTGATCAAACCTGTGTATGTGTGTTACCTGCTCAAACTTGTGTATGTGTGTTACCTGATCAAGTAGAAGATAATTAGTCTGCTTTGTATCATATGTCTTACCAAACTTCAACATTCATTCTAGCTGATGTATAAATGACAGCATAACAGCACTATTGACGTCAACTTTTGTCCCCCCCTTCCCCCCCCCCCGCACCACCTGCCCCACCCATAACTGCTCAACTTTTTCAGACCATCCTCCTTCAAATTGTTGAAGTAAATTAGTAAATTATGACTATCCCTTGTGTTTGACCATCCATTTTGTTCTAATATCACCGGCAATATGGCGATATCACGTGACGATATCACGTGCCAACAACCGTAGCTGATCTCGTCCCAGAACACAAGTCCCGAGGGACGAGAATTATGCGTTGTCAAGAATTTGTACCTAGAAAATGGCAACAAGTTCAGCGCGATAATAAACAATAGATCATGGGGGGTTATAGATAAATGTTGACACAACATTTCCGATGTTTGAAAGTATTCTCTCGTGATGTACCAGATGTCAGTACTAGAAGTAGCTAGAAGATTCAGTCTCTAATACAGGGATAATCTATGTTTATTTTCTTCTGTTACATTACAGCCAACAAAGGGCAATTCTGTTACTGGTGGCAAGTGGTAATTCAGTTACTCAAGGCATGGGGCAATTCAGTTACTGGTGACAAAGGGCGATTAGGTTAATGTAGACAATGGGCAATTAGGATAATGCAGAATGGGGGCGAATAGGTTAATACAGACAGGGTTCCTGGAAACGAGGGGAAATTAAGTTACTGGAAACGGGAAATTAGGTTACTGAAGGCAAGGGACAATTAGGTGACTGGAGGCAACGGGAAGTTAGGTTACCGCATGTAAGGGACAATTAGGTTACTGCAGGCAAGGGACAATTAGGTTACTGCAGGCAAGGGACAATTAGGTTACTGCAGGCAAGGTACAATTAGGTTACTGCAGGCAAGGGACAATTAGGTTACTGCAGGCAAGGGACAATTAGGTTACTGCAGGCAAGGGACAATTAGGTTACTGCAGGCAAGGGGCAATTAGGTTACTGCATGCAAGGGGCAATTAGGTTACTGCAGGCAAGGGACAATTAGGTTACTGCCGGCAAGGGACAATTAGGTTACTGCAGGCAAGGGACAATTAGGTTACTGCAGGCAAGGGACAATTAGGTTACTGCAGGCAAGGGGCAATTAGGTTACTGCAGGCAAGGGACAATTAGGTTACTGCAGGCAAGGGACAATTAGGTTACTTACTGGAAACAAAGGGCAAGTGGGGTACAAGAGGTAAAGAACAATTAGGTTTTTGCAGACAAGGGGTTAATAGGTTTCTGGAGGCAAAGGGCTAATAGGTTTCTGGAGGCAAGGGGCTAATAGGTTTCTGGAGGCAAGGGGCTAATAGGTTTCTGGAGGCAATGGGCACAGGTTACATGATGTAAGGCATGACCGGGCTCTAGTCACGACCTGTGGACTGATGACCCTAGAAGGACAGTTGTGATTATTGCCCTCAGTTTCATTGGTCGACCATGATTATTTTTCGAGGGTTACTTACCCAATTATATAAATAGTTCCCAATGAATAGCCAGACAATAATCAAAAACGTACTAAATGAAGGCCTGTTCACGTTTAGCAGTTAGGTCTTCTATATTTGCCGACGGTCACGTGTAAGGGGTAATTATGTTACTGCAGAAAGGAGTGATTGTAAATAAGATAATCGGTTTTCTCCAGAATCTGGGTAATTCGTTTACTGTATAATTGGAATTTCTAATTTACATACAGATAAATAGATTGCTGTATAGATTACGTGAGCATGCAGGGAGGCAGACATATATAATGCTGTGAAAAAAACGGACCAGCAGACAGACACAGAACTCACTGATAAATATGACGGCTGGACAGACACAGAACAGACGGACAAGCACGATGTTATGGGCAGATCTAAGACAAGCAAGATACATGGTCAGACAGACATAGAAAGGACAGACACACGTTGTATCGGCAAACAAACATAGGACGGACGGACAAGCACGATGTCAGTGCAGACCTGAGACAAGCACCATGTATGCACAGACAGACACAGGACGAACAGTGCAAACCTGAGACAAGCACCATGTATGCATAGACAGACACAGGACGAACAGTGCAGACTTGAGACAAGCACCATGTATGCACAGACAGACACAGGACGAACAGTGCAGACCTGAGACAAGCACCATGTATGCACAGACAGACACAGGACGAACAGTGCAAACCTGAGACAAGCACCATGTATGCATAGACAGACACAGGACGAACAGACATGCATGCTATATCGACAGACAGACACAAAAGAACAGACATACAAGCTGTATCGACAGAAAGACACAGGACGAACAAAAACACTTGTGTAGAAACACACAAAGTATGCTGTATCGATAGACAGACAAAGCTCAGACAGACAGACACGACTTAAGGACAGACAGACACATGATAGAATTAAAACTGCAAGGCGTGTCTTAAGATATCAGAAATAAAATAATCAATGTGGATGTGTATATGCAATGTCAGAGTGTGTGTGTGTGTGTATGTTCGTGTGTGTATGTTAGTGAGTATATCAGTGTTTGTGTTATATGTGTGTTTGTGTGAGTATGTGTGTTTGTATGAGTATGTGTGTTTGTATGAGTATGTGTGTTTGTATGAGTATGTGTGTTTGTATGAGTATATTAGTGTTTGTATGAGTATGTGTGTTTGTATGAGTATATTAGTGTTTGTATGAGTATGTGTGTGATTATGTGAGTACGCGTGTGTTTTTATGAGTATGTGAGAGTTTGTATGAGTATGTGAGTGTTTGTATGAGTGTGTATGTGTTTGTATGAATATGTAATTGTTTGTGTGTTTGTATGAGTATGTGTGTGTTCGTGTGAGTACGTGTGTGTTTATTTATGTGAGTATTTGTGTGTGTGTATGTGTATGTGTGTTTGTTTGAGTATGTGTGTGTTTGTGCATGTGTGTTTTTGTGTGAGATTGTGTGTATTTTTGTGAGTAAGTGTGTGTTTGTGTTAGTATGTGTTTGTTTGTGTATGTGTGTGTTTGTGTGAGTTTGTGTGTTTGTGTGAGTATGTGTGTGTTTGTGTTAGTATGTGTGTGTTTATGTGAGTATGTGTGTGTTAGTTCGTGTGTTTTGTATGTGTTTGTGTGTATCTGTGTGTGTATGTGTGTGTTGTGTATGTGTGTGTGTGTTTGTGTGAGTATGTGAGTGTTTGTGTGAGTATGTGTGTGTTTGTGTGAGTATGTGAGTGTTTGTGTGAGTATGTGTGTTTGTGTAGGTGTGTGTTTGTGTATGTGTGTGTTTGTGTGAGTATGTGAGTGTTTGTGTGAGTATGTGTGTGTTTGTGTATGTGTGTGTTTGTGTATGTGTGTGTTTGTGTGAGTATGTGTGTGTTTGTGTATGTGAGTGTATGTGTGAGTATGTGTGTTTTTGTGCGAGAATGTATTATATTCCGATTCTGTTACAGGTAGTCGTTGTTACCCAGAATACTTCTGGTTGTTCCTGATGTGAATTTGTGTCGAATGACATCACACCCACCGGCGTACAGGTGTGTTGTCCCAGATAACACTGGCTTCATACTGGTTTCATGCGTGAATACCTTCTCACTCAAAATAGAAACACGTGTTTTGAGAAATAGCATCCGAACATCACGTGACATTGAGTCTCAGATGTATCCTGTTACCTACTCAATTCTAGGCTTAGAGATTATGTTTAATATGTCAGGCAGAATCATTATCAATAACAAATGTCAATATTTCTTATACTACTCATGGTAGACTGATCGAATTTTGATTTCCTGTTAGACAAATGTAACAAGTTTCAGTAGCAACTCATCAAGTTTCAGTAGCAACTCATTAAGTTTCAGTAATATTCACGTGGAAGACAGGTAATTAAGTCCTACTGAATGATGACTAAAACACTACACACTATCACTAACGGATGTATATATGGTACATATAACAAAACAAAACACAGAATATAATCTACAAATGACAATACACAGGACAAAGTCGACGTTTCGGACCAATATGCCTTTTTCAAGATATGGACATAACATAAAAACATTTTAAAAAACCACAAGTAGAAATGAATGCGTATCCGAGTGAAATGTGGTAGTAAGATAGATACCGGAAGCATACGAACAGGAAGTACACAAAGACGATAATACAGGTGGAACGAGAGGAACAAAACGACGACGTAACAGAGACCAATACGACCGAGAACTAAGCGAAAGAGTGGTCGGAATTGAGTCCAAATGGATTGATGGTACCCAACTCGAAAATGAGACGATTTTCGAGGGCGTGCCTAGATCTATCATCGGTGGTGCAGGATCTGATGGCAGTGACCTGAATGTCAAGGACACCACGGTGGCCATCGCCGTTGAAGTGATTGGCCACAGGAGTGGGTGTTCTGTGTTTGATAGCATGCAAGTGGTTACAGAAGCGGTCGCTCAGTCTAAGGCCAGTCTCACCGATATATTGCTTACCACAGCGTTTACATATGATCACGTAAATAACATTACGTAAATAACATTTTCGTAATGTTATTTACGTGATCATATGTAAAGGCCTATTGGTCCGAAACGTCGACTTTGTCCTGTGTATTGTCATTTGTAGATTATATTCTGTGTTTTGTTTTGTTGTATGTACCATATTTACATCCGTTAGTGATAGTGTGTAGTGTTTTAGTCGTCATTCAGTAGGACTTCATTACTTGTCTTCCACGTGAGTATTATTTTCCATTATGTTCTACTAGCAGTACCACCTTCTATTAAGTTTCAGTAGTAACTCCTCAAGTTTCAGTAGTAACTCCTCAAGTTTCACTAGCAACTCACCAAGTTTCACTAGCAACTCCTCAAGTTTCAGTAGATCTCAACAAGAACACCTCCAGTTGCCCGTAGAATGTCAAAACGTTGCATCTATCTCTCTCTCTCTCTCTCTCTCTCTCTACGTGTTTTGTAACATGTAAGGTGTGACGGGTGCTCAAGTGTTAATTATACTGAAGATTTTCAGTACCTGCGCCCAGAGAGTACTTGCACCCAGAGGGTACCTGCACCCGGAGAGTACTTGCACCCGGAGAGTACGAGAGTACTTGCACCCGGAGAGTACCTGCACCCGGAGAGTACGAGAGTACTTGCACCAGGAGAATACGAGAGTACTTGCACCCGGAGAGTACCTGCACCCGGAGAGTACCTGCACCCGGAGAGTACCTGCACCCGGAGAGTACCTGAGTCCAGAGAGTACCTGCGCCCGGAGAGTACCTGCACCCGGAGAGTACTTGTACCCGGAGAGTACCTGCGCCCGGAGAGTACCTGCACCTGGAGAGTATCTGCACCCGGAGAGTACCTGAACCCGGAGAGTACCTGCACCCGGAGAGTACCTGCACCCGAAGAGTACCTGACCTGGAGAGTACGTGCACACGGAGAGTACCTGCACCCGGAGCGTACGTGCACACGGAGGTATTTGGACATGGAGAGTACGAGAGTACTTGCACGCGGAAAGTTTAATAAGCAAAGGTTTTTACCTATACCCAAGAAAGGAATCTAACGAGGTCATATCTGATGATTTGGCCATTCAATGGAGCCTAATCTTTCAATACATTTTTGTGAACATTATTGATGCGTTTCTTATTTCATTGCCCTAGTGTGGAGGTGGTCCATATTACGTCATTATCACAGTGTGGAGGTGGTCCATCTTACTTCATTGTCATAGTGTGGAGGTGCTCCATCTTGTTTCACAGTCATAGTGTGGAGGTTCCCCATCTTACTTCAGTGTTATAGTGTGCTCCATCTTACCGCATTATTTTATTTGTGGAGCTGTTCCATCTTACTTCATTGTCACAGTGTGGAAGCGCTCCATCTTACTTCATTGTCACAGTGTGGAAGCGCTCCATCTTACTTCATTGTCACAGTGTGGAAGCGCTCCATCTTACTTCATTGTCACAGTGTGGAAGCGCTCCATCTTACTTCATTGTCACAGTGTGGAAGCGCTCCATCTTACTTCATTGTCACAGTGTGGAAGCGCTCCATCTTACTTCATTGTCACAGTGTGGAAGCGCTCCATCTTACTTCATTGTCACAGTGTGGAAGCGCTCCATCTTACTTCATTGTCACAGTGTGGAAGCGCTCCATCTTACTTCATTGTCACAGTGTGGAAGCGCTCCATCTTACTTCATTGTCACAGTGTGGAAGCGCTCCATCTTACTTCATTGTCACAGTGTGGAAGCGCTCCATCTTACTTCATTGTCACAGTGTGGAAGCGCTCCATCTTACTGAAATATGAATCCTTCTGGTATCCTGGGAACCAGATATTCTTGCCTGAATCTCCAGTGCACAACAATGAGAAACTTTAATTCAGCAAACATTGCACTTTCTGCTGCACCGTCAACTCCGCGGCTGAGAACCACGCTTGCACTTTCTGCTGCACCGTCAACTCCGCGGCTGAGCACCACGCTTGCACTTTCTGCCGCACCATCAACTCCGCGGCTGCGCACCACGCCTGCACTTTCAGCTGCACCATCAACTCCGCGGCTGCGCACCACGCCTGCTCTGTCAGCACATTATTCGTCAATTTTGTTCAAGTCACTTCACCGCTACCACAACTTTAATCGTTTATGTAGAGGAGGTAGCCATAAAATGTAAGTTTTCTATAGGGGAGATAACCGTATAGAATATAGGAATAGTTTATGTAGGGGAGGTAACCAGTATAATTAATAGATTTGGTAGGGGAGGTAACCAATATATAGAATAGTTTATGTAAGGTAAGTAGCCAATATAATTAATAGTTTCTGGAGGGGAGATAACTATTAAATGTAATAGTTTCTATAGGCAAGGTAACCAATATATATATAAAATAGTTTCTGTAGGGGAAGTAACCAGCAATTTGAATAGTCTCTATAGGGGTGTCATGTGACGTATTCCTTCCAGAACGTTGTCTTCCCAATGAACTCTCTGAACCTCTCTCTGTCTTGGGCGATGTGGCTCGCATTTTCTAGCGATGTATTCATGTTATATTTAATGTCGTAGTCCATCGTCTTCTTGGTCTGCCCCTTCTCCTCTTCCCAGGTACTCGTCCCTCCATTATTTGTCTTTCTAAACAGTTATGTCTCTTTATATGACCAAACAGGCGTAGTTTTCTTTTCGTTATTGTGTTTAGTAACCAACACTCTGGAATATTCAATGTGTGTATAATATCTGAGTTTTTGATTTTATCCTTCCATGATATTCTAAGTATCTTCCTGTAGCATTTCAGCTCGAAGGCGTTGATCCTCTTTGCCGTTGTTTTACTTAGAGTCCATGTTTCACAGCCGTATGTTGCAACCAGAAAAAAAAAAGTTCGTAACATTAGTACTTTCGTTTCTATTTTGTTGTTTTTCCATATGTTTTTTAGCCGTGTTATTTTGCAATATGCCATTGCCAATCTCTTCCTTATTTCTGCCATGCAGTCTCCTGCACCGTTGATGTTTGCTCCTAAGTATTCAAACTTATCCACACATTCTATCTCGGTATTGTCTATTCTGATTTTTGGTTGTTGTGTTGTTATATCTGTAGACATGATTTTTGTTTTCTGCGTGTTTAAATACAAATTTTGTGCTTCGCTATATTTCTTTGTGTTCTTGATTAGTTGTTCCAATCCCTTTATATCGTTTGAAAGAAGTACTGTGTCGTCTGCGTAGCGTAGTTCCGGGATTAGGAATCCACCTATGTTTAAAGCGTGGTAGTCAGTGTTGTGTATGTCTTCTCTCACGTTCCTCATTATACTTTCAGCGTAGATGTTGAACAGGTATGGGGAGAGTTTGCATCCTTGCCTTACTCCACTCTGTACCTCAAACCACTCTGAGAGATCGTCCTCTAACATCACTGCAGCCTTTTGATCTTGGTAAAGTTCCTCTATTAGATGAATCAGATGTCTTGGGAAACCCATGCTGTTCATTATCTCCCATAGTTGCTGGTGTTGGACGCAGTCGAACGCTTTTGAGTAATCTATGAAACACATGTGCAGGTCAGTTGAAAATTCCCTACACTTTTCTATGATCAATCTCATGTTTCAATATCTATAGGGGAGGTAATTAATAAATGTAATAGTTTGAGTAGGAAATACCTATAAATAAATGTGCTATCTGACATGAATCAGGTAAACATTAAATTATTAGTGCTAGGATGTGCTATCTGACAAGGATCAGGTAAACATTAAATGACTAGTGCTAGGATGTGCTATCTGACATGAATCAGGTAAAATTCCTAGGGGAACTGAGAAATAGTATGTTTCATGCCATCAAGTTATCGCCTTGATCCTGAAATCAATAGCATGTTTTATGACACCAAGTTATCGCCGTAATCCTGAAGTCAATAGCACGTTTCATGCCATCAAGTTATCGCCTTGATCCTGAAGTTAATAGCACGTTTCATGCCATCAAGTTATCGCCTTGATCCTGAAGTCAATAGCACGTTTCATGCCATCAAGTTATGGCCGCAATCCTGAAGTCAATAGCATGTTTTATGACATCAAGTTATCGCCGTAATCCTGAAGTCAATAGCACGTTTCATTCCATCAAGTTATCGCCTTGATCCTGAAGTCAATAGCACGTTTCATGCCATCAAGTTATCGCCTTGATCCTGAAGTCAATAGCACGTTTCATGCCATCAAGTTATCGCCTTGATCCTGAAGTCAATAGCATGTTTTATGACATCAAGTTATCGCCGTAATCCTGAAGTCAATAGCACGTTTCATGCCATCAAGTTATCGCCTTGATCCTGAAGTCAATAGCACGTTTCATGCCATCAAGTTATCGCCGTAATCCTGAAGTCAATAGCATGTTTTATGACATCAAGTTATCGCCGTAATCCTGAAGTCAATAGCACTTTTCATGCCATCAAGTTATCGCCTTAATCCTGAAGTCAATATCACGTTTCATGACATCAAGTTATTGCCTTAATCCTGAAGTCAATAGCACGTTTCATGCCATCAAGTTATCGCCTTGATCCTGAAGTCAATAGCATGTTTCATGCCATCAAGTGATCGCCCTGATTCTGGGGGAACTGAGCAATAGCATGTTTCGTGCCATCAAGTTATCGCCCTGTTCCTGAAGTCAATACCTTCCCATTATCTTGGTAAAACTTCTTAAAACGCAGTCGACCATACACCGGAAACTGTGCCATTGTCTCAGAGAACCAACAATGGTTAGCTACTTTAATTACAGCGATGATGTCTGTCTATCCAGTTTCACGCTGCAGTGTCCGCATGATGTAGCAGGAAGCGGCCATAATGAGGTCGCCAGAATCAAGTTTGGTTTCAAGTAATAGTTTCATTATCTGATAAAATATTTGATCACAAGTCGGATCGTTCGTGAAAATTGGTAACAAAATGGCGGATTATTGTGTTTGCTCGCCTTAAGTATTCATGAAAATACTCCTCAAGATGGATGGAGTATTCAACGCTTCTTCTATAAGAAATAGTGTCCTAACTCTATTCATCCCTTGCTTCCTCTTCATTGTGTGAGTAACCTCATCGTATGAATAGTTTTCCTTCATTCTTCCAGTCGATAACTCTACCAGCAAGAGGTCATCCATTTTCTCGTTACTTCGTACACCGCAGCTATATATCAATCTGCTCTCATCTGAAACATTATTAGTCCCCTTCGTGATTGCCGTCGAAATACCACATCAAGCGTGATACTATTGCGGGTAACAAGATACTAGCTAAGTTTGAGGCTGACACAATTTGCTAACATTGAAGGTGATACAATTTGTTAACATTGAAGGTGATACAATTTGTTAACATTGAAGGTGATACAATTTGTTAACATTGAAGGTGATACAACAATTTTCTCCACTTTGATTGAGCGTGATACAACTATTTTCAACTGTTATCCTTCTATTATCACGTCTAGCAACTGTTATCCTTCTATTATCACGTCTAGCAACTGTTATCCTTCTATTATCACGTCTAGCAACTGTTATCCTTCTATTATCACGTCTAGCAACTGTTATCCTTCTATTATCACGTCTAGCAACTGTTATCCTTCTATTATCACGTCTAGCAACTGTTATCTTTCTATTATCACGTCTAGCGAATAAATATCTCAAAGAAAAATGGCTGTATTCCGGGTGATGTTGGACATTGCGGCAGTTACCGCCAGTATATACTAAAATTTCAGAAAATTCTGGAAAGAGTTACGCCAAGTTTAATAGAGAGAAGTAAAATGAGAGAGAAAGAGAGAGCATAAGAAACGAGGCTGCAGATAAATAGAATATACATGAACAATCACGCAAGAGTTGCCGGGACGCTAAAAATAGGGGAACCGTGACCTTGAGATTTTGGGGATGGATGGGTGTCGCCGCCCATCCTTAGAGTGTCAGAGCAACATAGAAGCCGTGCTGAATCTGATGTGTCGGACCGAAACGTGCATCAGTCGCAGACAAAATATAAGATATGATACAGCACAATCCGTTCTCCGGACTAGATCCTGCTAGTCTGCAGGAGTTTGAGAACAAGAAGAGAAGCAGATATCAGTCAAACTAACATCAAATATAGCTCAACCTGTATTTTTCTGACATTCACTGAGAAAATACACAAGAAAAAAATATAAAATTCACCCGAATAAAACAGATAAACAGCTGTGATAAAGATCGATACCATTTGGACAGAATTTATCAGAGATACACAGCTGTGATAGAGATTGGAACGACTTTGGCAGAATTTATCAGAGATAAACAGCTGTGAAATTGGTATCACTTGGACAGAATTTATGAAAGATAAACAGCTGTGATATTGGTACCACTTTGACAGAATTTATCAGAGATAAACAGCTGTGATATTGGTACCACTTTGACAGAATTTATCAGAGATAAACAGCTGTGATATTGGTACCACTTTGACAGAATTTATGAAAGATAAACAGCTGTGATATTGGTACCACTTTGACAGAATTTATGAGAGATACACAGCTGTGATATTGGTACCACTTTGACAGAATTTATCATAGATAAACAGCTGTGTTATTGGTACCACTTTGACAGAATTTATCAGAGATAAACAGCTGTGATATTGGTACCACTTTGACAGAATTTATCAGAGATAAACAGCTGTGATATT
Source organism: Meghimatium bilineatum (assembly GCA_034231615.1). Taxonomy (NCBI): domain Eukaryota; kingdom Metazoa; phylum Mollusca; class Gastropoda; order Stylommatophora; family Philomycidae; genus Meghimatium; species Meghimatium bilineatum. Next base: position 1,475,250 of record CM067320.1, on the reverse strand, counting down.
GGTACCACTTTGACAGAATTTATCAGAGATAAACAGCTGTGATATTGGTACCACATGGACAGAATTTATCAGATATATTTTTGTTATATGAAATAGACTGGACAATGGCCTTCGTGACGCACGGAGATGAACGTGGCTTGGAAATATAATATTATAAGAAGATCAAACATTGCTCAAATAGAGGAAGTTGATCATCTTGAAGCATTCCTTGACAAAAATCAAACGAGATGTGATTACAAGAACTGGATGAATGCACTTAATTGTGTCGCGTGAGGGCACACCAGTCAACAGGAGAAACTTGCAACTCATCTGGACAATGGATGGTAAACAAACAAATTTAAATAGGCTCTCCTTCACATGCGAGAATCCAGAAATGGCATGTGATGTTTGGCAGACATTAGACTCCTGGCCTCTAACCCAATGCACGATTTCAAGTTGTGTATGACAGTTGGAGAAATAAACTGTTATCTGTCTGTTCTTCTCTCTGTGATTCATTTACTCTCTCTCTCTCTCATCTGTCTCTCTATGAATTATCAAAAAGAGAGCTAAATTGCGGGTATTGAGGAGCTGGGACAAAAAGAGTTTACCAGATCTGTAATCCCTCTTCAAATGTGTAGGGGGAGGCATCATTCCGCCATTGTCAAAAATCAATACCGGTTACAGGCATCATTAGATTTGGAAGGAATAAAAAGAAAAAATGTTTGAGCTTAGAAAATTGGAAAGAACGAGCTGTCTTTATGTAGATCTTCTAGAGTTGTCAGTAAATTAAAGCTTGTCCCAGGAAAATGGCGGTCAGTGTTTTTATCAGTTTGTAGAACAAAAGGGAAGTAATTAATAATTCACGAAAAAATCAAGCGCCAAAGTAATATATTACCTGCTCTTGGCAGAGATTCAGAATTAATCTGCTATCACTATCCCATCATTCAATGTCCGTGTTTCATGGACTTTTGTTATGTGACCCCTGGACATGACCATATTGTCCATACTGCTTTATTTACTTAGAGGTATTGCCCCGTCCGCTTCTTCACTGTAGGTACTCATGTATTCATGATTTATTTCCCAAAGGTCCTTCATTCACTGCATCAATGTTTCACCAATGACAACACACATTACATAGAATACATTACATAGAGACAGTTGTAATTGAAAATACATATTTAGTGCCAGCGTGATATATACCACAATTTCGTCGGCTCTCCGGGGGCCTTTGATCGTGTCTGGTTTCTGGCACATACTGAGACAATTTAATTTTGACACAATCATAGACATTGGTAAGTATGTTAGTTCATATATTACGACATTGATGAATCACTTTGTGACAGTTCATATATTACGACATTGATGAATCACTTTGTGACAGTTCATATTAGTTTACCAGAAAGTATGGAATTGAAATCAACACAGAAAAGATCCAATTCTTGGCTTACAGCAGAGACAAAGAAGTACGGAATAACATCATGATGTTGGATATAAACTTGAGGAGGTTAATACTTTCAAATATCTTGGATTTAGCATATGCGGCAATGGAAAATGTAACACAGAATTAAAAATAAGGCTGGAGATGGATTATGCGTCTATGTCAAGGTAACAGTGATTTGGAAAAGCAACATCGGTGTTCTAGTGAAAGTCAACGAATGGATAAGTCACTAGTACTTTCTGTTGTGCTGTTTTGTTGTGAGAGTTGGACACTCACTGCGGACATGGAGAGACGATCACAGGTCTTCGAATACAAATGTTACAGACGAATTATACGAATATCATATAGAGAGCATAAGACAAATGTGTGCGTAAGAAATACAATAGAGATGTATACAAGTCCACAGGAAATAAGGCTTCAATTTTGAAACGAGAACTAGCATGGTTTGGACATGTGTGCAGACATTCATGATTCCTTGTCAAAAACGATACTGTAGGGAACAGTCGAAGGTGAAAGAAGCAAAGGACAAGAAAGAAAATCATGGAAAGACTAAATCAAAGACTTGGCAGGTCAAGATTTTACGATACTATTTGTCTACATTTATTAAAAATGTATCTACGCTTTCACTTGGATTACAGATTGGGGGGGGGGGAGAGGTATAATTGTGTTTACATATTTAATCCATTTCCACCCCCCCCCCCTCCCGGAAATGTTTTTGCAGAAAAGTATAAAATAACTATATGATGTATTTATTGTTCAGATGTACCGAAACACAACATTTTCACATTCAAACAATTGGATTGAATACTTCATGTTAATTTTTGGTTGATGTCAATTTTTGTCAAACCTTCTCCCCCCCCCCCCTCTTGTAAAAAATTGTAAAGGCATGTACTCCCCCCCCCCTATCCTCCTCCCTCAATGTTAACGTGAATTCTGTACAGAAACCAGATAATATGCGAGGAATTAGGCGCTTGTAAAACTACTGAGCGATGGGAACTATAAGCAAACAGACTTTTCCTGGTCTGTTGAAAGATACTCAATAACTATATTTCTATGTTTAGTCAACTTACGGGGATGTCAATTCTTTAACTGAAAACGTTCTTATTCGATCGAGCCACGTGTACAAAAATATTATTTATATCTGAACATTCAAGATGGTGGAAGGAAGTCAGGTTGTTAATGTCAAGGACTCATGAACGTTCTGTGGTTGAAAACAAGGGAGATTATAGATAGAGTGATCATGTGACCCTACCATCATGTGATTAAACATGGAGGATTAGATGTGTTTGGTGAAGAAAATATTTTCTTATATCATAAGAGGTTTAATGATAAGCTTGCCAGGAGATGTTGCAAGATATGATGTTTGGTGGTCCATCGTACCAGTTGGAGATGGATTAGTGATTCGTGGACCGTATAAGTAAGAGATGGTTTGGTATTTCGTGGTCAATCATACAAGGACAGGGTAATAAAGTTTTACTAGTTAGAGACAAACTTAATAACACACACAAATCGACGTTTCGACCAAAAGGTCTTTATCAATACAACATTTGAAACAATTAAACCATATAACAGAAAACGAAAAGTAATGACATCGGCGGTCACATTGGTATGCGTAGTACGGATTGACCGTAAGAGATGAAATGACACCGGACAAGGAAAATACAAAAGTGACCACAAATATGTGACAAGAAACAAACAGAAACTATGGATCGACTAGAGTCATACATGCGCTCATTAATGCCGTCGGGTTTAAGAGTGCCATATTGATAAATGTAGCGGTTCTCAAGCGTCAGACGGGCCCGGTCATCAGAGAAGCACGACTTAACGGCCGTAACCTGAATGTCTTGGGCGCCCCGATGGCCCATGCCATTAAAGTGGACGCCTACAGGCAAACCCGAATGTTTTTTAATGTTATACAGATGTTGATAGAACCGGTCTGCGAGCCTCCTTCCAGTTTCACCTGTATATATGTCATGGCGCAACACTTGCATATGTCATGGCGCAACGCTTGCATATGTCATGGCGCAACGCTTGCGTATGTCATGGCGCAACGCTTGCATATGTCATGGCGCAACGCTTGCATATGTCATGGCGCAACGCTTGCATATGTCATGGCGCAACGCTTGCATATGTCATGGCGCAACGCTTGCATATGTCATGGCGCAACGCTTGCATATGTCATGGCGCAACGCTTGCATATGTCATGGCGCAACGCTTGCATATGTCATGGCGCAACGCTTGCATATGTCATGGCGCAACGCTAGCATATGTCATGGCGCAACGCTTGCATATGTCATGGCGCAACGCTTGCATATGATGGCATAGTTGACGTTGATGGACACACATGTGAAGCTCTCCTCAATTGTAAAGGTGGCTTATGGGAATGTGACAGACCAGATCTGGGTGACATAGGCACAAGTGTAGCATTTGATGCGTTTGCATCTGATGGTGTCAAAATTATTAGGGATGTCAGGCTGGAGGTGAGTCCGCACCAGCAGATCACTGAGGTTCTTGTCACGTCTGTAAGCAACAAGAGGGGGGTTACAGAACACTTCCCGCGTCTCGGGTCAGACTGGAGAAGGGGAAGGTGACGAAGCAGGGCATGACGAAGCTTGACCCTGTCAGTAGAGGAAGACTTCCGAGTGGTCAAGAGTGTGTCCTGACGGGAGAGACTGCACACTCGAAGAAGAGCAGACCTGAGGACACTCTCAGAGTACAGGCGACAGCGGAAGAAAGCCATAATCTTGTAGGCCTTCTCGAGAAAGTCGTCCTCGCAGCTGCACAAGCGCTGAAGATGAAGAAGTTGGGAGAATGGAAGGTAATCACGACAGACAGAAGGATGAGAAGAGGTGTATGGAAGAAAGCTATGAGCATCAGTCGGTTTGTACTGTACCGATGTGCTAAGACAGAGGGGTTGAACAGTGATGGATATGTCAAGAAAGTTCACATGGAAGGTGGAAATCTCGGATGTGAACTTGATGGCCGGATGAACATTGTCAATGAATTGTATGAAGCGTGCCAGTTCGGAGAGAATTTCCGAGAGTGTGTTCTGATGTAGATTACAAGCATAACGAAGCAGTTCTGTTTAGTGGTCCAAAGTATAAACAGAAAAAAATGTGTCTGGTGGTCCATTGAACATGTTGAAAGAGTGTCTATCTATTGGTGGTCCCTCGCATAGACAGATTGAGAGGAAGTTGTATTTAGTCTGATGCTCTTGTTCTAATTAGTTTATTCTTAAACTCCTGCAGATTAGCAGACTGTTGTCCAGAGAACGGATTGCGTTGTGCGTAGCGTAGTCTAAAGTAACATAGACATTTTGTGTGTGATCTCATGAAACATAGACATTTTGTGCAAGGTCTGATGTAACATTTGCAGTTTGTGTGTGGTCTGATGTAACATTGACATTTTGTGCAAGGTCTGCTGTAACATATGCAGTTTGTGTGTGGTCTGATGTAACATAGACATTTTGTGTGTGGTCTGATGTAACATAGTCAGTCTGTGTGTGGTCTGATGTAACGTAGAAATGTTGTGTATGGTCTGATGTAACATAGACATTTTGTGTGTGGTCTGATGTAGCATATGCAGTTTGTGTGTGGTCTGATGTAACAAAGACATTTTTTGTGTGGTCTGATGTAACATAGACATTTTGTGTGTGGTCCGATGTAACATAGACAGTTTCTGTGTGGTCTGATGTAGCGTAGACATTTTGTGTGTTGTCTGATGTAACAAAGACATTTTTGTGTGTGGTCTGATGTAACATATGCAGTTTGTGTGTGGTCTGATGTAACAAAGACATTTTGTGTGTGGTCTGATGAAGTGTAGACATTTTGTGTGTGGTCTGATGTAACATAGACAGTTTGTGTGTGGTCTGATGTAACGTAGACATTTTGTTTGGTCCGATGTAACATAGACATTTTGTGTGTGGTCTTATGTAACATAGACATTTTGTGTGTGGTCCGATGTAACATAGACAGTTTGTGTGTGGTCTCATGTAACGTAGACATTTTGTGTGTGGTCTTATGTAACATAGACATTTTGTGTGTGGTCTGATGTAACCCAGATATTTGTTTTTTGGCAAATGTGATACTGGTAATTTGTTAATTTTGCAAATGTGATACTGGTAATTTGTTAAATGTGCTTAACGTGATACTGGTAAATTTCTTAGTTTGGCTGATGTGATGCTGGTAATTTGTTAGTTTAGCTGACGTGATGCTGGTAATTTGTTAGTTTAGCTGACGTGATGCTGGTAATTTGTTAGGTTAGCTGACGTGATGCTGGTAATTTGTTAGTTTAGCTGACGTGATGCTGGTAATTTGTTAGTTTAGCTGACGTGATGCTGGTAATTTGTTAGTTTAGCTGACGTGATGCTGGTAATTTGTAAGTTTAGCTGACGTGATGCTGGTAATTTGTTAGTTTAGCTGACGTGATGCTGGTAATTTGTTAGTTTAGCTGACGTGATGCTGGTAATTTGTAAGTTTAGCTGACATGATGCTGGTAATTTGTTAGTTTAGCTGACGTGATACTGGTAATTTGTTAGTTTGGCTGATGTGATGCTGGTAATTTGCTAGTTTAGCTGACATGATACTGATATTCTTGTGCTATGTGATGATGTCACAAATATCATTGATTTCCTAGTCGAAAGTGACAATACTAAATATGATTGGATTATCATATATTCATAGATATACATCACGCAATAGTTGTACTTTGCACTTGAGTATTGTAGGCGTGAGTTTAAATCTCTCAAGTATAATTGTATACAAATATACGTGAAGTGGAGACAACTCATTATTCTCTATTTAGAAGAATGCTTGCGTGGATACAGTCCCCTGTGATATTTTCTCTCGATACATCCCAGAGATTAGTGATTATTTCGTGGTGTAATCGGATGTGTTGGGAGGGGTGTAGGAAGGCGTACATATCGCAGCTCCGTTGTAAAATAGCAGCACAATCTACATCAGGCTTCCCGGAAGGCAGTTATCAGAGAAACAAATGGAGGAAACCAAACTATCTCCGTCTGGTTATCAGAGAACAAACGCAGAAGAAGGAGATTATCTGCACCGACGGCGGTACACTTTTGGTATTCCAGAATAATTAAATCTCTTCCCGTAGATGGTGGAGAGCATGCATGCTGCTGATAGTTCCGGTGGCGTGCTAATTGTATGTTTTCCTAGTGCTATCCATCAATCGGCCACACCTAGTATCTCCTCGAACGAATCTAAACTCCATAAATTCGCTCAATAACAGCCTCTTCCATCGTGATGTCTTGTCCAACAGACGCACATAATAACAGCCTCTTCCGACGTGATGTCTCGTCCAGCAGACGCACATAATAACAGCCTCTTCCATCGTGATTTCTTGTCCAACAGACGCACATAATAACAGCCTCTTCCATCGTGATGTCTTGTCCAACTGACGCACATAATAACAGCCTCTTCCATCGTGATGTCTTGTCCAACTGGCACACAAAATAACAGCCTCTTCCATCGTGATGTCTTGTCTAACAGACGCACATATAGAGAAATGTACAATATCCTCCCTGTCAATTCTCATCTATCCTGGCAGATATACTTTTGACGTCAGTGTGTCCGCTCTTTCATTACTCTCAACTCCACTGTGACCAGGGGAAAATATTCACTCAAGTCATTGGAACCGTGAAACCACAATATATTCCATGCACTCATGACGCAGACATCCACGCATGATACAGACATTCAATCATGACGCAAACATCCAATCATGACGCAGACATACCCCCTTGACGCAGACATCCAATCTTGACGCAGACATTCAATCATGACGCAGACATCCATTCTTAATGTTGTGGACCCTAGAGTGTCCGAAACAGTAGCAGTTCTTCTTGTCACTGTTTCTGAGATGCATTGTAAAGCTTCTGTAACGGTCCCGATTTCCACTCTCATACTGCAGATTGTTGTATTATATTCTCTACATTTTACTGCACTAGATCTGCCTTTTAGAATGACAGAAAAACACCAATCAGAACTTGATACTCTCCACACAGAACCATCTGTGTGATCACACCTGTTTGTACCGTGTACTCAGTTATTGATACTCTCCACACGGAACCAACTGTGTATATGATAACATCTGTCTGTACCGTGTAGTCAGTTATCAGTTATTTGATTTCTAGATTAGCGTTTCCTTTTCACAAATCCCTGCATTCCATGCAAGGTGTGATTATAAGATTTGACAAATCCCTGCACTCCCAGCAAGGTGTGATTATAAGATTTGACAAATCCCTGCCCTCCCTGCAAGGTGTGATTATAAGATTTCACAAATCCCAGCAAGGTGTGATTACAACATTTTGATACTGTGACAGAGATGTTCACCTTCTCTTATCGATTCGTCTCTTGTGGAGTATTTTCTCATCCAGGGTGACCTGGACAATCATCTTCTCCGCACCTGCATGACACACCTGACTCAAGTCTTCAACCTGTAACAATATGTATGTTTTATTTGGGGAATGTCACTCAAACCTGTAACATTAGGTATGTTTCCATGCAGGAAGGGTATGGTCCTTTGTCACTCGTCATACTCGTGTAGTATTTCACACATACCAGTGCATGTCTGGATGTAGTATTTCACACATACCAGTGCATGTCTGGATGTAGTATTTCACACATACCAGTGCATGTCTGGATGTCGTATTAAACACATACCAGTGCCTGCTTGTATGTAGTACAGACTAATCCTAGAGTGTGTCTCACCAGCACTATATGGCTATCAAGAGTACACCCGAGAGCTATCCACATACCCATGTTCTGAGAGAGCTTATGGTCCATATATATGAAATAAACTTTCACACTGAATGTATTCTATTGTACAAACTGATTGTTTCATATTTCTACCATGAGACAAGCTCAGTCTCCACACAACAAAGATGTTGTTACTTGTTCATTATTTGTTATTGTACAGTTATGGAAGACCGCAAGATGATTTTCTAAGTTAATAGCACAAATATCGCACCTAATATCTAAGCTATATCCTATTATATTTGTGTTATTCTCTGCCCGAATCTGCGGCTGTGAGCTGCTGCGAGTCTCTGTGACGGCAAGGGTGAGTCCGAATCTGTGGCTGTGAGCTAAAGGGAGTCTCTGTGACGGCAAGGGTGAGTCCGAATCTGTGGCTGTGAGCTGCAGGGAGTCTCTGTGATGGCAAGGGTGAGTCCGAATCTGTGGCTGTGAGCTGAAGGGAGCCTATGTGACGGCAAGGGTGAGTCTGAATCTGTGGCTGTGAGCTGCAGGGAGTCTCTGTGACGGCAAGGGTGAGTCCGAATCTGTGGCTGTAAGCTGCAGGGAGCCTCTGTGACGGCAAGGGTGAGTCCGAATCTGTGGCTGTGAGCTGCAGGGAGTCTCTGTAACGGCAAGGGTGTTCATATTCCCTTTATTAATATTATATTGATTAATATTATCTCTGTTCATATTATCTCTGTTCATATTACTCGTTGACGATGTTAGCGAGACAAGAGACACGATGTCATAGAAAGAGTGTTGTTGGAAAGGGTGATAGAAGGCAGAAGGAGCACAGGTCGACCAAGAAAGTGTTTGACAAGAGATATTCAGGAATGTACGCACATTTCTCTAGACGAAGTGGGAAAATTTGACAGGTTTTCGTGACATTCATAAGGAAGACTAGGCTGTGGAAAGAATGTCACATGATAACGAAGATGTCAATTTCTCGCATACAAGACAATTTGTTCTTTGATGTCATTAATGACAATGGCACAAAATATTTCTCATTTAGATATTTTCCTTTCGTTGATCTCTTCCTCTATGCGCACATTATTCTACTGTCTAAGTAACAGCTCAATAGATTCATGTGTGTCCACAGTTTCTGATGAGAGGAACAAGTCACTGATATCCCCATGAGGACCCAGGATGCACCGGGGTAACTGTCGTCTCATACTGACAACATTGATCATCTGTTCTCTGTACACGGCTGGTGAGTGTGTCTATGTTTTCTGTACATGGCTGGTGAGTGTGTCTATGTTCTCTGTACACGGCTGGTGAGTGTGTCTATGTTCTCTGTACACGGCTGGTGAGTGTGTCTATGTTTTCTGTACACGGCTGGTGAGTGTGTCTATGTTCTCTGTACACGGCTGGTGAGTGTGTCTATGTTCTCTGTACACGGCTGGTGAGTGTGTCTATGTTTTCTGTACACGGCTGGTGAGTGTGTCTATGTTTTCTGTACACGGCTGGTGAGTGCGTCTATGTTTTCTGTACACGGCTGGTGAGTGCGTCTATATCAATCAGATGTCGGGTGTGTAAATCCGTCACAATAACAAGCATGCTGTGTAAATATGTCACAACAAGATGTCTGTTGTGTAAATATGTCACAACAAGAACCCTGGTGTGTAGATGTGTCACAACAAGAACCCTGGTGTGTAAATATGTCACAACAAGAATTCTGGTGTGTAGATGTGTCACAACAAGAAGTCTGGTGTGTAGATGTGTCACAGCAAGAACACTGGTGTGTAGATGTGTCACAACAAGAAGTCTGGTGTGTAGATGTGTCACAGCAAGAACCCTGGTGTGTAGATGTGTCACAGCAAGAACCCTGGTGTGTAGATGTGTCACAGCAAGAACCCTGGTGTGTAGATGTGTCACAGCAAGAACCCTGGTGTGTAGATGTGTCACAGCAAGAACCCGGGTGTGTAGATATGTCACAACAAGAAGTCTGAAGTGTAGATGTGTCACAGCAAGAACCCTGGTGTGTAGATATGTCACAACAAGAAGTCTGGTGTGTAGATGTGTCACAACAAGAACCCTGGTGTGTAGATGTGTCACAACAAGAACCCTGGTGTGTAGATATGTCACAACAAGAAGTCTGGTGTGTAGATGTGTCACAACAAGAACCCTGGTGTGTAGATGTGTCACAACAAGAACCCTGGTGTGTAGATGTCAATAAACTGTCAATGCTTCAGTGTGTACATGTCTATACATGTGTGATCTTTCCCCCAAAAAAATATTTTTCTTCCCTCGCCTCTAGACACTCCCCCATTTCTGACATTCCTTGTATGTGTACACTCTGAACCTCTTCAACTTGATCTTTATTCTGCAATTAATTTATGACTGCCTCAGTCAAGTCTGCTTTATCTTTAGCTTCAATCGTGTTTCAATCTAGCTATTATGTGCCTCATTCTAGTTGGCATATGTCTCAGTCTAGTTCTTCAGTGTCTCATGCTTGTTAAGATGTGTCTCATTGGAAGTTCAAGATAGAATAGACCTACAGAAATTAGCATTTTATAATCATGTTGTTTCTGGACTCATTCATACAGATGGCTGCGGTCGAACCCCAGCGCGTACGAAACCTGCAGAGACCACTACGCCCCACGTTGAAAGAACCACCACCAGACCCTCAGGGCAGCACACTCATTCAGGTTCGAGTAGCAAGCTTGAGTGTACCTCGGAAGATATCAAGGAGGCGGCTTGTTTGAATGGGGGTGTTTGCTTTGCCCTTGATCTTTTGGGCACAAGAAGCGCGCATTGCCAGTGAGTACTATATCTACTTTTTATTGCCACTAACTAAAATATCTACTTTTTATTGCCACTAACTACAATATCTACTTTTTATTGCCACTAACTACTATATCTACATTTTATTGCCAGTAAGTACAATATCTATTTTTTATTGCCAGTAAGTACAATCTCTATTTTTTATTGCCAGTAAGTACAATCTCTATTTTTTATTGCCAGTAAGTACAATATCTACTTTTTATTGCCAGTAAGTACAATATCTATTTTTTATTGCCAGTAAGTACAATATCTACTTTTTATTGCCAGTAACTACAATATCTATTTTTATTGCCAGTAAGTACAATATCTACTTTTTATTGCCAGTAAGTACAATATCTACCATTTAAAAAATGTTAAGCACCAGTAGCTAGAAATGAACCGAACATTGTAAAAACGTATATAAATTACAGTATATAACCAATTGTGAAAACATATATAAATTATAGTAAATGGCTTGACGAAATCGCATCTTTTGTTGGAGATGCGGTTGGTCAAGTACGGAAGAACGCGTGTTCAATAGTTGCTAGGCGATTTGGTGCCGTTGAACGGACTGGTTCAATTCCCGTTAGTCTCAAGAATTTTTAAAATTGTCCTGTCTTCCTACTTAAATTTACTTGTATAAATTACAGTATACAACCAATTTTAAAAACGTTTATAAATTATAGTATATAAACAATTTCAAAACATATATAACGTACAGTATATAACCAATTGTACAAACATAGATAAATTACAGTATATAACTAATTGTAAAAATATACATAAATCACAGTATATAACCAATTGTTCAAACGTATATAAATTATAGTATATAAACAATTAATATGATATTGATAGTTGAACAGGAAATATTGAACACGTGTTGCATGACCTCTAGCAGAAAGACTAACAAGAAATGTTCTACCTTCCTGCTTATCTATCTATCTGTCCATGTATGAATATCTATCTTTTCGTCTATTTATCTGTCCATGTATGAATGTCTATCTTTTCGTCTATTTATCTGTCCATGAACGAATGTCTATCTGTTCGTCTATTTATCTGTCCATGTATGAATGTCTATCTTTTCGTCTATTTATCTGTCCATGTACGAATGTCTATCTTTTCGTCTATTTATCTGTCCATGTACGAATGTCTATCTGTTCGTCTATTTATCTGTCCATGTACGAATGTCTATCTTTTCGTCTATTTATCTGTCCATGTACGAATGTCTATCTGTTCGTCTATTTATCTGTCCATGTACGAATGTCTATCTGTTCGTCTATTTATCTGTCCATGTACGAATGTCTATCTGTTCGTCTATTTATCTGTCCATGTATGAATGTCTATCTGATTTTCCATCTTCCCATTAATCTATCTGACACCATATATCATGTTATCTATGAATGATTCGATCCGGTGTGTTTACATCTTAAAATATAACTACTTGACCTAGCTAACATTCTAGTTAATCACTCTATATTAACTAACTTACTTATAACTCAATAAGATTCGAGTTAGCTTTCGACTACAGTAACTAACTAATTACTCGACTACATCAATATTCTAATTATACACTCGACTACATCAATATTCTAATTATACACTCGACTACATCAATATTCTAATTAATAAATTGACTACACGCACATTTTAATAATTTGACTAAATAAACAGTATAATCACTTGATTTCATCAATATTCTAATCACTTGATTTCATCAATATTCTAATCACTTGACTAAATCAAGATGATGATGATTCTCCACTAGTGGCTCATCTTTCCGCACTCCCCCCCCCCCCAAAAAAAACAACTTGGAAATATCAAATCTCAATGAAATGCAGAAAATATCTTAGAAAACAAATCAGATCTTACAAGACATGCAGTTTGTTGGTTACCGCTTGTAAAGACTGGTATTTTACTCGTAACAAGGGGTTCAATCGTTCACTTTGTGCCCAACAGGTTTCGAGTTCGAACCCTGCAAGCGTGGTCTTGTTTATAAAGTGGATTTCTTTTCTGAGATCTCTGAGGATTATCGATACAGACTACGGAATTACGTGCGATGAGTGGTACTCTCGGCTGTCGGCGTACCCCTTCGCTCAGAGGGACGGAGTACATAAAGGCTAACCAGAGTACAAAGAAGATAATCATCTACGCCTTTTAGGCCCTTTTCTCGAGCATGTAAAAACTATTGTATTTCAAAGAGTGAAAGAAACAGTACATGCGATCAACGTATCCTACAACAAACCTTTGTCGAGGCAGGTAACAAGTGTCGTGTCACACGAGCTCAGACGCGCGCTAACGCACACACATACACACACGCGCGCGGTGATATGATGTACCAGTAAGTAGAACTAAAAAACAAACGATTGATGTGTTTCAGGTGTTCAGAGATATGGACTGGGCCACGGTGTGAGGAGTTTGATGACAGCGTTTACGGTAATTATAATACCTTGTTTTGTTGTCTCTGTTCATCTTCTACCTGTGTGATATCTTGTCTCTGTTCATCTTCTACCTGTGTTTTGTTGTCTCTGTTCATCTTCTACCTGTGTGATATCTTGTCTCTGTTCATCTTCTACCTGTGTTTTGTTGTCTCTGTTCATCTTCTACCTGTGTGATATCTTGTCTCTGTTCATCTTCTACCTGTGTGATATCTTGTCTCTGTTCATCTTCTACCTGTGTTTTCTTGTCTCTGTTCATCTTCTACCTGTGTGATATCTTGTCTCTGTTCATCTTCTACCTGTGTGATATCTTGTCTCTGTTCATCTTCTACCTGTGTTTTGTTGTCTCTGTTCATCTTCTACCTGTGTTTTGTTGTCTCTGTTCATCTTCTACCTGTGTGATATCTTGTCTCTGTTCATCTTCTACCTGTGTGATATCTTGTCTCTGAACGTCACCTTCTACCTTCGATACCTGTCTCTGATCACCATCTATCTATTAGATTTGTGCCACTAACCAGAATATACTATTTCTCTCTAATATCAATACTCGTGTGTGTTTATAAAATTTCTAGTGTGTCAATAATATCAATAATTCAAGTGTGTCAATAATATCAATAATTCAAGTGTGTCAATAATATCAATATTCTAGTGTGTCAATAATATCAATAATTCTAGTTTGTCAATAATATCAATAATTCAAGTATGTCAATAATATCAATAATTCTAGTTTGTCAATAATATCAATAATTCTAGTGTGTCAATAATATCAATATTTCTAGTTTGTCAATAATATCAATAATTCTAGTTTCTCAATAATATCAATAATTCTAGTGTGTCAATAATATCAATAATTCTAGTGTGTCAATAATATCAATATTCTAGTGTGTCAATAATATAAATAATTCTAGTGTGTCAATAATATCAATAGTGTGTCAATAATATCAATAAATCTAGTGAGTCAATAATATCAATAATTCTAGTTTGTCAATAATATCAATATTCTAGTGTGTCAATAATATCAATATTCTAGTGTGTCAATAATATCAATAGTGTGTCAATAATATCATTAATTCTAGTGTGTCAATAATATCAATAATTCTAGTTTGTCAATAATATCAATAATTCTAGTGTGTCAATAATATCAATATTCTAGTTTGTCAGTAATATCAATAATTCTAGTGTGTCAATAATATCAATAGTGTGTCAATAATATCAATAATTCTAGTGTGTCAATAATATCAATAATTTAAGTGTGTCAATAATATCTATATTCTAGTATGTCAATAATATCAATAATTCTAGTGCGTCAATAATATAAATATTCTAGTGTATCAATAATATCAATATTCTAGTGTGTCAATAATATCAATAATTCTAGTGTGTCAATAATTATAGTTTGTCAATAATATCAATAATTCTAGTTTGTCAATAATATCAATAATTCTAGTGTGTCAATAATATCAATATTTCTAGTTTGTCAATAATATCAATAATTCTAGTTTGTCAATAATATCAATAATTCTAGTGTGTCTATAATATCAATATTCTAGTGTGTCAATAATATCAATAAATCTAGTGAGTCAATAATATCAATAATTCTAGTTTGTTAATAATATCAATATTCTAGTGTGTCAATAATATCAATATTCTAGTGTGTCAATAATATCAATATTCTAGTGTGTCAATAATATCAATAGTGTGTCAATAATATCATTAATTCTAGTGTGTCAATAATATCAATAATTCTAGTTTGTCAATAATATCAATAATTCTAGTATGTCAATAATATCAATATTCTAGTTTGTCAGTAATATCAATAATTCTAGTGTGTCAATAATATCAATGGTGTGTCAATAATATCAATAATTCTAGTGTGTCAATAATATCAATAATTTAAGTGTGTCAATAATATCTATATTCTAGTATGTCAATAATATCAATAATTCTAGTGTGTCAATAATATCAATATTCTAGTGTGTCATTAATATATATTTTGCTAGTGTGTCAATAATATCAATATTCTAGTGTGTCAATAATATCAATATTCTAGTGTGTCAATAATATCAATATTCTAGTGTGTCAATAATATCAATATTCTAGTGTTTCATTAATATCTATTTTGCTAGTGTGTCAATAATATCAATATTCTAATGTGTCAATAATATCAATAATTCTAGTTTGTTAATAATATCAATATTCTAGTGTGTCAATAATATCAATAGTGTGTCAATAATATCAATAATTCTAGTGTGTCAATAGTATCAATAATTCTAGTGTGTCAATAATATCAATATTCTAGTGTGTCAATAATATCAATAATTCTAGTTTGTCACTAATATCAATATTCTAGTGTGTCATTAATATCTATTTTGCTAGTGTGTCAATAATATCAATATTCTAGTGTGTCAATAATATCAATATTCTAGTGTGTCAATAATATCAATATTCTAGTGTGTCAATAATATCAATATTCTAGTGTGTCAATAATATAAATATTCTAGTGTGTCAATAATATCAATATTCTAGTGTGTCAATAATATCAATATTCTAGTGTGTCAGTAATATAATTTTTCTTTGAACACCTTGCTCATCTACGATCATATTTTGTATATAGACAAACCAGTATTACCTATGTCTAATACATATGTCTACTTCCTTGTATTACCTATGTCTAATACATATGTCTACTTCCTTGTATTACCTATGTCTAATACATATGTCTACTTCCTTGTATTACCTATGTCTAATACATATGTCTACTTCATTGTATTACCTACGTCTAATACATATGTCTACTTCCTTGTATTACCTATGTCTAATACATATGTCTACTTCCTTGTATTACCTATGTCTAATACATATGTCTACTTCCTTGTATTACCTACGTCTAATACATATGTCTACTTGCTTGTATTACCTATGTCTAATACATATGTCTACTTCCTTGTTTTATCCATGTCAGATAACGGTAAGATCATTATTTGGGCTTTTTTAAAAATTATTTTATGTGTGTTTTTTTCCAGCTTTTGTTTGCATTTGTTTCAATCCTTGAGCACATGCACCTCGGTTCATGCTGTGTATGATATTGACCACATACACCGCGGTTCATGCTGTGTATGACCTTGAGCACATGCACCTCGGTTCATGCTGTGTATGACCTTGAGCACATACATCTCGGTTCATGCTATGTATGATCTTGACCACATACATCTCGGTTCATGCTGTGTATGACCTTGAGCACATACATCTCGGTTCATGCTGTGTATGACCTTGACCACATACACCTCGGTTCATGCTGTGTATGACCTTGAGCACATACATCTCGGTTCATGCTGTGTATGACCTTGAGCACATGCACCTCGGTTCATGCTGTGTATGACCTTGACCACATACACCTCGGTTCATGCTGTGTATGACCTTGAGCACATACACCTCGGTTCATGCTGTGTATGAGCTAACACTTTCAACATCTCTGCATCTTTATTGAAGATTATCTCTCACTGCGTTTATACGACCAAACTTTTATTTTTGTCTAATCTTTCTACAGATATAGACCCTGTCAAATAATTACTTTCTACAGATATAGACCCTGTCAAATAATTACTTTCTACAGATATAGACCCTGTCAAATAATTACTTTCTACAGATATAGACCCTGTCAAATAATTACTTTCTACAGATATAGGTTACAATAGACCAAGTAAACACAAGTTTATGTAGGCCTATGCCCCATGTAACAAACCTAACAACGAAAACGAAAGACAGGAATTTTTTTAGAATATAAATAGATTACAAAAAAACAGCAGTAATGATTATATATATATAAGGAGATTTAACGCACATCTTGGCGCAAATAAAGAAGGAATAGAACTTTTCGACGACACAAGATACAGGATTAACGACAACAGTTATAAACTAATAGATACATGCATCCAACACAACCTCTTTATAACGAAGACCTTCTTTAAACATAGACAGTCACAAGTGTACACATAGACAGTCACAAGTGTACACATGGTATAAATGGAACAGATTGGAATACACGATAGACTTTATACTCACAAAAAGAAACAATAGACGAAAGATAACAGACACACGAGTAATACCTAACATGTGTGCCGACGCTGACCATAAGGCAGTAATACCTAACATGTGTGCCGACGCTGACCATAAGGCAGTAATAATAATAGTCACAACAAACAGAACGAAAAATATCAAGCACAAAAATTGCACACAAAAAACAGGGACAACTAGATATATCAAAATTGGAAGAATAAAACATGCGCGAAAGATATATATCCAGGAAGTTAACAAAGAATTCGCCAAGTTACCAGAAAACACCCAGCACAAAGAAGAATAATGGAAATATTTTTAAAATACCATCATACAAACAACAGGAAATATATGCCGATATAAAAACCTTAAAGGCACGAAACCAAAAATAATCGCTTGGTGGACAGAAGAGGTAAAGAAAGCAACGAAAGAAAAGAAACAAACATACAAATAATGGGCAACAAGCACAACACATGAAGATTACTTAGCGTACAAGACAGTAAAGATTAACACCAGGAAAACCATCAAATCTGCAAAAATTAAGTCATGGCAATAATATGGAGAAATGCTTAACAAGGATAGACAAAACGCACCAAGGATGGTCTACAAGAAAGTACAAAACACGTGAAGTAAAAAAAAGACACGAACTATCAGAAATAATCAAAGATGAACACGGCAACATACTAAATATGCCCCAAGAAATCACGGAAAGATGGAAAAAATGCTTGAATCAACTGTTAAACTTAAAGGAAGGAGAAGTGATTGCAACAATAAATACAATAGAAGAAGATCTAGAACCATACATCCTGAAATCTGAAATTGAAGACACAGTTAAACATGCACCAAATAACAAAGCACCAGGAATAGACAGCATACTTATATATCTAATAGAAATGTTAAACAGTGACAGGTAATAAGTGGCTACACAGACTGTTTAATGTGATATGGAAGACACAATAAGTGGCTACACAGACTGTTTAAATTGTGATATGGAAGACACAATAAGTGGCTACACAGACTGTTTAATGTGATATGGAAGACACAATAAGTGGCTAGTGGTTCATATCGGTATATCACATATTTGGTGTATAACATCGGTGTATCACATATTCGGTGTATCCCATCGGTGTATCACATATTCGGTGTATCCCATCACTGTATCACATATTTGGTGTATAACATCGTGTATCACATCGGTGTATCACATATTTGGTGTATAACATCGTGTATCACATATTTGGTGTATCACATATTTGGTGTATCACATATTTGGTGTATCACATCAATGTATCACATATTTGGTGTATCACATCGGTGTATCAAATCGGTGTATCACATCGGTGTTTGACATATTTGATGTATCACATCGGTTTATCACATAGGTGTATCACATCGGTGTATCAAATATTTGATGCATCACATCGGTGTATTACATATTTGGTGTATCACATATTTGGTGTATAACATGTTTGGTGTATAATATATTTGGTGTATCACATCGGCGTATCACATGTTTGCTGTATCACATCGGTGTATCACATATTTGGTGTATCACATCGGTGTATCACATATTTGGAGGGGTAATCTTCGATTGAAAAGGAGTCGATATGTGTGTGCTTGGTCAAATTATCGATTTTTAGTTTTCTCGGCAAAGTGGACGTACTACTTGTTCTTGTTTTAGTTCTCTCGGCAGAAAAAGTTGACATAATACATGTTCTTGTTTTAGTTCTCTCGGCAGAAAAAGTTGACATAATACATGTTCTTGTTTTAGTTCTCTCGGCAGACAAAGTTGAGAAAGCTGGTATCGCTGCGGGAGTGGTCGTACTTATCATCATTGTGACAGTGGTTATCGTGTACATGGTGGTGAAGAGAAGGTAAGACGAGTTCACACCTGGACAACAGTAACTTTTCTACATGTTCACACCTGCACGATAGTAACACCACTACATGTTCACACCTGGACGATAGTAACACCACTACATGTTCACACCTGGACGATAGTAACACCACTACATGTTCACACCTGGACAACAGTAACTTCTACATGTTCACACCTGGATGATAGTAACACCTCTACATGTTCACACCTGGGCGATAGTAACACCACTACATGTTCACACCTGGACGATAGTAACACCACTACATGTTCACACCTGGACAATAGTAACACCACTATATGTTCACATCTGGACAATAGTAACACCACTATATGTTCACATCTGGACAATAGTAATAGAACTACATGTTCACACCTGGACAATAGTAATAGCACTACATGTTCACACCTGGACAATAGTAATAGAACTACATGTTCACACCTGGACAATAGTAATAGCACTACATGTTCACACTTGGACTAGAGTAAGACTTCCACATGCACCTGTATTAACTCTCACACACACGCATACACACACAAATAGTATGTGTATATTACGTTCACACAGTAATCAATCACACACACACACACACACACACACACATGATACATAAATTCACTAACATATTTCAGTGTCCCCACATACACATACATATCAGCTTAGAAATAAAACCACACATTTTATGTTAGTTAGTTAGTTAGTTAGTTAGTTAGTTAGTTAGTTAGTTAGTTAGTTAGTTAGTTAGTTAGACACGTCCATAGTTGCTCCGATCTCTCCCTGAGTATATCCGCCATTACACTTCTGCTGACAGTACAGGTCCTATGCTGGTTGACCATCATTCTTCTGCGCCCTCCAAAATGTTCACCTCTAGCAACACCGCATTTCAATCCCTGATCTTTAATCCTAGCCATTGAAAAGGAATCATCATCCACATTAGTCTCACTCTCGCGTGTTATATCTCTTAAGGAATTCAAAACGTCAGCGATCCATTGACCCATCGCCCTGTGTCAAAATCGAGCATGACACCAGTTGATCTGCTTATTCATTGCCTCGAACACCCACATGTTCCGGCAGAAATAAATGTAACCACTTTCAGCCTCGCTTTTCTCAAGTCCTCAATCCACTATTCGCGAACGAGACTCACTTGTAGCTTCATAATCATACTCATAGAGTCACTCAAGATGCAGACCTGCGTTACCTTCTGTGTGCATACCTACTCAAATGCCCTGGTCACCACTATAGTCTCCATGGTCTTGCTACTCGTAGTCACAGCAATGGCCCCCACTCTCCTCCCTGAGCACTGAGCTGTGAAGGCTCAAGCACTGCGAACATGCCTAATCACAGATACATCAGTGTATATAATCACATCCCCTTCTTTGGCATTCTCACTGATCAAAGCCTTCACCTTTTGCTCCACAGCTGTGGGACACCATTGTTATAGGTGTTATTACTACTCGCAAACAAGTTTCGCAATCTGTGGGTAGACCTATCCGTTCTGCACCTGCTGCCACATCCTGCAATCTGCACACGCTTTGTATGACATCCTCAGCACGTTCCATCCACGACCTCCCTCTCTTGAGTCTGCTGCCTTTAACTTTCTGTATTTCGGAATGCATCGGGTGTTCCTTATCTACATATATCTGAAGGTATGCCCGTGCACGGCAATACTGTAATATGTGCTCTGCCGTAGGACACTCGAGTAGGTACCGCATAGCTCTTGTCGATATGTCTTGTGCACCCAAGTATGATAGGTCATTGACGAATGAAGACCAATCAGTCAGATAATCTGTACTGCTAAAAGTGATCAATATTATTACTTTTGTATCGGCAATTAGTTTCTGGTTTTCCTGTGATTGGTTATCGACATACAAAATACTGGCCTTCGAATACACATTTTACAGACGAAATCTACCAATCTGTTATAGAGAACATAAGACAAGTGTGTATGTAAGAAATAAAGTAGAGATGTATACAGGTCTACAAGACATATTACATTCAATAGTGTAACGATGAAATGCGCATGGATTAAACATGTATCTTCTTCTTCTTTCTGACCTCATGTACCTTTCGGTGTTGAGGGGAGAATGAGTGTACGGTCTTTTGCCCTTCTATTTGCCTCCTCTGCTGTTATATTTCCGAGTGTCTCTAATACACTATCTATCCACCTTTTACGAGGGCGTCCAATTTTCTGTTTTCGTATCGTTTGTTAAGTGTTTTTTGGATAATACTTTGCTCTTTCTGTCTGGTTATGTGGCCGTACCATTTAACTTGTTGTTTCTGTATGTATTCTATTGCTGGTTTGATCCCTAATTGTTTCCTTAGTGCTTCATTCCTGATTTTGTCTCTCAAGCTAACTCCAATCATACGTCTCACACATTTCATTTCAGTGGTGTTAATCTTATGTATTGTTCTAGAATCTAATGTCCAAGTTTGACACTGATAACACAATGTTGGTAAGAAAATGGTGTTGAAAAGCGCTTTCTTTGTTTCTAGTGTAATATCTTTGTTTCTTAGTAAATGTGTTAATTGACCAATGATCTGACAGGCCTTATTACATCTTGCGTTTATTTCTGCTTCTTGTTTGTTGTCATATCTCAATGTGCTGCCCAGATATTTGAATTCACCTACTTGTTTTAGTTGTTTATTATTTATCTGTATGTTGATGTTCTCCTTTTCTCTTGCAATATTCGTTACTTCTGTTTTGTCTATGTTGATTTTCATTCCAAATTGCTTGCATGTTGTGTCTATTGTGTTTAGGTGGTCTTGCAGGTTTTTAATGCTGTTGTGGAATAAAACCTGGTCATCTGCAAAAAGCAGTTCATTTGCTTCATTAGAATTTGCTGTTTTGTTTATATGGTCCATGTATGTAATAAAAAGTAGTGGGGATAATACACATCCCTGCTTTACTCCTGGGCTAATCACAAAGTCCTCTGTGTAGCCTGCAGCTGTTCTTATAGTGCAACTGCTGTTGTTATAGAGACTTCTACAAACGTTAATTAAATGTTGGCATAATCCATAAATTAAATTTTTAATGTTTCCCATAGTTTTTCTCTGTTTACTCGGTCAAATGCTTTCTCTTGATCTATGAAGGATATGTATACATTTTGGTTGTATTCTATTGACTTCTCTGTCAGCTGTTTCAGAATAAATATTGCATCAGTACATCCTCTGTTTCTTCTAAAACCCATTCGTGTATTGCTAAGTTGTTGTTCTATTACAGGTCTCAGTCTTTTCTCTACTATTTTTGCATATAGTTTTCCTGCATGGCTTAACAAGGAAATTCCCCTGTACTGGTTACAGTCTCTTTTGCTGCCTTTCCTTTTCCATATTGGCACTATGATAGCTTTTCTCCAGTCTGTTGGTGTCTTCTGTTGCCTCCACGCTGTGTTAAAAATTATGTGTAGCCAATATAATCCTATTTCTCCTGCTGCTCTTATAATTTCTAGTGGTATGTTATCTATCCCTGGAGCTTTGTTTTTTCCTTTTTTATGACCTCGGCAATTTCCTCTATGAGAATATTTGGCTCTTGTTCATTACAACTCTTAATGGTTTCTTTTGCTGTATTATTGCTTGGTGTTGTATTTAGTAACTCAGAAAAGTATTCTTTCCATCTTTTTAATGCTCTTTGCTTATTTGAAATGGGATTACCTTCTCTGTCATTTATTAGTTCTGTAGGATCGTGATTTTCTGTTCTGGTTCTCATAACTTTGATTGTTTTGTAGAAGCGTTTTGTAGCTGTTTTGTAATCCTTATTCAAGTTCTTGCCAAAATCAGACCATGATTTACTTTTAGCTTCTTTAATCAGTTGTTTTACTTTTTTTCGTGCTAATGCATATTTTTCATATGTTTCTTGTTCTTTGTTATGTTTCCAGTCCTTGTATAGTTTCTTTTTCTCTTTCACGCCTTGTCTTATAGTTTCACTCCACCACGTGGTGCTCTTTTTCCACGCTTTACCACGTTGTTTAGTACCACATATTGCTTTAGCTGTGTTCATTACTGAGGTTTTAAATTGTGTCCACTCTTCTTCTACTGATCTTGTTTCTGGGTTTAATTTTTTGTATTTTTCTGCTATTTGTCTTTCAAAGAGTTTTAATATGTTTTCATCTTGAAGCTTGTTAATTCTAATGATCTTGTCATTGTCTTTCTTGTGTATTTTATCAATATGTTCACTTAAACATGTATGCCGATATGATTCCTTGTGAAAAAACAATACTACTAGGAAACATTCGAGGGTGGAAGAAGCAGAGGGGGAAAAGAATAATGGACTGACAACATCAAGGACTGGACAGGTCGGAATTTTTCATCAATCACCGCTGACAATAAACATCTATGGAAGATACTGTGTGTTCATGCATTAAATGTTGTACCCGTACAACCATAACTGTGCATTGATGCATTAAATGTTGTACCCGTACAACCATAACTGTGCATTGATGCATTAAATGTTGTACCCGTACAACCATAACTGTGCATTGATGCATTAAATGTTGTACCCGTACAACCCTGATTGTATGGTCATGCATCAAATATGGTACCCGTACAACCCTGATTGTATGGTCATGCATCAAATATGGTACCCGTACAACCCTGATTGTATGGTCATGCATCAAATATGGTACCCGTACAACCCTGATTGTATGGTCATGCATCAAATATGGTACCCGTACAACCCTGACTGTATGGTCATACATCAAATATGGTACCCGAAAAGGTCTTCTAATCAGAGTATGTCTATATATGTAGAAGTTATGTACCAGAATATTGCATTCAGACTATCCAATCATGACTGGGACACTCTTCTCAACAATCATGACTGGGACACTCTTCTCAACAATCATGACTGGGACACTTTTCTCAACAATCATATGAGTGGGACACTCTTCTCAACAATGCCCAAATCATCACATGTATCTACTGCCCATGTCATGTGGGAGTCAGAGGCGACGAAAGAGCTGCCACATTGGCGGGTAAAACTATAGTGGATGGCAAATCGATTAGAAGAGACAGAGCTGAGTTAATTATTGCAGTCATGGATACACTATATAATGATGAAGAGGCTGTTGTCATTGATACACTACATAATGATGAAGAGGATGTTGTCATTGATACACTATATAATGATTCTTTAAAAAAGCATGTACATGTTCAGATAAGGATAGAAATTCGAGTGACCAGGGGAGAGTAGAGGAAGTACGTCCTCACTGGAAAAACCAGAAGAATACCCCCAACCAACAACTGACTGTGACACTGAGCTTATATACATTTAGATGTCTGATGGAATGGCAAGCAAAATATTTATGGGAATGTCGCTTGTGAAGTGATGCTGGTTCCTAATCAGGAATCCAATCACTTGCAAGCCCGCAACCACTTGGTAGTATAAACATTGACGACTTGTAACCACATACTCCATAATTGACCACTTGTAACCACATACTCCATATTTGACCACTTGTGACCACATATTCCATATTTGACCACATATTCCATGTGACTTCTATAAAGAGACAAAACTGTTTCGATAGACGATAGAATAGAGGGCAGAGTACCTGGGTACAGGAGAAAGGGTAGACCAAGAAGACTGACAACATTAAAGATAACATGAATACATCGTTGGAAAATGCAAGCCGCATCGCCTAAGATAGAGAGTTCATTGGGAAGAAAACCTTCTAGAGAGAATACGTCACATGCCTTCATTATGACCAGGCCACCGATCGTGAATATGTTCAGCCAAGTGTGACATACAACTGTCGATTTTTTAGCCCATATTTCTTGTGTTTATTTCCATTTTAGAAAGAAGAGAAAAGAGAGAGCGGAGGCCAATGGAACTGTCAACGGTCACGCCGGCAAAGCTCTAATGGGTTGTGATAAAGGAGTAAGTAACATCTGTTAATTTGTAGCAAGATCGAACTCTGCTAGCAAGGTTGATATGTGCTAGCGAAGTTGATCTGTGCCAGCATGATTGATCTGTGTTAGCAAGGTTGATATGTGCTAGCATGGTAGATCTGTGCTAGCAAGGTCAATATATTATTTGTATGCACGGTAAGATTACAAGCTGTAGGTGACCTAATCACTTTAAAGATGCCTCCCGCTCATATGCACACATATGCAGTGGTCCCGCTCCCACCCAACATACACACTCACATATGCATTTGTTTCCCCCCAACCCCACATGTAGTGGTCCCGCTCCCACCCAAAATACACACTCACATATGCATTTGTTTCCCCCCCAACCCCACAATTACACACTCGCACATGTAGTGGTTTCTCCTCCCACCCTACATACACTCACACATGCAGTGCTTTCCCCTACCCTCCCACCCCACATACACACACTCATATATGCAGTGGTTTTCGCTCCCACCCCACATATACACAGCCACATATGCAGGACTATCCTCTCTCTAAATGTGATTGGTTTTTACTGGCAATGTTACATGTGTTGTAGATATTTTACAGTGAATCCCCACAGGCACACACATCCATTCATACATACACACACCCATACATACACACACCCATACAACTTGCTAGGAATATATGTATAATGTCTAGTTCATAGGTTCCCAAAATTGCCAGTACCACCCCCCCCTCCTCGTAGGAGTTGAAGATTCCGGGGGAGGGGGGTTAGAAGGTTCCGAAGCAGTTAGTTTGGGGGGGGGGGGGAGCGTTCATACGGCCTGTAGATCGGTGGCTCCTTATAGAAGAAATTAATATTTATTTCTATCGAAAACTGATGTGTCGGAACATTGGCGCAAACAAACGGTGACACAGCTCGTGTCAATTTTCTGCACCACATCTTTCTCGGTATCTAGTCACAGCACGGGCCTACTACAAGACGGAATTTGAGAATGAACTCTGAAGAAGAAGAATATTTATACTCAAACAATAATTTTCCTGATTCTGAGATATATTTTGTGATATATTTGATGATGTTTGAACTATTACAATAATATTCGTACTAATGTAATGCAATCTCGTAATATGAGATTTAGTTACCTCCACTTATCTCTAATCCACAGATGTATTTACGTCCACTTATCTCTAATCCACAGATGTATTTACCTCCACTTATCTCTAATCCACAGATGTATTTACCTCCACTTATCTGTAATCCACAGATGTATTTACCTCCACTTATCTCTAATCCACAGATGTATTTACCTCCACTTATCTCTAATCCACAGATGTATTTACCTCCACTTATCTCTAATCCACAGATGTATTTACCTCCACTTATCTCTAATCCACAGATGTATTTACCTCCACTTATCTCTAATCCACAGATGTATTTACGTCCACTTATCTCTAATCCACAGATGTATTTACCTCCACTTATCTCTAATCCACAGATGTATTTACCTCCACTTATCTCTAATCCACAGATGTATTTACCTCCACTTATCTCTAATCCACAGATGTATTTACCTCCACTTATCTCTAATCCACAGATGTATTTACCTCCACTTATCTCTAATCCACAGATGTATTTACCTCCACGTATCTCTAATCCACAGATGTATTTACCTCCACTTATCTCTAATCCACAGATGTATTTACCTCCACTTATCTCTAATCCACAGACATTTGACAGTGAAGACGGCGAAAAATGCACAGATGTATGACAACACGGTGTATGACAAAAGAACTCAAGGAAGACTGCAAATATTTACCGCGGCTCCATAAGCGAGTTATGAAGAGTTACTGCAATGGTGTTCCAGAATTATCATGCAGAGCCAGACATTCCTGCCATCTGGCTGAAATAATGTAAATGCAAGATGGAAAGGTTAGCTACTCACTTCAAACAAGTAACTTGTTGTTGGAAGTTGTGTTATGACAGAATTGTAAGACCAACTTGTAATATATCTGGTTATATATTGTATTGTGGTGGAGTTACCTGTACTGATCAGTAGGAACAGGACAGGTTCTGGTCAAGTCTATCCTGGATGCAAGTCTGAGAGCGATCTACAACAGCTCAGCTCACAAGATCTAGTAGAAAATGCTCACAAGATTTAGTAGAAAATGTACCAATATTTTTGCCATCCAGTTTTTGTCATTATCACGTGGTAAGGAGACTGATCGACATTACAGCGTTGTAGTACAGTCAAATCCCAGTATAACAACTTGATATGGACCGACAAAATATGTATATAACAACAGAACTTAGCTATATACAGTACAAACAATATAGAATAAATATAATTGGGAATTTTGAAAAGTGTTGTTATATAGGGAAATTTGTTATTCTAATGTTTTTACTCAGTCGCTCATCCTTCTCCAGAATATGACTTGCAGCACTCCCCATGGAAATACGATCAACAGTGTACATACATCAGACACCTGACTCCCTCCAGCTGGGTCATTTCACCAACATAATTCAACACTACTAATTCTCAATGATTTATATCTTCACGGACATCTGAACAATGATTGACAACAGGCTACTTCCAATTTTAGCCATCATTGCGTACCAACTGACCACATGCTACTTGCACCCATCATTGGGCACAAACTGACCACAGGCTACCTGCGCTTGTAACCATCAATGCGTGCTAGATCTGACAACAGCCTTCACTAAATAAATCGGTTTAATAGCATAAATCAAGTCACATTTGATCAGACTCTAGTCTTATAAGAAAATTACGGGCACAGATGTTACAGAAACTGGACGACACAGATTCATGTCTACATAGACCAGACATTCATCAGCCTTGCAAGTAATAAACGTATAGTACTTGTTCGGTAGAATATTGCAAACTTCAAGACAAATAACTTACACACGTTATGCGACCCACTATACAACACATATCAGTACATATACGTTCAGAAAGCAATGGTAAACTATTGAAAGTATTTATACTGCCTAGAAAATCACTACAGCCATAAAATGATGTGTAGATGGCTAGGTCCTGTATGCGTCACCCTGTTAATACAATCTTGGAGCTCAGTTTGAAATGAGCTAAAAACGCAAGTTCAGACGTAAAGAGAAACATAATACAGTACAGATATACGAACAGACTTATATACTGGTAAATTTATTGTTACACGGATAGGAGCACCTATGGACGTGTTCGGGGTATGCTGATGGTAACATGCAGTCATAGCTCGTTCAATCAACTTTATAAACAATGTCAAGGTCGGCAGCCATCACAGATTTCATGACGTCATCGACAAGGCGTCACGAATTTTTCGCAAACATCACATACCTGGATGCAATATAATATTTGATGATTTAGTCTGCGCAGCTGACATATGTGACAGTGATTTAGTCTGCGCAGCTGACATGTGTGACAGTGATTTAGTCTGCGCAGCTGACATGTGTGACAGTGATTTAGTCTGCGCAGCTGACCTGTGTGACCATGATTTAATGTGTGCAGCAGACCTGTGTGACAGTGATTTAAATGTATGTATGACCGGACTGGGGCGTAGACCTGTCAACAGAACGTAAACACGCCTTCATTCGTGACATATTCGTACACGTGAGAATCCTACCAAACCTGTCTAAGGAGGGGGGGGGCTGTCCATACCATAAATGGTGTCAAAAATTAGGGTGGGGAGTAGTGGGTATGAAGAGAGAAATGTATATACCAATTAAATTGTTAATTTTCCTTCCGAAAAATCTGACCCCCCAAAAAATCATAATTTTTTTTATACTTTGATATTTTTTATACTCATTTTTTTATGTGCACACATACAATTTGAGGGGGCGGTGGTGATGTGGTTTGATAGTTATATAATTTATAAGTTTGTTGAGGTCATTCATGGACTACCTGTAGGTAAGTGGACAATTACTTTGCTAGAATTGAAAGATACATATTTCTGGAGCTTGTTTCGCTTACATTGTAGTATGACTAGTCAGAAACTGGACTGAAATTACTCAACAATACACGTGCTAGATAAACTTGCATGTTCATATCATGTACTGCAGCTGTTGTACCAATACAATATGTGTACATGTACTGCAGCTGTTGTACCAATACAATATGTGTACATGTACTGCAGCTGTTGTACCAATACAATATGTGTACAAGTACTGCAGCTGTTGTACCAATACAATATGTGTACATGTACATTTAACGTGTAGATGTTTGATCCTCTAATATGAAATGTAAACATGCATCAGTCTTCAACTTCTCGTGAACATGCAACACACTGCTTGATCAAGTGGTAGAGAATCACTAGTTACATACAGTGTCACACAGAAGAACAATATCCACCATCAAACAATGAATATACAGTGTACGAAATGGCACACAAGGGCATGTACATAATCTTCGTCACCAACTGCAGGGGGGCCAGTCTGCAAATGTTTGAAAGTTGTTGACAAGGGCAGGTTAGACAGAAAGTTGTTGACAAGGGCAGGTTAGACAGAAAGTTGTTGACAAGGGCAGGTTTGACAGAAGCTGACACTCAAACAGTATTTTTAATACACCAATTGAATTATTTTCTAAACACATGAAACTTGTTTAGCGTCCATTCTCAAACTCCCAAGTCCAGAGAATGGAAATGCGTTGTGTCTGCCATTTTATTTGCCTTGAAATATTAAAACTAGAAAATTAGATGTGAAACATAAACAGAAAATAGACAAAACACAACCAAGTATCAGTGAAAACAACCAAATATCTGTGAAACTGGTCAGAAAACAGGACAGAGAAATGACACAACCAAATATCTGTTGAACAAGACTGAGAAATGACAGAACATGACGTTATCCATATGAATGACAAGACATTGGTCCCATGACTTGGTTTAATCATGTCAAATTGATATACTGGTATATATAGCCGTTCTCTAGCCTCGCCACAATTACAGAAGGTCAACCTATGAACAAAGCAGACCATAAGTCTTCATGATCAGAGGATTTTGAGATACACAAGCTTGAATGAATTCCGAGATTTTGGTGTTAGGAAAGGTTGTGCATCACAGAGAACACTAAATAAACATAGAACCGGAAACATCAGCCAACATACCCCAAAAAATTTACTGAAGCGGAGATTTGAACACCTTAATATAACTTAATGATTAAACTATTGCCCTTTCACACAATGTCATGTGACAACAGCGCATACCTCAGCTGTTGTAGTAGTCAAACTATTCCAGCAGGAAAAAACATTTTTCTAACATTGTCCAGGGCCAGATATTCACAAAGATTGACAAAGTTTTGTAAGAAATATTTTGTTTATAAATTTGTATTTGAACCAATGGAATGAGCCCACAATTACCCAAACATAAATTTACTTGGGTCAAGAGCTATGAGCCCCATGAAATACTGGTCAGCAACTTACCAATCATAAATTTCCCTTGGGTCAAGAGCAATGCGCCCAAACCACTGGGTCAGCAACTAACTAATTTGTCTTTGGTTGAAGGAAAGTGACACCATGAACCACCGGGTCAACAACCAACGAAATATAAATGTTTCCCTTGGACACTGCACTGTCATTTCAAATATTTAGGATGAGAGTGTGTCTGCTAGTCTACGCAGTTCAATCACAAAGTTGTCACTAATTTATGCAAATAGTACAAGATGTCAGTTTCAATCAATCTCGTCTGACAGCTTATGTCATTAATTTTCACAAGTATGTCTATGTATATATCTAGTTGCCTCATTTATATGTGTAGTCATACACATCTGTGTGAGAAATCTTATTCAAGGAATCGTCATTAAACTATAGCCTTCACAAATCTAGCCAGTGAGATGCCACGAAGCAAATCTTGTTTGGCATGTCCCTACCTAGAGACTTCACAAATCTAGGCAGTGAGATGCCACGAAGCAAATCTTGTTTGGCATGTCCCTACCTAGAGACTTCACAAATCTAGGCAGTGAGATGCCACAAAGCTAATCTTGTCTGGCACGTCCCTACCTAGAGGTGGCTGATGTTCCAAGCAATCAGTTGATCAACAGACTACACAAATCTAGGCAGTAAGATGACAGATGTCCTTATCTGGCATGTCCCTACCTAGAGGTGGCTGATGTTCCAAGCAATCATAGTTGATTATTTCACTCATATTTTGCTGGTATGGCCAACTAGTGTCAAGTTTTATCAAATGTAAGGTCATCTAATCAACGTCGATATTGTGTATCAGTGCATCCATCATCTATCACTGCCCCTGAAGTCAGATTTGATCAAGTGTATGGTCATCTAATGAACTTCGATGAAATCCTGTATCACTGCATCGATCATCTAATGAACTTCGATGAAATCCTGTATCACTGCATCGATCATCTAATGAACTTCGATGAAATCCTGTATCACTGCATCGATCATCTATCACTGCCCTCAGAAACATAGCTTGCAATAATTGTAAATAAATGAAAGTTATTTAATCATGATGTGTATCTTTGTTATTAGGATTCTTCTAGCTTACAATCAATACTGCTGAAGATGGATGTGTCAGGTCAATTGAGCAAATAATACAACACATGCAGAAGAAGACTTCAAGTCAAATGTTACATATTTTGATCTGTTCTTCTTTGTTCAGCATCTGCATTCATGTTAAATTGTCCAGTCGACTGTCTTCTCCAGGTCAGAGCAGCTGCCCTGTTGCTTTTGCCTCAAATCTGTATCCTCTCTCCAGGTTCATACAAGTAAATTTAAGTAGGAAGCCAGAGGACAATTTTTAAAAATTCTTGAGACTAACGGGAATTGAACCAGTCCGTTCTACGGCACCAAATCGCCTAGCAACAATTGCACACGCGTTTTTCCGTACTTGACTAACCGCATCTCCAATAAAAGATGCGATTTCATCAAGCCATTCAAATCGTGCACACAAAGTCACCCGAACGGACCAACCGAGACAAGGACTATTACAACAACAACAAACATCCCGTACAGGTATTGAAATATCCTCAGTAACAACAAACACATAACATCCGTATTAGTTATACAAGGGCCGATAGGTCTTCTTGTAAACATGGATAACATATATAGACAATACAATTTTGCTTCAAATAATTGTTTATACAAGTAAATTTAAGTAGGAAGCCAGAGGACAATTTTTAGTCTCAAGAATTTTTTTAATTGTCCTCCTTAAATTTCCTTGTATAAACAAAGAGATGCAGAAAATGGGAAGAATGCAAACACTTGGCGAACGCAGAGACACAAAAGTACTAATTCAGGCAGAAAAGTTTCAGTGTATGCCAAGTCATCCAATGAAGGAAAGATTCAAAAATCTAGCAATGGGGTGACTGAAAAGAAGCAGCTTTATCCATCAAGCTAAACGACTCTGCAGACAACTTACAGACCTACCTGAAGTTGACAGCCCCTTAAGGCCTGTACCAGAACAAATCCCGTGGAGTGAAACGCATGGAATGCCAATATACATTCAGACCCATGAGAAAGGAATACTAAGCGAGGACGAACAGAACAGTGTGCAGCGAAGGACAGTCACCCTCAGTTTCCTGGATGAGGAATATCCACAAGATATATGGGTCAGAGTATACACAGATGGGTCATCACAGAATGCCGTGAGGAATGGAGGTGCAGGTGTATATATAGAATATCCACACAAGCCTAGAGATACCATCAGAACACCGACAGGAAAATTCTGCAATAATTATGATGCTGAAATCCAGGCAATTAGTGTGGCAGCTAAAAAACTGCTGAACTCCAACTCTGACCTACAGCCTGTGGTATTCCTGACAGATGCAAGGTCAGTGCTTCAAGCTCTCCAGTCTGGAAAACTAACAGACTTGAAAAAACTACTTAGCGAATTGTCTTACCAGTAGAGGGTAACCATGCAGTGGATACCCTCTCACTGTGGAATACCAGGAAATGAAAAAGCAGACCAACTGGCTAAGGAAGGTGCTGCCGAAGACCAACCAGATATACCAATCACCTACTATCAGAAAAAACAGATGATCAAGTCAATAAGAAAGCCACAAACAGCAACACAAGATGACTATCATATTATGAACAGACCAGAACAAGTTATAATTCTACGTCTCAGAACAGGACACAACCGACTCTGCAGTCACATGTATACAAAGTTCAAGATTGGCAACACAGCCATGTGTACATGTGGACAGGCAGCACAGAGTGCCAAACATATACTTCAAGAGTGTTCTGAGCATGAAACGCTGAGACAGACATATTGGCCAGAGGAAACAACACTGGAATCAAAACTCTATGGGACACTGTATGAACTACAAAAGACAGTGAGTTTTATTAGGGAGACAGAATTAGATATAGACATGTTTCAAGTGAACGAAAGAAGAAGAAGATCAGGAAGAATCAATTCTAGCATCAGAAAGGGGCTCCAAATGTGATTTATCTGTGTTTGTATAAGGTAGTCATATAATAGATCATGTCGTATCGACCGTGTGGTAACAGCAGAATGGACATATACTTCAGGGTGAACAAAATTAGGGTCACTGTCGTCTTTCCAGGCTTCAACTAAACACAAAGGGCATAGGATAACCTGTGCCACATGTGAAAACATCATTGTCACAATTACTGACATTTATCCCCATTGAGGCCAACTCCTTGACGTGGAGATGGGGCGTAGTCCAGTCAACAGAGGCTGGAAACTAAGATTGATCGGGCCAACCCAATATTGAGCAGGGTCACAATCCTGCCCAAGCAAGCACAGGTGCTGAAGTCAGAGATGACAGGCCGAAAGGCGCACCAACATCCATGGTATCATGCATCCCGAATAGTTGACATGTCTGCACGACACAATTATAAAAACTGAAGATGTATGGGAGCACTGAGGAGCTTTCAAATACAGCAGCATTTATTAAGAAAACAGGACTTGCTGTGTAAACATGTCACACTGCAAACAAGAAGAAGAAGATTACTGACATTTATCTTCTATCAGATAAAACATCATTGAAGACGAAGAGATGCAACGCCAGCAGATATTGCACCTTTGTGGCAGACTCCCTTCAGTGACAGGGAATGTTAGATGTGCCATCACTACAGCTCTGTGGCAGACTCCCTTCAGTGACAGGGAATGTTAGATGTGCCATCACTGCAGCAGACTCCCTTCAGTGACGGGGAATGCTAGATGTGCCATCACTGCAGCAGACTCCCTTCAGTGACGGGAAATGCTAGATGTGCCATTACTGCAGCTCTGTGGCAGACTCCCTTCAGTGACGGGGAATGTTAGATGTGCCATCACTGCAGCTCTGTGGCAGACTCCCTTCAGTGACGGGGAATGTTAGATGTGCATATATGTCAACAAATTTGACAGCAGAATGTTGAGAAACATGCTGACAGCAGAATGTTGAGACACATGCTGACAGCAGAATGTTGAGAAACATGCTGACAGCGTAACAGATTATTTCATCATCATGCCCTATGAGTGTGAGGTTTCTACTAACTTAAGCCCCCCCCCCACAAAACACTATCCCCTATGCCACCATACCATCCCTAAAATAAAAAGCTTGTGTCAACTTTCTTCAAGGGTGATATTTGTAAATATTGCCCACATGTTACCTTTACATGACCCACCACCCTGGTCAAGCATTCAGACTCCCTATTGAGAACTACTTCCTTAGAGTACCAACTTGCATTCAGTGATATCTCCTTGAAGTGGCGATGGGGCCTAGTCCAGCCAACAGTGGCTGGAAACTAATATTGGTTAAGACATCCCCATACACAGAACAGTCCCCACGAGCAAGCACAGGTGCTAAAGTCAGAGATACTAGCAGCCATGGCAACATACAGCAACAAAATTACTTGCTGTTCAACTGCGAATCAGAACTTGTTGCAGATTATAAATCAACACACATACATTGAACTCAAACTGTGACAACACACATACTTTAAACTCAAACTGTGACAACACACATACTTTAAACTCAAACTGTGACAACACACATACTTTAAACTCAAACTGTGACAACACACATACTTTAAACTCAAACTGTGACAACACAAATACTTTGAACTCAAACTGTGACAAAGGAACTACTCTTGACTATTATCCAGAAGTGTGACAATTTATTAATTAAGCTTGCATAAAAAAAAAGGAAGGACTTAATGTATGTATGACAATGTCACTCAACAGTTGACATACGGACACATCTAGTACTTTGAATGCAGGACACAAACAATCAGTTTCTTTCAGATGATGGCATCGTGGTCACGCTGACTTGATGAGATGAGAGTGTGTAGAATGATTCTCAGATCAGCCACATAACTCTTACGTAGATGACAAATATCATGAGACAACACCACAGATGACATGGAACACAGAGTTGGGTTTATGCTGCCTTCTGTGAGCCCTTCTTTCCTATCAAGGACTTGTGAATGTGAGGGATCACACCTAGTGAGGGAGAGAGAGAAAACACATCCAAGCATATATTCAGTTTTGTCTTCTCTAGCGGTAGATCATAGCATGTGTCAGCAACACAACATGGCATGGAGCAACAATAAACAACATGGCATGGAGCAACAATACACAACATGGCATGGAGCAACAATAAACAACATGGCATGGAGCAACAATAAACAACATGGCATGGAGCAACAATAGACAACATGGCATGGAGCAACAATAGACAACATGGCATGGAGCAACAATAGACAACATGGCATGGAGCAACAATAGACAACATGGCATGGAGCAACAATAGACAACATGGCATGGAGCAACAATAGACAACATGGCATGGAGCAACAATACACAACATGGCATGGAGCAACAATACACAACATGGCATGGAGCAACAATACACAACATGGCATGGAGCAACAATAGACAACATGGCATGGAGCAACAATAGACAACATGGATGGAGCAACAATACACAACATGGCATGGAGCAACAATACACAACATGGCATGGAGCAACAATACACAACATGGCATGGAGCAACAATACACAACATGGCATGGAGCAACAATACACAACATGGCATGGAGCAACAATACACAACATGGCATGGAGCAACAATACACAACATGGCATGGAGCAACAATACACAACATGGCATGGAGCAACAATAAACAACATGGCATGGAGCAACAATACACAACATGGCATGGAGCAACAATACACAACATGGCATGGAGCAACAATACACAACATGGCATGGAGCAACAATACACAACATGGCATAGAGCAACAATACACAACATGGCATGGAGCAACAATACACAACATGGCATGGAGCAACAATACACAACATGGCATGGAGCAACAATAAACAACATGGCATGGAGCAACAATAGACAACATGGCATGGAGCAACAATAGACAACATGGCATGGAGCAATAATAGACAACATGGCATGGAGCAACAATACACAACATGGCATGGAGCAACAATACACAACATGGCATGGAGCAACAATACACAACATGGCATGGAGCAACAATACACAACATGGCATGGAGCAACAATACACAACATGGCATGGAGCAACAATACACAACATGGCATGGAGCAACAATAGACAACATGGCATGGAGCAACAATACACAACATGGCATGGAGCAACAATACACAACATGGCATGGAGCAACAATACACAACATGGCATGGAGCAACAATACACAACATGGCATGGAGCAACAATACACAACATGGCATGGAGCAACAATACACAACATGGCATGGAGCAACAATACACAACATGGCATGGAGCAACAATACACAACATGGCATGGAGCAACAATACACAACATGGCATGGAGCAACAATACACAACATGACATGGAGCAACAATACACAACATGGCATGGAGCAACAATACACAACATGGCATGGAGCAACAATACACAACATGGCATAGAGCAACAATACACAACATGACATGAAGCAATACTACAGCATATTAAATACAGATAAAATAACATGGGACATGACTTCTCTTCTTCCGTTCACCTGGAACATGCTTATATCTGAAGTTTTATCTCTTCTATAAACTTGACTGTGTTCTGTAACTCGTACAGAAGTCCGTAGAGTTTTTCCTTTTAATGTTGTTTCTCTGGATCGGCTTTTTCACATTCCTGGAGAATATGCTCTGCTATCTGAGGTGCTTGTCCACATGGCACTGTTGCTAATCTTGAACAATACATGTGGCTGCGGAGTCTGATGCGTCCTGTTCTGAGGCGCAGAATGACAACTTGGTCTGGTCTATTCATAATTTGGTAGTCATCTTGTGTTGGAGTTGGTTTTTTAATTGCTTTGATCATCTGTTTCTTCTTCTTCTTCAGCGTTCATTCTCAAACTCCCACCAGATCTCTCTTGTAGCAGAACAATTGTCCTACTAGATTTCCAGCAGGATGTAGACCAGAGAATGGAAATGCCTTGTGTCACCGTTTTATTTACGCAAATGGCCAGACACATCCATCTTTGGCAGGTTCTGTTTCTTTTAATGGTACATTATTGGCACATCTGGTTGATTATCAGCAGCTCCCTCTTTAGCCAGACTATCTGCTTTCTCATGTTCAAATATTCCACGGCATATATGCTTTTAAGCAGATTGCTTAGTTCAGTCCGTAATATTTGCAGATCTGGCAGTTTTCTGGACCGGAGCGCTTGGATACTGATCTTGCATCTGTCAGTAATACTACAGACTGTGTGATTCAAGATTGGTGCTCAGCAGTTTTTCAGTTGCCATCTTGACTGCCTGGATTCTGCAGTTTAATTACAACAGAATTTCCCTGTTGGTATTTTTTTCTAACGTTTTTTGGCTGATTAATATATATTCCTGTCCCTCAATTTTTCAAGGAACATTACAGTAGAATTAAAGATATGGCTGGAGATGGCTTAAGCTTCTATGTCAAGGCAAAACTTGATTTGGAAAAGCAATATAAGCGTTTGAGTGAAAATCAAACTTTATAATTCACTAGTGCTGTACAGTTGTGAGAGATGCTGACAGTCCTTCAAATACAAAAGTTACTGACGAAATCTACAAATCTCATATAGAGAGCAAAAGACCAATGTGAGAAATAAAAGAGATGTAAACAGGTCCACAAGAACCATTGCTCTCAATGATGACACGACGAAAACATGCATTGTTTGGATATGTATGTCAATTTGTGTGTAGGGGCAGTGTCACATCTTGGGGGGGGGGGGGGAATAATATATTGACCCTAATCTTGCAAAAATTATTCTAAAATCAGACTGACGTCTCGAGCTTTAATTTATATAGATGTCATCATGAATGTGTTTCCTGAATTAATTATATTATCATATAATATAAAATGAATTATATAATTAATTTATATAATTGTGAATTATTTAACCCCAAAATTGATACACCAGCGAGATAATCATTCGACGTTGGATACAAATTAATTATTTAATCAGTCTGGATGTTAGGTATGTAAGTTTCTACGATATATAAAAAAACAATACACAATTATAGTAATTAATATTGGGTGCTTGCAATAACTCTGGGGTTTTATAATGAATTCATTCAACATATTCATGATGAGAACTATACAAATTAAAGCTCGGTGACGTGAGTTTAATTTTAGAATGTTTGCAAAATTAGGGTAATATTTACAAAATAGTATTGATTGGAGGGGGATACCCACGCACCCCCCTTTTAGTTATCAGGCCACTATCTGGGGTCACTTCACTTCTTAGTGTTTTGACACTACGATGACATTTGTGTCACTAAAAAAAAACACACTGACGTTTCAATGTAATGAAATGGTTGCCATAATACTGAAATACTATAGCACATTTCACTATTGTTGATTTTGGCCACCAAGAAAATATACCTTGGTTAGCAAAGCATTACAGTACTACATCAAGTGACGCAGGTCTGGGCATACCTCAATCTAGACAACAATGGCCACCACACCCTACACCTAGATGAGACCTGAAGAAAAATGAACCACGGGTGTAATGCCATGGATGACAAGCAAAGGACACACTCAAACTATGTGACTTGGAATAAGGCAGTGATTGGGCGGAGATGGACAAAGAGACAACATTTCTGGAAAATGTAATACAACTGGGGATAAATACATAAAGGAAATACTGTAATAAGCGCAGAGGTAAGAATACAAGAACTTGTCGTTGCACTAAAAACCATAATACACAATCATGTACGAACAGATTACTCAGTCAACAGAGAAATCAATAAGCGCCGATAGGGCTTTATTGTCCACAAGAATGACCAGAATGTGCCTGATAAATCATCTGCATACTGCACTACAACATCGGACATGAAAATGAAAATAGAAATGGCGACTGAGTGCAGCATTCCATTGGTGACTGCGGAGGTGCTCTATTGGATAGTGAAATACCAACTGATGCTGTGATACTCTCAGACTCCTTAAGCATGATGCATAAAATAGAAAGATGCATGTCAAAAAAAGAGTGGGTCACATTACTCAACAACAAGTCATCAAGAGTATTACATGGGTATCTGCCCAGATCATGCAGGAGTCAGCGATGGAAGCGGCAGAATACCATATGCTCCACCTAAAAACAGATAGTACAGAATACGATTTCCTTTACTACTGCCCAAATGATAGACCATTGACACTAGACACAATCCCAGAAAAAAAACTTATGGTGTGTCTGACTTCAACAGCCACTCTCAGAGCTGGGGCTATGATAATATGGACAAGAGAGGTGAGGAACTTGAGAGCTGGTGAGATGAAAATAATCTCATACTTATTAACCAGCCAGCAGACTCTGCAACCTTCTACTCGATAGCATGGTACACCACCTCTACACCAGATCTGACATTCCACTCAGCAGTCCTTGAATGGAACATCACACATGTCATTGAGAAGCAGCTTGGAGGTAGTGACCACAGATCAGTATTTTTGGAAATACAAGCTTGAAGAGGTGAATACCTTCAAATACCTCGGATCCAGTATATGCAGTGATGGTATATGCAAAGCAGAACTAAAAATAAGGCTGGAGATGGCTTTAGCGTCCTTGTCAAGGCTAACTGTGATTTGGAAAAGCAACATCAGTGTTGGAGTGAAAATCAAACTGTATAGGTCGCTGGTGCTTTCTGTTGTGTTGTATGGTTGTGAGAGTTGGACACTCACTGCGGACATGGAGAGAAGATTACAGGCTTTCGAGTATAAATGCTACAGAAGAATTCTACGAATTTCCTATAGGGAACATAAGACCAATGTGTACGTAAGAAATAAAGTAGAGATGTGTGCAGGTGTCCAGGAGCCATTGCTTTCAATAGTGAAACGACGAAAACTAGCATGGTTCGGACAAGTAGGCACGATTCCTTGTAAAAAACAATACTGCAGGGAACTGTCGAGGGTGGAAGAAGCAGAGGAGGGCAAATAAAGACATGGACAGACAACATCAAGGAATGGACAGGGCTAGATATTTCCACACTCATCCGCATCGCTGAGGATAGAATTCGCTGGAGGACTCTGTGTGCTGAAGCATCTAATGTGGTACCCCTATGACCCTGAAGGGTTATGGGTTTATTGATTGATTTTTGGAAATCACAATGAATTTATCAAGGACAGCAGCACACTCACTAGGTGGAACCATAAGGGGGCAAAC
This sequence comes from Meghimatium bilineatum, assembly GCA_034231615.1. Lineage (NCBI taxonomy): Eukaryota > Metazoa > Mollusca > Gastropoda > Stylommatophora > Philomycidae > Meghimatium > Meghimatium bilineatum. The sequence goes on along the minus strand of CM067320.1, from coordinate 1,434,498 downwards.
TGGAAAATGTACCAGCATGTAACCAGTTTTCTAGCTAAGGACATAAACGTGGACAAAGACATCAATAGAGCAGTGAGTGAATGTAATAGAAAACTATATGCTGCTAGTAAAACCATACCCAGGGGGAGCACGCAAAAACTATGAATCCTATTGCAATGATGAACTGGCTAAGTATTATACAGTGTGTGTGCAGATTGGAGGATGTGCTACCTGGGGCGGAATAGAATCTGGCGCCCTTAAATTGTCCGACAGTCTTCAAAGTAATAATAACACTCAATAGAGAATGCAGGGAATGGTGTCCGACAGTGGTGGAGGTGCTTGCTCTGACGGGTGAATACTCCAGGGAAGGTGATATGATTATATATACAGATGGGTCGGTTGAGAAACACATCAGGAGTGCCTGGGCCTTCCTGGCTCAAAGGTGCAGGGAGACCATCAGAGAGGAAAGTGGTGTATTCACTCAGACAATGACAAGCAGCATGACAATGGAGATTTTGACAGTAACCAAAGATTTAAAATGGGTTCGCAGACTGTATGTATACTCAGTGACTCGATGAGCATGATTATGAATGTCCAGGCAGGGTACATTCGGGAACGGTGGCTGGATGCAGTGAATGGACATGCGAGACATTTTGAACGCACTATGGGAAAACACACATACAAATGACTGTATAAGTGACGATTACTCTTGTTTCATGACTAGAATAGGGAAGCTGGTTTGAAATGCAGTGTCGTTAGAAAGAAGCGGTTTCATGGGCGAGAAAGAATTATGGTCAATCAACAGCGTACTGGGACCGTCATCAATGTGAGATACACACAGGGAGAGATCCGAGCACATATGAACTTGTCCGGAGTGTAGTGACGATCCAACAACTAACTAACTGGCTAAGTTGCAAAATGAGATGGAAACATCTAGACAGCAGGCAGAACAGACCTAGCAAAGAACACCACAAAAAATATCAGCAAACAATGGCTAAATTTCACAGAGCCAAGTTACAAACCAGACAGAACAGCTGGAAAGAAAAAAACAGAATCGCTGAACCATGAAAGAGACGCTAAGAAATTATGGAAACTTGTAAAACAACTAAATGATGAAGGTACAGGGAGAAATACAAGGATCACACTTTATAAAAATAGAAACATTTTAACAGATAAACGCGCAAATAAAACGGTGACACCGCGCATTTCCATTCTCTGGACTACATTCTGCTGGAAATCTAGTAGGACCATGGTCCTGTTACAAGAGAGATCCAGTGAGAGTTTGAGAATGAACGCTACAGAAGAAGAAACAACAGGTAAACATGCAGCTGATTACTTTGCAAAAGACAATAACATCAAAGTTAGCCCAGACAAAGAGCAGGAGGTTCGAGACAAACCAGCAAGACATTGGACTCTGCGAACTTATACCAGAAGTCATGGAGGCACCTATCAATCACAACAAAAGAAATGGAGCATGCAATAACCAAATTGAAAATGTCCCCTGGAACTGATGGAGTGTCCATTGAAATGATTAGAAACCTGGGAAATGCAGCAAGAGCAAAGCTACTGCAGAAGCTCAATACAAGCTTGACCACAGGTAATGTACCACAGAAATGAAGGGAAGCAATAATCATACCACTCCTCAAATCAGGAAATGATGGCAACAGTCTCTAATTACAGTCCCATCAGCCTCACAAGCTGTCTATGCAAAACAATGGAACGCATTATCAATCTTAGGATGCAGTGGTACCTTGAAAGTGAAAACCTTCTGGTATCACAGCAAGCAGGTTTCAGACAGTGCTACTCTACTGAAGATTAGGCAACCTACCTCTCCCAAGAGATTGAGGATGCCTTCCAAGATAAGAAACTGGTACTAGCAGCATGGATAGAACTCAGGAAAGCATTTGACAAGGTTTGGAAAGAAGGACTCTAAAGAAATTGTGAGGTTAACTCAAGAATGTATAAATGGGTAAAAGCATATCTGCTTAATAGAGGAGCCAGGGTACAAATGGATGGTCACAAGAGCAAGAAAGTCCTGCGCCATGGAGTCCCCCACACTTAACATTGCAGTAAAAGTTTCAGAATTCATATTGAATGAATGTGTACTCACCACCACCAGCAATGGTTGCCTTGATCAAGGAGTCCAACTCCTCATCTCCTCGGATAGCAAGCTGTAAGTGACGTGGTGTGATACGTTTGACCTTCAAATCTTTACTGGCATTCCCAGCTAACTCTAAAACCTGTGATTGTCAGAATCCAGCAAAATTCTGTCATATAATGCAAGTCAACTACCCAACTACTGAATATCAATGTCTGTGTTCAATTTCAACATAAGATGTCAGAAAAAGAATGCTCACCCAGGTGACCTGGAAAGTCAAAACAAGTTTCATAAGCTCCGTTGCTACCATTCTGATTGTACTACTACTAGAATACAATCAGGTGTTCTGATTGTTTATTCTGTTTCATAAGCTCCGTTGTTACTATTCTGAAAACCTTAAAACACTGATTCTTTTGTTCTAAATTTCTGTAGATTAGCAGGATGTAACCTTAACAAAATGTGTTGTATCAAGGTTTACAGTTCAGCTGTGATATCTGCACCTTTAGAGCAAATACTTGTCCTACAATCAGGTTAGGCAGCTAAAAGACTCTGACATTGCTGTATGAGAAATCATCTGGATAGTGTTCAAATAATTTCTGGTGATGCTGCATTTCTAGTCCAACTCATTTACAGTGGAGAGTAAATAGAAAGTCACGGGTAGTTCAAATAACATTTTACAGTGGTCATTCCATGTGTGAGCAAGGACATTTGTGGCCAGATACAGTTTATTGGCATAACTACGGTATAAGTCTTCACTGTAACCTTTGTTCTAGTTTCGAGGTATGTCCTAACCTTTGTTGTGATTCGTCAAGCTTAAGTACTTAGATTATGATTAGGACTAGAAATAATATTTCTAATGTGTGCGCACACCTGATCGCTCAGCACAAATCAGTGAAATTTTTATTTTAATATGTATATTGGAAAAGAAACAGATTATGCATAAGTTTGTCTGTGTCTAGATTTGAACTCGGTGATTGTCAGGATGTGACGACACGGCAGACATTAATTTCATAGGCAATACACGGAAATCCGTGACGTCAGATAGTTAATAATGTAAACAGTGTACTATTTATAGCCCAGTGAAGACTTGTTCTGTAGTTTAATCAGCTTATTAGCCACCAACATGCTCGTCAAAATTCAAGAGTGAGTTTCAATGTTCAATTAGATAGATGCAACATACAAATATTTTATAATTATGACATCATTTATTGTGATGGATAAACACAAACAATAGGTCTAACAATCTACTACTGCACCAAAGTGAAACAAACAATATAGAAAGATACAATGATGTTCTGTCTACATTAAGTTTTAACATACACTGGGATGGCTGCTGGAACGGAGGGCGGAGCACTTATGGGAATGATCCGCGTGCTGTGAAGCAAGTGTCTAATCAAGAAATAACGTTCAAGTTTTTGAGAAAGTATGATGCAGCTATACAATAAAATTGTCGCCCAGAGGCTGTTGTGGGTGTAGAAGATAGGCCTACTGAGTGGCTACTGGTCAGAGAATAAAACAGTACTCCCTCCCCCAAACATTCCGGAAGTTGGTTTGTTTATATTTTGTAGAGACTTAGTAGACACTTAAGACACGATCTAAACTTCCATTCTTGTATTCTTATTTAATCTTAAGAACATACATTAAGGTAACGCACATTAACATTTTCTGGTGATAAAAACATACCTCTGCAGTTAGATATTCGAGAATTGCAGCACTGTACACAGCAGCAGTGGCGCCAACACGCCCGTGACTAGTCGTTCTTGTCTTCAAGTGTCGGTGAATACGTCCGACAGGAAACTGAAAATCGGATAAAATAAATGCATATATCCTGACAGTTTTTAAATAAAAGTCACAAGTATATTATGATCCATAATAGCTTAATCGTATAACATAATTACTCTTTAATTCTCACCTGAAGCCCAGCTCTTGCTGAACGTGAGACTGCTTTAGCCTTCGCCTTTCCAGAATCCTTTCCAGCTTTACCACCAGGCTAGGGAAAAACAATCAAATCACTGGATGAAAATATTGCTGAAACTGATCAATATATTAACAAAAACAATTTATAATTACATCGAACGAATCTCGGTATCCGATGGTAACTTCTGGTTATGATATTCGCGGATTTCCGTACCATCTTAGTAGATAATTTTCGTGCTCAAGTCGATTATCAAACGGACAAATTATTGTTCCGCCCAAGCCAAAGCGTCTTCTGTCAAAGAACCACGTGATCATATTGACCAATCAAGTGTTTATTACTCAAACTTACCGCGCGTTATGCATGGCTGTTAGTTATTGTTTCATCTAAGAACCGCCATTAAACACAATGAAGGCAAACAATTTCTGTGCTATATATTTTACCCCGCTTAATTAAATATGGCAGCTGATTTTGGCTTGACATCACTATGACTGAAGTATCACTGATTCGTTTGTTTTTATTCTCAGAAACTTCGAGCAAACTTAATTTTATTTACAATATGAACTGAATTAGACAAATCTACATAAACAAAATATGCCTTGAAATAGAAGGGCAGAAAAACCAAGCTAACAGTAAAATGATGTTCGAAACTGTACAACACCTAAGAGACAAGAAACGTCAACCATCATTAAAAGTGCTGAAAGATAAACACGGTAACGCACTAACGGAAGGAAACATATCTTATATAGATGGAAGAAATACTGCAGTTAGATGTACATTGACCCAAGTAACAGACACAAAAAAAACAAATCAATAAATGGATATGAAAAAGAGCCAGAACCTACAGAAGAAATGAGATTCACAATAGAAAGTTTAAAGAAAGGAAAAGCCACAGGCAACGATGGTTTAACAACAGAAATGATACACTCAGGGGGCTAGGAATCAATACACAAACTCTGCTGCAAAATATGGGAAAGCAGCACATGGCCGGAGGAATGGGAAAAAAAATCATTATATACAGGACCGGCCCTAACAATTGGGGGGGGGCAATGCAAAACGGATTGCGCGGGGCCTAGTCTGGGTAGAGAAGAGGATAATAAAATAAATTCTAATATGAATTTATGGGCCTATGAAGTGAGGGGCCCACTACTGTCGCATAGGTTGCAATGGCCTAAGACCGGCCCTGATTATATATAGGGGCCTACCTCTCCCCCAAAAGAGGCGGCTTCAGGTTTGCTCAAATGACTGAACTATAGCCCTTATAAATCAAGCAAGTGAACTAATGCTAAACATCATAGTGCAAATAATCAAACAGAAATTAGAGATGGAGATAAATGAAACACAGGCTGGTTTCAGATCGGGCAGAGGAACAAGAGATCACATCCTTAACATGAGACTGATCATAGAAAAGTGTAGGGAATTCTCATATAAATAACCAAATGGTCGGAGGGTGTCCGACAAAGTGGAGGGTGCCGCAGTAACCGAATGAACAAATAGTAAAGCAAAATTAATTAAACAGGTTACTAAAAACACTTACCTGGCCTATGAATAAAAAAATATATTTTAAAAAAGTATATATAAAAAAACATACAATAAAACAAAACAGGACAATTCTCCACGTATCGGCTCAAATGGAACCTTTTTCAAGAGACAAACAACAGTAAACACCACAATAATGAACAAAATAGATCACTTAGATTTCATCACGTCTCCATGACGCAGGAATGAAAACGCGCATCTAGTAAAAGAGAAAATGCGTGCATTCATTATAAACAAACTGTAAAGTGGGAAATTAGAGGCAATATAGATGTGGTTGGGGTGTTTATAATGAATGCAAGAATAATATAAGAAAAATGCCCCTTTTGTCACTTTATCAGACAGGCAGGTTTTAATAACATAGTCACAACAGACAAGACTGAAGGGAACAGAGACAGATGGGGACAACGTGAGAAAATATTAGTTTGACAACCTAGCAAGGCATGGAAACAACAACGATCCTGATAACAATACTGTGGACAGAGAGCCATGGTCGCCTACGCAAACCAGAATGGCATATGATAATGATTGATGAGTAATGATGAGGTTGTGTGGTGGTGGGGTGAGTGAGTTTGGGGAAGGAAGAATACAAGAAGAATCATCATTGGAAAACGCATGGAATGAATGTGAAACCAAATATAGACATAAACATTATATATATATATATATATATATATATGAACATGCATCCACATAAACACTTTCTCACATAAATAAAACAATAACATGAACATTCGCACACATAGAAAAATATACATATATTAATGTAAATATAACCGTTCGTTCACATAAAGATAATGCTATAACAACTGCATATGTATACATACAAATGTGTGGCCCAAAGTAATTGTGTGGATACATAGAACCATGTAAAACAAAATGCATATACAAATAACTATACATGTGTGGGCACCCATCGAAGAGACAACTGCAATAACACCGAGGAAATCAAAGTCTAAATATGTAAATTATTGAACAATAACAATATGGCATTCTAATGCACAATTGATGGACTAGAGAACAAAATAATCACATGTTGACATACACAAACGAAAGAGGACATAAAGGAAATATATAGATGTACGGCAAACACAAAAATAATTACTCACGAAAGTGTACAAAGACAAATAATTACAAGAATCAGTGCAATACGGGAGTAGAGGGTATAAAGAAAAGGTGGGTAACTCAAACAAAACGGTGATTAATGTTCATTCCGTGTGGTTGTAAGACTCCCATATGACATACTATTATATATTTATGTGAGCGCGTGTTTATGTTAATGCACGTATCTCCATTCTGTGTCAATATGTAAGCCTATTCTGGTGTGAGCCCTTTCCTATGTGTGGATACATTTACATGCCATTGCATTTTGTGTGGGTATCCTTCACACATCTGTGTCCATTTTGTTATATATTTATTTCTTAACTCTTGGTGTGTGTATACATTTCTATGTATGTTTAGGTGTGGTTGTATATATATATGTTTATGTCTATATTTGGTTTCACATTCATTCCATGCGTTTTCCAATGATGATTCTTCTTGTATCCTTCCTTCCCCAAACCCACTCACCCCACCACCACACAACCTCATCATTACTCATCAATCATTATCATATGCCATTCTGGTTTGCGTAGGCGACCATGGCTCTCTGTCCACAGTATTGTTATCAGGATCGTTGTTGTTTCCATGCCTTGCTAGGTTGTCAAACTAATATTTTCTCACGTTGTCCCCATCTGTCTCTGTTCCCTTCAGTCTTGCCTGTTGTGACTATGTTATTAAAACCTGCCTGTCTGATAAAGTGACAAAAGGGTCTTTTTCTTATCTTTTTCTTATATTATTCTTGCATTCATTATAAACACCCCAGCCACATCTATATTGCCTCTAATTTCCCACTTTACAGTTTGTTTATAATAAATGCACGCATTTTCTCTTTTACTAGATGCGCGTTTCCATTCCTGCGTCATGGAGACGTGGCTTGATGAAATCTAAGTGATCTATTTTGTTCATTATTGTGGTGTTTACTGTTGTTTGTCTCTTGAAAAAGGTTCCATTTGAGCCCATACGTGGAGAATTGTCCTGTTTTGTTTTATTGTATATTTTTTATATATATACTTTTTTATATATTTTTATTCATAGGCCAGGTAAGTGTTTTTAGTAACCTGTTTAATTAATTTTGCTTCACTATAGGGAATTCTCCGCTGACCTGCACGTGTGCTTCATAGATTACTCAAAAGCGTTCGACTGTGTCCAACACCAGAAACTATGGGATATAATGAACAGCATGGGTTTCCCAAGACATCTGATTCATCTAATAGAAAAACCTTACCAAGATCAAAAGGCTGCAGTGAAGTTAGAAGGCGATCCATCAGAGTGGTTTGAGGTACGGAGTGGAGTAAGGCAGGGATAAACATTTTCCTCATACCCAGAAAATATAACGAGGAATGTAAGAGAAGACATACACTACACTGACTACCACACTTTAAACATTGGTGGCTTCGAAATCCCTGAACTACACTACGCAGACGACACTGTGCTTCTTTTAAATGATATAAAGGCATGGGAACAACTAATCAAGAACACAAAGAAATACAGGGAATCACAAAACTTATATTTAAACTCGCAAAAACAAATCATGTGAACAGATATAACAACACAGCAACGAAAAATCAAAATAGACAATACCAAGATAGAATGTGTGGATAAAATCAAATATATAGGAGCAAACATCAACGGTGCAGGAGACTGCATGGCAGAAATAAGGAAGAGATTGACAATAACATATTGTAGAATAACACGGTTGAAAAACATATGGAAAAACAACAAAATAGAAACAAAATTGCTAATGCTAAGAATTTTAATTTTCCGGTTGCAATATACGGCTGTGAAACATGGACCCTGAGTAAAACAGCGGCAAAGAAGATCAACGCCTTTGAGCTGAAATGCTACAGGAAGATACTTAGAATATCATGGAAGGATAAAATCAGAAACTCAGATATTATAAACACACTGAATATTCCAGAGTGTTGGTTACTAAACACAATAACAAAAAGAAAACTACGCCTGTTTGGTCATATAAAGAGACATAACTGTTTAGAAAGACAAATAATGGAGGGAAGAGTACCTGGGTGGAGGAGTATTTTCTTTCCACCTTTATCTGCTCCTACTAATAGTTTCTCTCCACTGCTCATATATGCTCTGTGGCTTCTTTTTGTGCGTGCCTTTTCTCGTCTGTTCTTGCTATATTGTCCTCTTTCTCTCCATCTCTCTCTATCTCTCATCTGATCTCTCGTACCATCCTCTTTTGCTATCCCACACTGAATGTATACTAATACTTATTGTATGTGACCACTTTTGAGGTAAGTACCTTAATGTATCCTTATTTGTCTTATTTTACTTGCCACCTCATCGTACCTATTTTCACTCCTCACCTACTTCTGTGCACACACCCTCCTCCTCCCTACTATGCTGCTCCATCTTTGCTTCCTTCGCTATCTATTTGCTATCTCTCCTTTTCTCTCCTCCTTATCATAACCATGTGTATCTCCATGTAAGATTCGTTGTACTGTTCTTTCGTTTGTCCTGACGAAGGCGTTTTAGTCGAAACGTCGTCTGTCTATGTATCTCGTTGTTAGGTTGTTTTATTTTGGTAACACATCTACCTATTTTTGTTTATCTTGATATACACCACAAATATCAACGCACAATATTTAATCTGCGAACAACACATGTACAACTTAACAAACATCTACAAAGATTTACCGCAAACCATACACCATGGTTGTGAAACATGGACTCTAAGTAAAACAGTGGCAAAGAGGATCAACGCCTTCGAGCTGAAATGCTACAGGAAGATACTTCGAATATCATGGAAGGATAAAATCAGAAACTCAGATATTATAAACACATTGAATATTCCAGAGTGTTGGTTACTAAACACAATAACAAAAAGAAAACTACGCCTGTTTGGTCATATAAAGAGACATAACTGTTTAGAAAGACAAATAATGGAGGGAAGAGTACCTGGGTAGAGGAGAAAGGGCAGACCAAGAAGACGATGGACAGACGACATTAAAGATAACATGAATACATCGCTAGAAAATGCAAGCCACATCGCCCAAGACAGAGAGAGGTTCAGAGAGTTCATTGGGAAGACAACGTTCTGGAAGGAATACGTCACATGACACCATACACAATACTGCAACCAATGCAACAGATAAGGAGAGAAAACAGTAAACACCAGCTTATTGAATGCCCTAGCACTACAAGTCCTGTGAAAACAACTGTTACCACCAAACTTTTTCATCATCAACATCCTTTATACAGACACAACACAGCTGAAGAAGACATGCACCTACCACAACCTGGCACAGGGAAGAAAGAGTGAAAGCTCGCAACCGCGGGGATAGAATAAGTAAGTAAGTAACTCCCCTTCACCTTAAGTCAGTCTTATCTACGTAACCGGTCTACTTGAAACTATCATTTACTGACCGGCAAACTAGGGTTATATCATTTACTGACCGGCAAACTTGGGTTATATCATTTACTGACCGGCAAACTAGGGTTATATCATTTACTGACCGGCAAACTAGGGTTCATTTACTGACAGAAGGTAACAGTAAAGTACGGTTACATAATTTCAGTGTCCCAGTTGGTAGTTGGTTGTCGACTCTTCTAGTCTTTTCTAGTGAGGACACACATTCTCCCCTCTCCCCTGATCCCAACCATTTCTATCATTCTTTCAACAAAGTCGTCAAAAACACTGCACATCACAATTACAACTTAAAGCCAAAGCGAAAGGTTATGTTCGTCACCCACCTTTTTTTGTAAAACTGTGTCCTCGATATAATCAAGGTATGTTTGTGCCACTATCTAACATATTTTTCAACGTTTCGGTGCACATTTAAATAACGTTTTTAATGTAGACACAATATTAGCACATAGAAACATAGTAACATTAAAAAGCTCTGATGTCTCTGTAACTGGTTTGTTACGTTGTTATACTGGTGACCGACAACGTCAGTTATTCGAATATTGTCTCTTTTGTCACATGGAAGTCTTACAACCACTCTTCATGAACATTAATCACCGATTCATTTTATTCACCCACTTCTTCTTTATAGCCTCTACTCCCGCATTGTACTGATCCTTGCAATTGTTTGTCTTTGAACACGTTCATTAGTAATTATTTTTCTGTTTGTCAAACTTCTTTATATTTGTGTCATGTCTTTTTTGGTTTATATATGTCAAAATGCGATTATTTTGTACGCGTCCATCAATTTTGCATTATTATACCTTATTGTTACAATTTTGTTCAATCATTTACATATCATGAACTGTATTTCCTCAATCTGTTATTGCAAATTTCTCACTGATGGGTGCCTGCACATGTATATGTATTTGTATACACATTTTGTTTTACATGGTTCTAGTTATCCATACAATTACTTTAGATCACACATTTGTATGTGTACATATGCATGTGTTATAGCATTGCACGTGAATATCTTCATGGTAACGAACGTTTATGGTAATACATTTATATATCTCTATTTGTGCGAATGTCCATGTTATTGCTTTTATTTGAGAAAATGTTTATATGAATGCATATATATATATATGAGTGTTTGCATATATTATTGCACGTATATTCATTATGTGTCATTATGTACGCATATTCTTGTGTGAGCCCTTACTAGAGCGTGGTACATTTACTTGCTTGTGCATTTTGTGTGGGTATGTATAATGATTGTGTGCGTATGTATATCTATGTCTATATTTGGTTGCATATCTATTCCATTCGCTGTCAAATGCTGTTCCTTCCTGTATATTTCTATAGTCTCTACTTTTAGTGGTAGCCCACAGCGACCATTTTCTTACTCTTTCCTTCCCTTAATCCCCCCACCCACCCCCACCCCTGCCCTTACCACTTCGGCATTAAGCAACAATAGTGCTCAAATATATGCCCACATATTGAAAACATGTATTTTCTCTTTTACTGGACATGCGTTTAACAACCGGTACTGGGTAATGTTTCTGCGTAGGAAAAACATTACCTGGTCAACTCAGCTATCAATTTTGTGTGGTTTTGCTTAAACGTTATTAGTTTCTTGAAAAAGGTCCCATTTGGACCGATACGTCGAAGATTGTCCTGTTTTGTTTTATTGTATGTCTTTTTATATGCTTTTTTATCTATTTTATTTAGAGTTAGGTTTTTCTAGTAACCTGTTTTATTTTGTATTACCAACATTAAAGAGCGCAGCTACCAGAGGTTCTAGTGCAAGGAAATCGGATTCGCATGTACACAACTGTCCTACAATCACAGAATAACATTAATGATTGAATGGGAGATAAGAAAACGTGCTTTGCAGGGTTTATGTTAATATCGATTATGTCCCTTACGCCATGTGCTACGCCTGAGTGAGTGTATGTGTGTGCGCTAAATTGCCAACCGCTGTGTCAAAGAAAATTAACCTCTAGTCGAAAAAAAAACAACATTCAGATTTTTGGAAAGACACTAAAGAAAAAGCACTCACATTTTTAGAATGGCACTAAAGATAAAGCACTAACATTATATGGAAAGGCACTCAAGGAAGAACACGATAGTATGTAATAATTGCATCGAAACTGTAATCCTTCAGACGAAACTCTTGGAACATGGTAACACATTTGTGCTAATCACTGCTAGCACAGATGATAGTTGGTTGTTGATCCTGCACTCCATGAGCTCATGCTCTTTGACCCAATGCCATTGTGTGATATATGCATGTGTTTGTCAGCTGTTATTTTGTTCCATATAATGTGTTCTATTTATCTGGCCATGGAGGGAGAAGCATTGTCCTGGTGTTATGCAGCGCTGGACATTCAAACAGATTTTACACAGATGCTAAAACAGAAACATCGACGTTCCGACTAAAATATCTTTATCAAGAACACAGCATAACATACGAAGTGTAAGAAACGACACTGTCTACGTTCACATAATAGCTGCAGGACAAGATCAAGTTCACATAATACTTGCTGGATAGGATCGCGTTCACATAATAGCTGCTTAACTGGTTGTTGTATCGTTGTTCTGTAGTGAGATGAACCATACTTGTGTATTAAATTTTCAACAGAATTTATTCCAAGGCCATCAATTTGTTGTTATAGGAATTCAATAATATAGTCAGAGAGTTTTGTGTTCAGTTAGTTTCATGGGATTCTCATGATCCTGTCAGGAGTGATTGCCAAAAATCATGTTTGACCTTGACCTCTTTCATGACCTCTAGAATAATGAGGTGAGTACACTTCAGGTAACCACGAGAAGTTAATGACCAGGTGGAAACAGTCGATAGGTTGAATGATGTCAAATCAGCGAATACCTTTTATAAAAGTTACTCAAAAAAAAGTTGCGTGTATTTTTTTAACAGTATGTAGATGATCTAGCGCTGGGACATCTAAAGCGTAGTAGATTTGTTCATGATTTTTTTTAAAAACAACAACACATAGTCCATGCCGTGTGGTGTTGGTTATCATGTCTTTCTGCTGCCTTCTATTTCGTGTGCTGTCAATCATTTCCGATACCGATGTTCTCCGACGCCAGAATGTTAGATTGTCAAATCATCTTCTCTCGTGCTCTTGCCCTTCCCCTCTTTCTCTTTAAATTTGCATGTTGTCATGACAATCGATAATAAGTAGGTCCGAGGTAACACTTGATAGCAATAGTTACTGAGACAACCGTGTACAGGAAAGACTAAATCAACGTTTCAACCATAAGGTCTTTATTTCTTCGCACGCTCTAAGTCAGTCTGTGTGTACTCTGTAAAACTTACCTAACGTGCGTTATACGTAATTGTTGTTACAATGTGCCACATCTTTCCTCTTCTCGTGATGTGTCTAAAAATGTGGTCTGTTTCTTTCCGATGCTGGTAAGCAGTTCTCATTTTGAATTAACTTCTTTCAAGATATCTTCATTACGCTTTTTTGTCCATGGTGTTCTTACCATTCTTCTGTAAAACCACATCTCTTCTGTCTCAATATAATTTTTCACAATTCTGCTGATTGTCCAGGATTCACTTCCATACATAAGAATTGGTTGTATATAACTTCTAAGAACTCTCTTTCTCACTTCAACTGACAGAGATATTAAATTACATAGGATGGTCTCCATCTTTTGAAATGTTGCCTCTGCCTGGGCAATTCTACATTTGACTTCTTTAATACATCATCCATCTGATGTTATTAATGTACCCAAATATTGGAATACGTTGACTTGCTTCAGACTGATCCCATCTACTTGCTTCAGACAGATCCCATCTACTTGCTTCAGACAGATCCCATCTACTTCCTTCAAACAGATCCCATCTACTTTGATGGTACATTCTGGAGGACATTTATTCTATGATATTACCATTACTTCAGTTTTTCCAGTCTAAGTTTTGACTTTCTCCTGCAATGATGTTCATCATTTCTTGTAACTGCATTACATTTTTGGCTTACAAAAGTGCATCATCAGCGTATCGTAGCTTGTATCGTAGCTTGTATCGTAATATCGTAGCTTGTATCGCAGCTTGTATCGCAGCTTGTATCGCAGCTTGTATCGTAATATCGCAGCTTGTATCGCAGCTTGTATCGTAGCTTGTATCGCAGCTTGTATCGCAGCTTGTATCATAATATCGCAGCTTGTATCGCAGCTTGTATCGTAATATCGCAGCTTGTATCGCAGCTTGTATCGTAATATCGTAGCTTGTATCGCAGCTTGTATCGTAATATCGCAGCTTGTATCGCAGCTTGTATCGTAATATCGCAGCTTGTATCGCAGCTTGTATCGTAATATCGCAGCTTGTATCGCAGCTTGTATCATAATATCGTAGCTTGTATCGCAGCTTGTATCGCAGCTTGTATCGCAGCTTGTATCGTAATATCGCAGCTTGTATCGCAGCTTGTATCGTAGCTTGTATCGCAGCTTGTATCGTAATATCGTAGCTTGTATCGTAATATCGCAGCTTGTATCGCAGCTTGTATCGTAATATCGTAGCTTGTATCGCAGCTTGTATCGTAATATCGCAGCTTGTATCGCAGCTTGTATCGTAATATCGCAGCTTGTATCGCAGCTTGTATCGCAGCTTGTATCGCAGCTTGTATCGCAGCTTGTATCGCAGCTTGTATCGTAGCTTGTATCGCAGCTTGTATCGTAATATCGTAGCTTGTATCGTAATATCGTAGCTTGTATCGCAGCTTGTATCGTAATATCGCAGCTTGTATCGCAGCTTGTATCGTAATATCGTAGCTTGTATCGCAGCTTGTATCGTAATATCGTAGCTTGTATCGCAGCTTGTATCGTAATATCGCAGCTTGTATCGCAGCTTGTATCGTAATATCGCAGCTTGTATCGCAGCTTGTATCGTAATATCGTAGCTTGTATCGCAGCTTGTATCGCAGCTTGTATCGCAGCTTGTATCGTAATATCGCAGCTTGTATCGCAGCTTGTATCGTAGCTTGTATCGCAGCTTGTATCGCAGCTTGTATCATAATATCGCAGCTTGTATCGTAGCTTGTATCATAATATCGCAGCTTGTATCGCAGCTTGTATCGTAATATCGCAGCTTGTATCGCAGCTTGTATCGTAATATCGCAGCTTGTATCGCAGCTTGTATCGTAGCTTGTATCGCAGCTTGTATCGTAATATCGCAGCTTGTATCGCAGCTTGTATCGTAGCTTGTATCGCAGCTTGTATCGCAGCTTGTATCGCAGATTGTATCGCAGCTTGTATCGCAGATTGTATCGCAGCTTGTATCGCAGATTGTATCGCAGCTTGTATCGTAATATCGTAGCTTGTATCGCAGCTTGTATCGTAATATCGCAGCTTGTATCGCAGCTTGTATCGTAGCTTGTATCGCAGCTTGTATCGCAGCTTGTATCGCAGATTGTATCGCAGCTTGTATCGCAGATTGTATCGTAGCTTGTATCGCAGATTGTATCGCAGCTTGTATCGTAATATCGTAGCTTGTATCGCAGCTTGTATCGTAGCTTGTATCGTAATATCGTAGCTTGTATCGCAGCTTGTATCGTAATATCGTAGCTTGTATCGTAGCTTGTATCGCAGCTTGTATCGTAGCTTGTATCGTAGCTTGTATCGCAGTATTGCAGGTTGCTTATATTATGCCCTCAAACTCATATTTATGGCATATCTTGTATGGACCTCATTAATAATTCTCTGTATAAATTGAACAGATTCCAAGGATGCAATCGTCTTTCTTTTTTTATCGATGGATACCCCTTTATACTGTGCAGCGTCAGGGATAGAATAGTTCTCTGGAAATGGCCTATTTGTGTGCCTCATATGTATTTGTTTTCGTGGACTCTTTTATTGCTGTAATCCATCGTTTGTAAAGTCTGCCCTTGGCTTTGTATCCATCGTGTCTATATAGTAATACTTTTTTAGGAACGCTGTCTGATGGTAGTCTGGAAGCATGTGAAAACCATTTAACATGTTGTCTTCTGATGTAATCCAGGATTGACGTTGTCTTTGTTAGTCTTCTGATGTAATCCAGGATTGACGTTGTGTTTGTTAGTCTTCTGATGCTTTCAATGAGACACTATCAAGCAGAAATGCTCATATAATCATTACCACATTTACCTGAAACTCCTAAATTTGACTACTTAACGAAATAATTAAAATAAAAAAAGTAAATGTATTTTAAAACGAACCAAACAGCACTAAACATTTTTTTTCCCAGAAAGTCATAAAAATAGTTGCTCGTATAATTTCCTAATTTCTTGCACCATAATATTTGACCAAAAAAAAACCCCACCAGATTTGGTGAAAAAAGCCGCAACCAAAATTACATCTATATGTGTGTGAGTATGATTGCGTACTCTGTAAAATACCGTTACAGGGAAGCAAAATATTGCAGACGCAAACATGTATGTCAGTGTGTATATATATATTTGTGTGCTGAATGTGCATCTATATGTATGTGTGTATGTGTGTAAGCGTGCACATAGTGACGACATACAAGATAAACCAATGTGATGTTACTAAAAGTCTAGCTTCAGGGCAAGTAACTGACATCGCCATCTGCAAATATCTCTTTGTTTATAAGAGAGCTAATGGAACCGTGTGCTGCAGATGTCTGATGTGATATATGGACTGCAATTCACGTCTTGTGGTCGTAATCTTCTACTTCTGCGTTGGTTCTCAAACTCCTGAAAATTAGCAGATTGTAGGCATGAGAACGGAATGTGATGTGTCATTATATACAGCTTAACTGCACATCTACACCTTTTGTCCTAACACATCCGATTTCCGCATGACTTTTGTACTGTTGTACCTTGGACTGTTGATGTCTGATGTAAAATATGGATTATCATCCACGCCTAGTGGTTAAACGTTGGACTGCGACTGTTGGTGTCTGATGTAATCCATGCCTATAGAGTATAGCATCTAGAAGATTTGAAAATAGAAATATATAGTATTTAGGGGTATAAATGCAGAAAATATATAGTATTTAAGGGTTTAAAAAATGAGGACAGAAAAAATTTCTGACATACATTATTGATTGCACAAATTAAGACAGAAACTAGATTATTAAATGTAAGAATTAAGACAGAAAATAGATAATTGATTGTAAGAATTAAGACAGAAAATAGATAATTGATTGTAAGAATTAAGAGATAAACTAGATTATTTATTGCAAAGACGAAAACAGAAACTAGATTATCTACTGTAAGTACTAAGATAGAAAATATATTATTAATTGTAAAATCCAAGACAGAACATAGTTAAATTGCCTGGAAGAATATATCGATAAGAAACTAATCAAATAAAACCACTGACTTACTCATTTACTAGCGAACTTACTGATTGACTAGCTTAACTGATTGACATGCTAACTTATTGACTGATTGAATTACTAAATGACTAATTGATTGGCTTATTTACTGACCAACTGACTATCCAACTAATTCACAGAGTCGATAACTGATTTTCAGATTCACTGTCTTACTGACTCCCCGAATAACACTGATCAATAAAGTGATTGACTTATTGACTAATTGACTTACTGATCGGCTAATTAACTTACTTATCAACTTGCTGACTGAGTAACGTATTGACTGACTGACTAAGTGATTGATTTGCTTACTGTCCGACTGACTGGCTTACTGAAAGTCTGGCTTACTGATCAATTGACTGACTTCTAAATAACTGACCTACTCACTTATTATTAACAAACTGACCCACTGACTGGCTAACTGATGCCTGACTTAATGATTGACTGCTGGAGTAGCTGACTACATGAAGTCATCTAGTGGGTGCACAGCTCGTGTTCTTGTCACACATGACTGACGCGAGCTGACAGACTAAGAAATAACTCCATCTATCTGTCTGAACCAGTGTCCCTCATCATGTGTCAGCAATTATCGCAGCATCTGTTTCTAAAACACAATATGGAACACATGATATCCTGTTGGAATGGACTCGTTGCGCAAATCTACACTTAATAAACACACAGTTCTGTTGTGAATTTCCGGGTTCTGTGTGAATAGTATAACCTGGTTTCCTGATGACACAACCAGACTGGAATAGATATTTATTTGGTCCTGATGTTGGGACTCGAATTTTTTTCTATAAAACAGGAAACGTTGGCCAAGTACCTGAGCAATAGCATGCTGCGAGAATGTTGAAGGATAAACAATAAATGTCGAAGATATTTGTGGTATAGTTTGTATACTTTCATGTGAATTGTGACCTGTCTATGTGTGTATACCTTCATGTGAACTGTCACCTGTTTATGTGTGTATACCTTCATGTGAACTGTCAGCTGTTTATGTGTGTATATCTTCATGTGAACTACCACCTGTTTATGTGCTTATACCTTCATGTGAACATCGTCCTGTTATGTGAGTGTACCTTCATTATGAACTACCGCCTGTTTATGTGTGTATACCTTCATGTGAGAAGCCACCTGTTTATGTGTGTATACCTTCATGTGATAAGCCACCTGTTTATGTGTGTATACCTTCATGTGAGAAGCCACCTGTTTATGTGTATATATAGACAGTTCTGTCAGTGTGGTATCCAGAGCCAGCATTATATTTCAGGATGAAAAGAAAAGGGCAAAAGTCATCTTTCAGACATGTTGTAAACAGTGATTACGGAGTTAGATGATAGACTGACAAACCTGTGAAAAAATCATCGTCACAGCTTGTCCCAATTTCTTACTGATGTCTTCAATAAAATAATCCTGATGGATGATAGAGAGATGTGTATCAGCGGACATTGCACTTTTATCCTGTTGTGTCCGACTCCTAGGTAACTGTCAATGCTTGATGTCCTGCTACTTTCAGGACGTGGTAATCCTGTGATACTCGTGTGTGTATATACATGTCAGCTGTTTATGTGTGTGTATGTATATGCATGTCATCTGTTTATGTGTGTATATACATGTCCGAAGTTTATGTGTGTATATATTCATGTCAGCTGTTTATGTGTGTATATACATGTCATCTGTTTATGTGTGTATATACATGTCATCTGTTTATGTGTGTGTATATACATGTCAGCTGTTTATGTGTGTGTATATATACATGTCAGATGTTTATATGTGTATATACATGTCAGCTGTTTATGTGTGTATATACATGTCAGATGTTTATGTGTGTGTATATATATACATGTCAGCAGTTTATGTGTGTGTATACATGTCATCTGTTTATGTGTGCATATACATGTCCGAAGTTTATGTGTGTATATATTCATGTCAGCTGTTTATGTGTGTATATACATGTCATCTGTTTATGTGTGTGTATACATGTCATCTGTTTATGTGTGTGTATATACATGTCATCTGTTTATGTGTGTGTATATACATGTCATCTGTTTATGTGTGTGTATAGACTACATGTTAGCCATGTAAAAACTGACTGTCCTCGCTTGATTTAGTGGTTCTAGTCTGTCCCTATTTTGATAAAGACCGCTCTGGTGGACATGTTGATCCTGTATTGTTGCACGTAAACCTGCCATTTAACCCCGATATTTATGCTATATTTATGCTATATTTCTGCTATATTTCTGCTATATTTGTGCTATATTTATGCTATATTTGTGCTATATTTATGCTATATTTATGCTATATTTACATACTAATTGGTGCAGAATTTTACTGCAGTATTCTGATTACTCAATTTTCACTTCTATTATTCACACACTCCTTCTTCTCTCTCTCTCTCCCTCTCTCTTTCTCTCAATCTTTTCTTCTCCCAGTGTATCTCTCTCTCTCTCTTTTCTTTCTGCTTGTGCCTGTTCCTTCACGCTGCATTTATCACACCACCTCCTCCTACTTCATCTATCTCTCCTTCACGCCACGTCACCTCACATTAACATCTCCTTCTCTCCCATTCTACCTATACTTCTATCCTCCCACCACTTATTTCTCCCAGAAAGATAGAATCTCCAGAAAATTCCTAGACAAAGAAGTGAGTCTTACTTTATACCAAGTCCTTACAACAGGCCCACGTGACCTAGTCTTCTAAAATACATATTGAGAGAAATGACAGACCAAGAGGCGGCACAACCAGAGATGAACCATTGCTCGTGATAATGAAAAGTAGACAGCTGTGTAAGCCAACTCTTCAGGTGAAAACAACACAAACTCAGGTAATCATGTTTCCACTCACAAACTCAGCACGCGAATGTTTAGCCATTTTTTTCAGGTATAATTTCCCCCTTGAGATCAGCTCCTAGGACCTCCATTATTTCTGGCTCGCCAGGAACTCACAAACGGTTTTTGAACGCATATTATCTCCTTTGCTCACATTCACGAAGGTAGATGCTTAACCAAGCATAACTTCGGATTCCAGTTTTTATGAACGGCCAGGATATGAAAAATATCGTAGGAAAAAACTACATTTTTTTTGCTCCACTGGTTTGCAGAGGTTTTCACCCCTGGACTTTGCTCTACTGGTTTGTCAGAGGTTTTCATCCATGGACTTTGCTACACTGGTTTGTTAGAGATTTTCAGCCCTGGACTTTGCTCCACTGGGTTGTCAGAGATTTTCAGCCCTGGACTTTGCTTCACTGGTTTGTCAGAGGTTTTCAGCCCTGGACTTTGCTCCACTGGTTTGTCAGAGGTTTTCAGCCGTGGACTTTGCTCCACTGGTTTGTCAGAGATTTTCATCCCTGGACTTTGTTCCACTAGTGTGTCAGAGGTTTTCAGCCCTAGACTTTGGTCACATTTCTCTTACCAACAATCTCACCTCTAGCTCACTGTCGAAGGTTTCACATTAGTAGATTTGTCCATATTTCACCAATCAACTCTCACCACTAGATCATAGTGCGTTGCAGAGCCCGAAAGGGAAATCAAGAATACTAACACTGTTACCTTCCATACATGTCGTAATGAGGGGGTTCGTATAAAAGTGGGGTTCGTAATGAGGGGGTTCGTAATGAGGGGATTAAGAATGAGTTGGAATTGGCTGTCCCATCCTATAGAGGGCCAAAATGACCCACAAGTCATACTGATATCGGATGTGTCAGACTCTCAGACACAGTCATCATAACCAAGCTGTAAACCTTTACACATTTTATTCCCTGGACTAATATTCCCCGGACTGCTAATCTGCACAAGTTTAAACACGAATATGCAGACCAAAGAGAAAAAGTTGATGATAAACTCCTATTTCTCTGTGACGAGTTCCATCAACAATCTTTGTTTCATCTCAATAGAAATCCAAGTCAGTCATGGACAACCTTTTTTGTGGGGGGGGGGGGTCCACGGACCAAATATTGCGTATACAACAGCGATCCATCTCCATAATTCATGGACTTAGTGATTCATGAACTTAATGATTCATCGACTTAATGATTCATGAACTTAGTGATTCATGAACTTAGTGATTCATGAACTTAGTGATTCATGAACTTAGTGATTCATGAACTTAGTGATTCATGAACTTAGTGATTCATGAACTTAGTGATTCATGAACTTAATGATTCATGAACTTAGTGATTCATGAACTTAGTGATTCATGAACTTAGTGATTCATGAACTTAGTGATTCATGAACTTAGTGATTCATGAACTTAGTGATTCATGAACTTAGTGATTCATGAACTTAATGATTCATGAACTTAGTGATTCATGAACTTAGTGATTCATGAACTTAGTGATTCATGAACTTAATGATTCATGAACTTAGTGACTCATGGACTAAATGATGATTTCTTTTCCTGTGGGATATCCTATCCGCTAAAAGGCTACGAAATCTTTAATAAATCTTACGGGACAGTAAAATATTTTGGTGGCACCTTTCACATCTCATGGGTGACATATAGGCGATAGTGTGACTATTCTATGCCTCACATTTTGTCCATTATACCTGTGGTAGAAGATTAAAATTTTGTTAAGCGTAGTGCCAGATCTTCTCATAATCTTCAAGTGGTCAAGTTCGGCTCTAAAACATGTTATGACAAACGTGTTTAGAACAGTGTGGGGAATCTCAGTCATCAGCATAGATTAGTACCTGCCTGATAAGGCAGAGCACATTCAGTCTGTCCTCATCCAACAGTCTATATATAGTACTCTTGTACCTTACACCTGCAAACTGGCATCAACTACCCGTCTACAGTACACCAACAGGGTATCATCAATCATACATCTGCCGCACTCTAACACCTTACACACCAGGCTGTCATCAACCAAGTGTATACAAGGATCGTCAAGGCAAGAAACACTTTCGGCAGATTGTACACAAATGTTTGGCGTAGAAATGGCATAAAAAGCTGAATGATTACAGAGCAGTGGTGCTTCCAGTGCTGTTATACGCTAGTGAAACATGGACTGTGTATAGACGTCACGTGGGAAAACTCAATGACTTTCACACAACTTGTCTCAGGAAAGTTATGAACATCAGATGGCAAGACAAGATTCTAGATATCACTGTCATTGACATAGCTGGTATCCCCATTCATTCATTCATTTTCCTTTTGCGCTGAAGTTAGCGCATAGGGCAGAGGTCAGATCTCTCAAATTCTGTCTGTTCAAAGCTATTCTGTGCAGTTCTTGTATTCCAAACATTGACACGATCCTTATGCGGACACAGATTCGCTGGGCAGGTCATTTGGTATGTATGCCAGACTATCGACCGCCAAAGATACTTCTCTATGGTGAGCTGGAGAAGGGTATACGATCTCAAAGTGGCCAAAAGAATCGCTACAAGGACTCAAAGACCTCACTGAAAGCCTTTGAACTAGACCAAGATACATGGGAAGAACTTGCACAAAATATATCTAAATGGCGTTCTAAAATAAAAAATAGATCTACATGGCGTTCTACAATCAAAAAGAGCGCATTATCTTGTGAAAAGAGAAGAAATGCAGCAGCTCAACAGCGGAGAGCAGCTAGAAAGTCACGGTTAGACCATAATCCGTTTACTGTGGTCATTCCATACCTGAATTGTCCAAGGACATTTACAGCTCGAATAGAGCTCATTAGCCATCTACGAACTATTAGGCATGGACATAATTCTAACTGAATTTTCAAAAGTGCATATTAAAAAAATGGTCACCATCATTTATGATGGACGAATACGCATCATCAACCTATCATCTACTGTACTCTTGTCCGTTATACCTGCATTGATTTTATAGTTAATTTTCTGCTTCCTCGGATCATTTTTTTAGTCTGTTCATTTTTGTAGGTGCTTTGCCAACTCTGAAGCCTAATTTTTGATCCAGTAATAATTTATTGTTGACTGAGGATTCTAGATATGTAACTTGATCAACAATCTCTAGTTATCACTATTGTTGACAATCTTGCTGTGATATGCTGGCAGCCTATGTTATAATTTACATTATATTTGTGCTGATTGTTAGTACAAACCCACTGCATGCTTCAGAAAAGGCAGCTAAATTTGCTTCATTATTGCTTGTAAGATTGCTCCAGTAGGCCATATTCATAATTATTTTGAGAAATGTCTGCACTGATCACCACTATTGATATATAATTTCTGCAGTGCTTCAAATTGCTCTTCTTCAGAAGTGGTAATCAGATATTCATTTCTCCAGTATATTCTTGGGCATATTTCCTTTCGTCAGATCCACACACAGATGGTGCGATAGACGTGGATACTGGGTTCTCCTGTTACAAAATTCGCTTCAATAACTAGATTATTTCTAGCAGTACAAAAATCTAACTTGAAGAATGTCGAGGAAAAGCGAATGCTATAGAAATGCTCCAGCAATACTGTCTGACATCAACCTTACGAACAGACTTAGCGTAGCAAGAGATTACATTCTCTAAGACGTTCCACGGCAGACGTGACTAAATGAGATAGTTATACAGATTACAACAGGAAGATTGTATGACGTAACTGTTGCCTGACAGGCACGATAGAATGCACCGATCAATCATTCTGCGATAGTGTATGCCCCTTGCTTCTCACTTTTCTGCGCATGTCAGGTCTTTCTTCTTCCTGGCTATCACTTCCATGCGCATGTCAAGTGCATCTGCTTCCTAGATTTCCTTCTAACTGAAAAGGACATTTCTTGCGCGCTTTCTTTTGCATTTTACTGTGAGGCTGCGATAGTTGCGCCTCAAGTTACAATTCATATATTTTCTAAATATACGAGTTTTTGAGAAAAGAATTTCCATTCTGGTTAACAAGACTAAATGATTGCCCTGTTTCTAAGGCTGGCATGTCAAGGTTGATGTTGTTCTTTGTGAACTCTTATTTGTTGTCCTTGAATCAATGTTCGTATTGTGTTCTGCAAACTGTAATGTTTTGGAGTTTATAACATCATGAACATGGTCGTACAAGTTGCTTTTAAAATGTTAAAAAGTCACCAGCCTGATAATTATGTGATTAAATACATCACATCTAGCAGTTCACTCGACAATGAAAGTAATATTGTATGTCAATGAGAAAACATCACTTCAACAGGTGGTAGATCCATTTCTCAACAACAGAACAACATCTCAACAGCTGGTAGATTGATCTCTCAACAACAGAACAGTATCTCAACAGACAACTAGTAGATTTATCTTTCAACAGCAAAATACCACATCAAAAGCTAGTTTCCGCCATGTTTTCCAAGTTTTTGGATTCTATGTGGAAACATTTAATTGAGAATTTGCAAATGTCTTTATACTTCAACATTTCTACCGCGCGGGTTCGATGGCCTTCAGGCAGTTTTCCGAAAATTATTAGTTCTGGGAGGCGGTAGTTTTGTATTCTGCAGACGTGACCTAGCCAACGTAATATATTTATATTGAGTGTTTCCATAACAGATGGTTGCTGAGTGCTGCGCATCACTTCCATGTTTATGATTTTATCGTGTCATTTAATGTTTAATATCAGTGCCATAGTGTACTCAACACACATGTTTGATATATCTATATCTTTGTTTTCAGTTTTACCTTATGGTTTTTACAACCTCGATTTGACAGTCCACCAAACGTGGTAGCTGCTTTCCTATACGTACATTTATTTCTTTTACCAGGGAAAGGATGGATGTAATTGTAGATTCTAGGTAGCAAAAGTTGTCGACTTTCTTTATATGGGTGTTGTTTAAGGTGATGTTTATTGGTGCTGTAGATCCCTGATACATTACCACTGTTTTAGTAGTGTTTATTGTCATAGAAAATAGCTCGCAGGCCTTTGTCATGTTGTCAATTTTGGACTGCAAGGTGGACTCACTGTGTGCCACTAGTTTTGTCAATAGATACATAGGTAGAATCCATATACATCACACGCTACATTTGATAATGCTAAAGAGGGTCCATCTTGGATGAACTGTGTGTTGTTGTGCTTCTTTCGTTACTCCATGTTTTCCCGTGAAGAAGTGCAGGGAGGCTTTCTATGGGGCTGTGAAAATAAAGGCCGCTTTGCCATAGCAGATGTCGCGATATGTACAGGAAGGATTTTTATTGTACCTCCGACAGAAAAATCCTGTCCCAACCGTGGATTGAACCCGGAACCTCAAGGGCCTAGTAGACCATGTTGTGCTTATGCCTGATAAATTCCACACAAAAACAGCTCATTTTCGATGAATTATTTTATAGATAAACGATTTCATGGTGGACAGAAGAATCGCTTCAAACGACTGACTGGTGGACAGAAGACACGCTTGAAGACATAATGTGAAACACTCAGTCACAAATGATGGTACACGTGAATCGTCATCAAGGCTGTCTCCGCAACAAAGGTTGACTACAATGGACCTCCAACATCTTCTATCTTTTGCTTTGGTAGTGCACTGTGCTAGGCTGTAACCTGTCCATCTCGTGATGACCCTAACCCAATTGTATCTCTGTTTACCTCTTGCTTGCCTTCCCTCGACTCTATCCCCAGATAAGGTCTTCAACAATGTGTTATATCGTTTAATATATCCAAAATACTTTATTTGTTTGATATCTATTTCCTTTAATTGTTCTTTTGTCAAAAACTGTGTTAGAACCTCAGTGTTCGTTTTCTTCTATATTCGTGATGTTCTTCCTATTTTTCTACATATCCACACCTCAGATGCATTAATTCTGTCTACTGGCTGTCTGTTCATTGACCGTGTCTCGGAAACATACAGATGTGAAACACAAGTTAAAATGAGAATATGAATGGCTAAAAGTACCTTCAATGACATGTGAAAAATATTGACATCTAAACAAATTACAAACAAGTTAAAATGTGAATATGAATGGCTAAAAGTACCTTCAATGACATGTGAAAAATATTGACATCTAAACAAATTACAAACAAGTTAAAAATGTGAATTATAAAATATTACATCTATATTCTATTCTACAGTAATGTATGACTCAGAAACATGGACAATCAAGAAACATCCAAAAGATAGAAGCAACACGTTTGACACGTGGGAATGCAGGCAAATAGGAAGAGCTTCATGGACAGAGAAGACAACGAACAAGGAAGATATGATAAAATTGTGACATGCTTATGAGAAATTCAGATCCAAACAAATCAAGTATTTTGGACATATTAGAAGACATGACATCTTGTTGACGATCTTACTCGGGGTAGAGTCGAGGGAAGGCACGCAAAATGTAGGCAGACGATACAAGTGGGAGGGAAACATGAAATTGGCATGATATTGTCTATCAGAGAGCATCACCAAGGCAAGAAACAAGGGATGTCGGATGTCAGTTGCAACCCACCTTCGATATGGAGACGGCATTTTCTGATGAAATTGATTTGGTGAGAACATCTCTCTCTGTCTCTCTCTCCCTCTCTCTCTGTCTCTCTCTCCCTCTCTCGGTCTCTCTCTCTCTCTCTCTCCTCTTTCAGTGCCTCTGAACTCATCTCGCACAATGTGCTATAACCAGAGATATATATATATATCACCAGATCTGAGAAAGCGTGATGACAGTTTCTGCCTTTTCTTGATAATAAACTTGCACTGTTTGCTCATTTCCTTCAACACTTCAACATTGTTCCTGTTTAACCGACTTGTCTTGACAGACATCTTCATGCTATTGATTTGAGTGTAATGTAAATAGCTTGTCTTGACGCTATGATAAGCTTGTCTTGACATTTAATTGTGATCGACTTGTTTTTATATTTTACTGTCATAGATTTGTCTTGACTTTTACTTGCATAGATTTGTCTTGACTTTTACTCTCATGGATTTGTCTTGACTTTTACTTGCATAGACTTGTCTTGACTTTTACTCTCATGGATTTGTCTTGACTTTTACTTGCATAGACTTGTCTTGACGTTTACTCTCATAGAGTTGTCTTGACTTTTACTCTCATGGATTTGTCTTGACTTTTACTTGCATAGACTTGTCTTGACGTTTACTCTCATAGACTTGTCTTGACTTTTACTCTCATGGATTTGTCTTGACTTTTACTTGCATAGACTTGTCTTGACGTTTACTCTCATAGACTTGTCGTGACTTTTACTCTCATAGACTTGTCTTGACTTTTACTCTCATAGACTTGTCTTGACGTTTGCTCTCATAGATTTGTCTTGACTTTTACTTGCATAGACTTGTCTTGACGTTTACTCTCATAGACTTGTCGTGACTTTTACTCTCATAGACTTGTCTTGACTTTTACTCTCATAGACTTGTCTTGACGTTTGCTCTCATAGATTTGTCTTGACTTTTACTTGCATAGACTTGTCTTGACGTTTACTCTCATAGACTTGTCTTGACTTTTACTCTCATAGACTTGTCTTGACTTTTACTCTCATAGACTTGTCTTGACTTTTACTTGCATAGACTTGTCTTGACATTTACTCTCATAGATTTGTCTTGACTTTTACTCTCATAGACTTGTCTTGACTTTTACTCTCATAGATTTGTCTTGACTTTTACTCTCATAGACTTGTCTTGACTTTTACTCTCATAGATTTGTCTTGACTTTTACTTGCATAGACTTGTCTTGACGTTTACTCTCATAGACTTGTCTTGACGTTTACTCTCATAGACTTGTCTTGACGTTTACTCTCATAGACTTGTCTTGACGTTTACTCTCATAAACTTGTCGCGAAAGACATCTTGATAAAATTCATTTGAATTTCATTTCATAAGCTTGTAATGAAACTTGTAATGAAACTTGTAATGAAACTTGTAATGAAACTTGTAATGAAACTTGTAATGAAACTTGTAATGAAACTTGTAATGAAACTTTACCAAATTTGTGCTGATATTTACTCTGATAGACTTGTCTGAAGCCACGTGTGGCTGGCGCATGTGAAGTTCATCCCATACATGTTCTATAGGACTCATGTCTAAGAACTGAATGGTCTGGACGTCAGTACCAGGAATTGGATGGTGAGTTGTGCCACATGAGGTAGAACGCTATCCTGCTAAAAAAATCGACCTTCGTGCAGCCTACATTGAAAGGACGTGAGGACAAGCAATTTCAGCGACGTATCGTTCTGCATTCAGGCGTCCTTCAATTTGCACCACGTCACTTCTTCTTATGAAGTTGATCACCCCCCCCTCATCATCAGTAAACCTCCCCCACCATCTCGAGACGTCTCATCAACGTTGTTCTGGGCGTAGCGTTCACGGACTCTGCGGCAAATTCTTTTCCGTCTATCGTGTCGCTGGAGCACAAAAAATGATTCATCACTAAACCAAACCCGTCTCGTCATTCCCAACGGTTCATTGACGATGCTGGTTCGCCCACTGCAGTCGTGTCTAGCGATGCCGGTCCGTTAGAATATGCCATTTGTAGGGTATTCTAGCGTAGTACAGCTGCTTCCTGGCTGTTAGATCTGAAATCAATTCTCCGGATTACACCCTGCTGGAAATCTAGTAGAACCATAATCCTGCTACAAGTGAGATCCAGCGGGAGTTTGAGAATGGACGTACAGGAAGAAGAAATTCTATGATGAATTGTGTGCAGGTAATAGTTTCAGTGGAGATAATAAATACAAATATTTCAAAGTCTACTTGAAGACACCTCTCCAGCACTGCATCATTGAACCGTGATTTGTTTGTCCTTAGAAGACCCTACCACCAGAATTCAATCAATCATTGCTTGTGTGTGCATCATGTTTGTGATTATCCCCGTGCATGTCGTTGGTCGGCGTTGGCAGGCGACACCCGCGGGGCACAAATTATATAAATAGTGACGAACGAAAACCATGACAATAATTAAAAACATGACATAAGAAGGCAGATTATGCTTCGTATTGATTCTGATGTTTGGTCATTTCGTGATTGATTGCGTTTCTATGGTGACGGTTGTATTGACGGCGTCTAAAAGGGCACCACAGAATAGCGATTATTTACAGCTATACATATAGTACGAGGCGACTAAGGAGGTTTGAGGGATGAAGTTGGCTGTCTCATCTCACAGAGGATCAAAGTGACTTATGTGTCTTGCTGAAGTCGGATGTGTCAGATCGCAAGGCGCTGCTAAGCTTGTAATCATGACACAACAATTCCCTTCTCTGGACTACATCCAGCCAATCTACAGGAGTTTGAGAATGAACACAACGGAAGAAATTCTATGCTGATGTGTGTACAGCAAATCGTTCAAGAGGACATCCAGAAAAAAACGTTTCAAAGACTATTAAAAGATATCTATCAAGTACTGGAATTTATTGATCCGTGTTCTTGGGAAATTACTACTCTTGACTTCCTAAACTGGCATGGCCAAATCACCGCTCTTGGCCTCCTAAACTGGCATGGCCAAATCACCACTCTTGGCCTCCTAAACTGGCATGGCCAAATCAGTCTGAGTATTACAAGCCTTGAACAGACTAGAACACTGCGGACGTTTCAACCGAAGTCAGATTTTCAGTCCTTCATCTCAAGACTTCTTTCACAATGCAATAGGAATTTCCCTAGGTCCGGGTACAACTCTGCCATCTGCGAACTCACAACAACCAACATACTTGACTAATCTTCTGCCCTATGCTCATCATCGCCTGTGAAGGAAACATCATCATTCACGTCCTATATGCGCTCAGTTTCTTGTGGCAAGTTCAAGATGTCAAATTCACATACACATTACGTCTATTAACAGTTTCACGGAGATAGAATTTGTCCAATTCTATCCACTATCCAGATCCATCAATCATCCATGTCCAACTATCATTCAGATCCATAGAACATCCATGTCCATCCATAATCGACAGTCAACCATCATCCAAATCCAACATCATTCAGGTCGAAGCATCATCCAGATCCATGCATCATTCGTACCCAACACCAATTCAGATTTAGTAATTATCCAGGTCCAACATCACACAGAATCAACCATCATCTAGATCCAACTATCATCTAGGGCCAACTATCATCTAGGGCCAACCATGATCCAGGTCCAACCATTATACAGATCTACGCATCACCAAAGCTCAACCATCACCAAGGCGCAACCATCACCAAAGCCCAACCATCACCAAAGCCCAACCATCACCAAGGCGCAACCATCACCAAGGCCCAACCATCACCAAAGCCCAACCATCACCAAGGCGCAACCATCACCAAGTCCCAACCATCACTAAGGCCCAACCATCAACTAGATACAATCACCATCGAGATCTGACCACCGTCCAGTGGTACCGTATTCATCATGTTACCCGTGCTTCGTGTGTCAACAATGATGAAAAATGTCAATAATTATTGAAGTATTTCAAAGCATACTCTCATTGTCGTCCGGTGTTAACGGGGGGGGGGGGGGGGGGGACATAAAACACATAATAACAATACTATGACCTGCCATGCATGTTATAAGAGACAACTCAGTATGTTTAGGGGCACGGCTAGTTGTCTCATTTCATAAGTCGAAATAACCCAAAAGTCATGCTGAAGTCAGCATTGTCAATATCAAGGATACACATATTGCAGAGCAGCTGTAAACCGTGACACAGCTAGATCCATTCTGTGACATACAACCTGCTATTTAGCGAGTGGTTCAGTACATATGTAGATGATACGTTTCTGTGTGAATGTTTGTGCGACCTAAGATTGATTCCTTAAGAAGATGTGTGTCATGTGACCATGTAGCCAACTTTCGTTCACACAAAAATAAATTGTGTTAGATTAAAAGTAGATTTGAGGTGTACAGAAAATAGATTCACATCAGACAACGCAGCTAGAGTAATATTTGGAGTTTCAGAAGACGGCCACGTGCAGTGTCTCACCTGAGCTGCCTTGTTATGGAAACTTCGACGGGAGTGGGAGTTCCTCTCGTTTTCTGTGACCCGTCCGTGCGCGCTCATCCCATCCTGCCTGGTGAGGTAGTCATCGGTTGACTTGTTTCGACTTCTTTCCTTTCTGATTCACGTGGGTCTTCACGCAGTTCCTTGTGCCATACCGTTGTTGTGAGACTTTCTGATCAATGTAAGTAGATTCTTTTGTATATTGTTGCAGATTATGTTGCTTGTTTGTAGTAGTAGTTGTAGATAAAACTCAGGAGAGAAAGTGTGGTTGACGATTAGCGCAACTCTTCCACACTATAAACCAACTTCAGCGCTAGTCATTTCTCATTTTATGCGCGCATTGTACTTGCTAGTCATTTAAAAACGCACTATTAACTATTTTGGTCATCGTCGATCATGTTGTATGTCTACGGATGATGATGTTGTATGTCTACGGATGATCGTGTGCGCTTGTAGTTGGTTTTGTGTGTATATAAATGGTGTAACATCGCTGCAGATGATGTTGTCTGTCTACAGATGATGTTGTCTGTCTACATGTGATGTTGTCTGTCTACAGATGATGTTGTCTGTCTACAGATGATGTTGTCTGTCTACAGGTGATGTTGTCTGTCTACAGATGATGTTGTATGTCTACAGATGATTTTGTCTGTCTACAGATGATGTTGTCTGTCTACAGATGATGTTGTCTGTCTATAGATGATGTTGTCTGTCTACAGATGATTTTGTATGTCTCTAAATAATATTGAAAGCTACCATATAATGAAGTGTTGGTGATGTCGATGTTGTTCCTTTATGTATGTGTTGTATGCAGTATGAAACAAGTACTACAAGCAGCTACTAACTCGAGCGAGATGTACAACATTTGTATCGACAATATTTTAATGCAATTTCTTACCCTCTTCATGATTTCTGCGATTGTCAAGAATTCTAGAACCCTCCTAGGGTCCTCTTAGAATTTAGTTATGACAAAATATTAACCCCCTCCCCCTTTCCCCTCCCTACTGAACAACATTTTCAGCTGGAAACGTAAGGAACACCTACATGATATGCTTGACATTTGTAGACAATTATTGAACATTCAGACAATTTAACAATCAAACAATTTAACATTCAGACAATTTAACAATCAAACAATTTAACAATCAAACAATTTAACATTCAGACAATTTAACAATCAAACAATTTAA
This sequence comes from Meghimatium bilineatum, assembly GCA_034231615.1. Taxonomy (NCBI): domain Eukaryota; kingdom Metazoa; phylum Mollusca; class Gastropoda; order Stylommatophora; family Philomycidae; genus Meghimatium; species Meghimatium bilineatum. The sequence continues at coordinate 1,402,167 of CM067320.1, read as the reverse complement.
CAATCAAACAATTTAACAATCAAACAATTTAACAATCAAACAATTTAACAATCAAACAATTTAACATTCAGACAATTTAACATTCAAACAATTTAACATTCAAACAATTTAACAATCAAACAATTTAACATTCAGACAATTTAACAATCAAACAATTTAACAATCAAACAATTTAACAATCAAACAATTTAACATTCAAACAATTTAACAATCAAACAATTTAACAATCAAACAATTTAACATTCAGACAATTTAACAATCAAACAATTTAACATTCAAACAATTTAACATTCAGACAATTTAACATTCAGACAATTTAACATTCAGACAATTTAACAATCAAACAATTTAACATTCAGACAATTTAACAATCAAACAATTTAACATTCAAACAATTTAACATTCAGACAATTTAACATTCAGACAATTTAACATTCAGACAATTTAACAATCAAACAATTTAACATTCAAACAATTTAACATTCAGACAATTTAACATTCAGACAATTTAACATTCAAACAATTTAATTGGTGTTTAGAAACGTAGTTGTTGATGTTAAATTGTATCGTACCCCCCCCCCCCCCCATTCTCTCTCTTGTCAACAACTGTCAAACTTTATGAGACCTCCCCAACCCTCGGCCCTAATTGTTGAGTAACTTATTTACAATTCATTATGAACAATGTGTGTATATATACTCTAACAATGTGTGTATATATACTCTAACAATGTGTGTATATACTAAAAGCATGCTGTAAGGCGCTGATTGATGATAAACATTTCAATGTGATTCTAGAAATTTTGGAGCCACTTCAGTGTCACCTTGTATTTGACGAGATGAACAAAAGTGTCACATTGTATTTGACGAGATGAACAAAAGTGTCACCTTGTATTTGACGAGATGAACAAAAGTGTCACCTTGTATTTGACGAGATGAACAAAAGTGTCACCTTGTATTTGACGAGATGAACAAAAGTGTCACCTTGTATTTGACGAGATGAACAAAAGTGTCACCTTGTATTTGACGAGATGAACAAAAGTGTCACCTTGTATTTGACGAGATGAACAAAAGTGTCACCTTGTATTTGACGAGATGAACAAAAGTGTCACCTTGTATTTGACGAGATGAACAAAAGTGTCACCTTGTATTTGACGAGATGAACAAAAGTGTGACCTTGTATTTGACGAGATGAACAAAAGTGTCACCTTGTATTTGACGAGATGAACAAAAGTGTCACCTTGTATTTGACGAGATGAACAAAAGTGTCACCTTGTATTTGACGAGATGAACAAAAGTGTCACCTTGTATTTGACGAGATGAACAAAAGTGTCACCTTGTTTTTGACGAGATGAACTAAAGTGTCACCTTGTATTTGACGAGATGAACAAAAGTGTCACCTTGTATTTGACGAGATGAACAAAAGTGTCACCTTGTATTTGACGAGATGAACAAAAGTGTCACCTTGTATTTGACGAGATGAACAAAAGTGTCACCTTGTATTTGACGAGATGAACAAAAGTGTCACCTTGTATTTGACGAGATGAACAAAAGTGTCACCTTGTATTTGACGAGATGAACAAAAGTGTCACCTTGTATTTGACGAGATGAACAAAAGTGTCACCTTGTATTTGACGAGATGAACAAAAGTGTCACCTTGTATTTGACGAGATGAACAAAAGTGTCACCTTGTATTTGACGAGATGAACAAAAGTGTCACCTTGTATTTGACGAGATGAACACAAGTGTTGAACAGTCGTGGACTTCTTGGGTTATACCATATGTAAAACAAAAAACAAACTTAAAACATTTCGTTACTGCATGTGTTTTCCTGTGAAGGAGTACAGGTAGGCTTCCTATGGGCTGCGGAAATGTGTACTGTCCCACTATGTGTACTGTTAGATCGATGTACTGAGCAAAACTGAAACCCAACAAGTAAATCCAGAAACAATGTAATGTAGTTTTGGCAATCACTCACGACACAATTAATAACACACACAGATCGACGTTTCGACCAAAATGCCTTAATCAGGAAAAACATAAAAACATAATTAACACATACAACAGAAAACCGACAGTAATGATACAGGTGTTCATATCGGCAGGTGTAATATAGACTGACCGGAAGATGTGAAACGACACCGGACAAGAAATATATAAAAATACTACAAACATGGGACACGACACAAACAAACACTATGGAACAACAAGAATCATACATGAGAAAGGCACTCATTGACTGTCTCATATATGATTCTCGTAGCTTTCATAGCTTTCAGCTTTCAATACTTTCAGCTTTCAGCTTTCATAGTTTTCAGCTTTCATAGCTTTCAGCTTTCAATACTTTCATTACTGCATGTTTTCCTGTGAGGTTTTCTATGGGCTGTGGAAATAAAGGCGGTGTTGCCGTAGCAGATGCCGCTACATGTACTGAAAGGATTTGATTGTACTCCCGAAAGAAAAAAAGCATGCCCCAACCGTGGATTGAACCCGGGATCTCAAAGGTGCTTTCAGCGATAAGTCAAAATAATTTCCGAAATAAAAACACTTTGTAAACACGACATAGAGAACACAGATCTCCCTAGAGTTAAGATAACGGATAATAAACACGACATAGCGAACGGAAATCTCCCTAGAGTTAAGGTAATGGATAGTAAGAATAGACATCTGCCAAAATTTAATGGATAAGTTATTTATTCGGTGAGCCGGGTTCGATATCATTTACTACTCGTGGCGCGTAAAATAGAATACCGTCGACTTATCCAGCAAGACTCACCTTCTGGTTATGACACACCGCCATCACTACATTGTGTATGTTCTAAATACGGTATTAATCATGCGGCTGTAGGTTGATCACTGTCTAGTCGTAGTTGAACATTTGTGGGTAAAGTCGCATAACTTTTTGCTTGAGTAAATCGCCTCCGTTTGTCGGTGTACAACCGTGTCAACCTAAAAGTACTAATTCATATGACCAGGCACTTCACGCACTTGAAAACTGCTATATATATAACTTGGTACGATCGAACAAATTGAGATTAATGCCCGTCAGACGTATGAATAATATATGCTGTTCCGTCTTTTCTGTCGTGTGTCACCGATATTTGGGTGTGTTTCATCTATTTAATTTTCTGCTTGTGTTGTTCCACCTCTGATTTTCTATTTTTTAACTCTTCCGTCTTATGTCTATGTTTATCGCTGCCATTTGAACATCAATAGTGCCGATCTTACAAGTTATTTTACTTTTTTAATTTGTGAATGTACTCTTCATGAATGCCTTTTGGTCGAAACGTTAATTTGTGTGTGTTGTTATACGAGGGGGAGTCAATAAGTAAGTCACAAATGGCTCTTTAGAAAAAAACTGAAGACGATAAAAACCTGAAAACTGTTTATTTTTACACATACATTATCCCTTTACTTCTCAACATAATTTCCACCAACATTGATGCATTTATCCCATCGTTTTATGAGTCCTCCCAAACCTGCTGCGTAGAACTGCGTGCTCTGCTTTTTAAGCCACATTTTCACTTCACATTCAAAAGTCGCGAAATGCTTCCCGCCAAGGTGGGTTTTTAGTGGACCAAAAAGGTGAAAATCACTAGGGGCTAAATCGGGGCTGTAAGGAGGATGTTCCAGAATTTTCCAACCAAGATTTTTTATTTTCTCCTGAGTTAATCGAGCCGTATGTGGTCTAGCATTGTCATGAAGGAGTAGCACTCCTCTAGTCAGCAGCCCTGGACGTTTTCTTCGAATTGCATCCCGAAGCACTGATAGAACTTCACAGTATGATTCAGAATTTACATTGTCACCTTTCTTTTTGAAATTGGTTAAAAGCACTCCTTGACAATCCCAGAAGCATAACCTTCCCTGCTGATGGTGTAACCTTGAATTTTTGGACACAAGGCGAAGAAGGATGTTTCCATTACATTGAAGCACGCTTTGATTCAGGCTGGTAGTGATGCACCCATGATTCGTCCCCAGTAATAATCCTGTTCATCATGTCTTCTCCTTCATTTGCGTATTGACAGAGATGCTCCAATGACAAGCCTAATCGGTTCATTTTGTGTTCGTCCGTCAATTGTCTGGGCACCCACCTTGAACACACTTTCTTAAATTTCAATCGGTCATGCATGATGCTGTATGCTGAACCATGTGAGCACCCTATTGCAGCTGCTACAGCGTCTATCGTTACTCGTCTGTCACCTCGAATCATCTCCTCAACCCGCTGCACAGATGCGTCTGTTGCAATTTCAACAGCACGACCAGATCGGATTTCGTCAACAATTTTAGAGCGTCCTTGAGAAAAATTTTTTACCCAGCTGTGCACCGCTTTACGGGACAAACAATTGTCAGCATAAACAGGAAGCATTTCTTTATGAATGTCTTTTGCAGGCAGTCCTTTTGCCCATAAAAAACGCACAACAGCACGTTGTTCATTGATTGTACACTCTGTAAGTACAGTAGCCATTTTGTTTTTTGTGCTGCGCATGCGCAAGGTACAGCTAGCGCCATCTAGCGAACATAAACATAAAGTTCTATGATGATATCAACTATAAACAGCTTTAGAAACCACCTACTGCATTTTCCTGCCATCCAACATCAATTTGTGACTTACTTATTGACTCCCCCTCGTATGTTTGTCCAGTGATGTGCACAACGTTATTATCTTGTTACAAGTTTCACCTGTTGCATACCATGCTACTAATTCAGAACTTAATTACAACTGCCTGACCTCTTAGAAATGCATGTTTAACATTCTCTAAATGTAACCGGTCAGTTCTCTAGCTGAACATGAACCCTCGTCATATTGTGAATCTGTTGCCACCTTATTGTCTTACTGTGAATCTGTTGCCACCTTATTGTCTTACCGTGAATCTGTTGCCACC